>JACGTP010000019.1:2084514-2430363 GCA_023678845.1 Mischocyttarus mexicanus | reverse complement strand
GTAACAATTTCATATCGTTTCTGTTTTTTGTATACATTTGTAGAGAGCAAAAGAACAATATGTATATTTCACTTTTTAAAAATATTAAAAAAAAAGGCTAGGGGAATTTTTTACAGAAAACGGCAAATTGCGGCATTTGTTAATTAAGCTCGCCAAGAAGCGAAAAATCAACTTTTGAAATTCTGGAAAAACGAAAAGAAAGGTCTTGGTTAAACGCAACTTTTGAGTCGCAATTTGTTATTTTCTAGTCTGTAGATCGAGAGTGTCGTAGTTTCAAAGTCTGTATTCGATTACATAAATAGTATTATAGGTACAGCCATTTTATTTGTAGCGATTTATAGTATTGATCGTCCACTTTTACCCTGTAAATTATTAATAAAAAATTACTCTAATTTCATATAGAAAGTCATTGTTGAAGTATAACTGACGTAGGAGAAGTGACTCGAGCACAGCCGATCACGGCCTTGCGCGGAGCGGGAGGGGTCGATCGCGGCGGAACGAGACTTGCTCGCAGCGTAGCAAACTCGACCACGCGACTTCAAAATGATAAAGCTTTCTAAAAATTCGATATCTCGACTTTTATACTATTTAGAAACATAAATTTTTTTATTTTTTTTGATATGCCGGAACGAAACAAATGCAATGGTGGCTTCTGTTTTTCTTTACTATAAAAAATTCTTGCAATATTGGAAGCTTAATACTATTGTGTTTTAATATTTTAATGCACATCTTAATGTAGACTACTTTCCGGATCATTTAAAATTTTTTGCTCTTAGGTCGGAGCAACATCCATTTTGAGTTCTAAATCCGGCTAGATTGACTGGACTATTATCACTTTTATAAAAATTAAAATGTAAAATATGCTGCATGTTTTTTTACTTTTGATCATTCAAGTTTCTGTTTGTCTAGGACTCTACCTCAAGAAACCGTTGCTGATCGGTGAAGGAAGAGCGAAGATATCCTTATCGTTTTTTCTTTGTAATAAGAAAAAAGAAAACTTTATCAATTGAAAAATAAAATCATTTGTTACGCTTGTATTTGTTATATATTATATATTATTTATTTTGTTTTTTTATTTATAATTATTACTTATAATTTGTTATATTTTTTACTTTTTTATTATTTATTTATTTAACACAATTTTAATTTTCATAAAAGTAATAAAACATACTGTCGAAAGAAAGAAAATAAGTAGCGGTACGCTATAGTACTAATCGTCATTTACAAGTGTGTAAAGTTTTAAAAAAATCTGGAGGGGAACACCTTGGCGGAGCCCTTGTTAGAAAGATAATTTTTTTTTTTTATTTTGATACACGGAAACGAAACAAACGCAATGACGGCCAATTTTTTTCTTTAGAAATCTTTCAGATGTTCCATTTATTACTACTGCATTGTTGTTCATATACCTTTTTACCAATCGAAGCTATTTTTTTTGCTGTTAAAACTATTTAACACTAACAATAAACCTACCATGCGCGGTCAAATGACCGTTTTTCAAATTTCGTTTAAAATTTTTCGTATAAAATGTTACTGTATCACCATGTAGATTATTGACTTTTCCTATAATATACATACAACCCATTTTTCAATATTCACAACTTTCTTTATTGTTTACTTTCCGAAAAAAATTCATAGCATGTCTAGTCTACCACGAGCGGTCATTTGACCGTTTGGAAAATTCATCTTATTTACGACTATACTCTTCGGAAAGCGCACTCCCACAATTTTTTTCCGAGTCTACTGTTAGGAAATGGGAATAATAACTCACTCGGTTTTTAAAAATAAAAGAAACACGTCTATCTTATATTTATTATATCGAGCTGAGATTTTTTTTTACGCTAGCACGGTTGCTAAGGAATTGAAGAAAAAGCAAGAAATGAAAATGCGTCCAAGCGTATAAAATAAATTAAGATTAGGATACTATGTTTGCATAGTTCGAATACAATCTCATATAGGCAATCTAGAAAATGCAAGATAAGTTTTCAACACAAGAGAACCTTAACGTTTGACCCAACATCTACAATGTAATTGTTGATCTACATGATCATCCGTTGAAATTGAAAAAAGTGACACCCATATACCAGAGACAATTAGATTTTATAATAGCACAAAATTCGGTGTAAATGTAACCGATCAAATAGTCAGAAAATATAGTGTAAGGTCTAAATGTCAAAGATGGCCTTTACAGGTATTTTTTCAATATCTTTGATTTAGCCGCGATAAATGCTTGGATTTTATATAAAGAAACGACAGGTGAAGAAATATCATGGTAAGAATTTTTATTTCAATTGGCAGAAGAGCTTAGGACCGAATATCAGAAGGAGAGACAGCTAAGCAAAAAATGTTCATCAAAAACAATAATAAACACAGCTACAGATTCTTCTGGACGGAAATCTTGTCAAATAAGATGTTGCAAAGTCAATAATACTAACAAAATTTGTATAAATGTAAAAAATACGTACGCGGAAAATGTGCAATACAAAATGTTGTAATTTGTAAAAAAATGTGCTGAAAGTGCATAAAGGTAAATCAAATTTTCTAAATAGAAAAGCGAGTTTTTATCGTCGCATCAGAAAAATATTTTGTTTACCATTCTATTGGCTAAAATCTTTTACTATATTAAAATACATATGTTTTTTTCAAGCAGTCATTTATCCGCTCATGGTAGAAATAGGTATACAGGAAATGTCGGTTGGTTTAGTGTTAATGAATCATGATTTGACTTTAAGAATAATTTAATAAAATATTTTTATTTATATTCATTGGTTATTTTGAATGCTCTCTCATTTCCCATATTTTAATTCTATTTTTATATGAAAACGATTTTAAATGGAAATATATTCATTTTTACATCCGTTTTACGAATTGGAAAAATACAAAATGTTTGTGTAATAAGTCTGTTCTTTTTAACTACGCAACCACGTTCTTAAGGTTAAATGTATATGATCTCCGGAAACGGTGACCCCATAGATCAAAAGAAACATGTTTTTATATCTAGCTTAAGGAAAGATATTTTTCAAATAGAAAATAAAAATGACAATCCAACATATGTAAAAGAAAATTTTAATTTTAAATTAATTGATCCGTGAGGTTAAATTAAAAGCGGCTTCAATGAATAGCTTCATTGTGCAATTGAAGCTTCAGTTAGTAGCATTGTTCTCATTTGTATACGTACCTAGATACATACCTAAATTCGTACCTACATTCGTACCTACATTCAGCAGATATGAAATTAGAGGATATAAACGATGATGCAATTGTCATTTCTGGAATATCTGGAAGATTTCCAAAAAGTGACAATATCAACGAGCTAATGGCGAATTTAATGAATGGGGAAGATTGCGTGTCCTCAGATCATAAAAGATGGAATTTCGGTAAGGATCATTTGAATTATTTTTCTATGCAAAAATTGATTACATTAGAGATAACATTATGGGTCCTATAAATAATAATTATTATTTAGATCTTCCCAAAGCTAAATCGCGTCTAGGGACGATGTCTAATATATGCAAGTTTGATAACGTTTGTTTTGGAATCAATGCAAGAACGACAAACTTTATTGACCCAGCAGTTAGAATGGCAACGGAAATTACGTTTGAAGCGATCATTGATTCTGGAATAAATCCTGCGAAGCTACGGGGCAGTAAAACAAATGTTTACGGGGCAATCACTTTTACCGAGTCAGATAAATCTGTCTTTTACGATAAATTGGAGGTAAGTAAATTAATTGATATAAGAGATTTTATTCCAAATGTAAAATACTTTTCTTTTTTATCTGAAGCAAACTGGACAAAATCTTCTTGGGTTTTGCCGCGCTATATTAGCAAACCGTATCTCCTTTTGTTTGGGTTTAATTGGCTCAAGCTGCACTATTGATTTAATTTGTATATCAAGTGCGACAAGTATTCAAAAAGCGTATGAATCCATTAAGTCTGGAGATTGCGATCAAGCGATTATTGCTAGTGGAATCGTCAGCTTGCATCCCACAACATCTTATCACTTGTCTGAATTAGGTAAAGTACACAAATATAGTTAGAAGTAATAAATAATTTACAACAGCGAGTAGAATTTTCTCCTAATAAATAAATCATTTCGAATATTATGTATTTCATTATTTAGATCTGTTGTCAACCGACGGGGTAAATAGATCTTTTGATGAGAAAGCTACTGGATTTTCTAGAAGCGAATCGATAGGAACACTTTTCCTCCAAAGAGCCAAAGATGCTAAACGGATTTACGCCGAGATAGTTAATCTTAATTGTTTATACGGCGAAGCAATTTCAAGAAACTGTTGTCTATTTCCCACAGCCGAATTCCAGGCTCAAATAATGAAGCAGACATTGAAACAAAGCGGTCTAAAACCGAACGACATAACTTACATCGAAGCCGATGGTACAGCGATCAAATCAATGGATCGCGAAGAACTAAAGGCAATAGATCTTGTTTATGGCCAATATCGAACTCCTTCTAATCCTCTTTTGATAGGATCAGTAAAGTCAAACATTGGTCATTCACTTAATAATAATGCAATAAATTCGATCATAAAGGTAAATCATCCTCTTAAAAACGCTTATGTACAATTCATTAGTTTGCCTTAATACTATAGATTGCAATTTCTAGGTACTAATTGCTATGGAGACCGGAGTTATACCTCCGAATCTTCATTACGATAAGCCTCCAGAAGGTGCAACCTGCCTTCAGGATGGACGAGTAAAAGTCGTTACAAAAGCAACACCTTTGACGGGTAAATACGCTGTCGTAAACACAGCCTGTATAAGCGGTTCCTTCTCCCACATTATCCTAAAACGTCATTCGAAAGAGAAAAAGAAGAGAGAGCTTTTACCTAATATTATGCCACGACTTTTTGTAGCTTCTTGTCGAACTCAAGAAATGATATCATCGATCTTTAATGTTGTAAGCTCTTTATTTTACGACCGATTTTATTAAACCAGATGATCGTTACTTACATCCTATTTATTATTTAGTTAAAGCAGACCAGAGGAGATGATGAGTTTGCTCAATTAGTCAATGACATTACTGAAAAACCACTTCCACATTCTCTCTATTCTGGGTATACAGTAATTCAGGAATTTGTAGAAACTGATTCAGAACAATCAATAAAGATGATTGAAGATAATGTGTCAACTGAACGTCGACAAATCTGCTTCGTTTTTTCGGGGATGGGATCACAATGGACTGGAATGGGTATCACAAATTTTATATTTAAATAATAAAATAGATCTGCGCGCGCGCGCGCACGCGTGTGTGTGTATGAGTGTATGTGTTCCACATCATAGGTATATATCGGATAAAAAATTATCTTTCAGGTGAATCACTGATGAAAATACCAATCTTTGCCGAAGCAATAAAAAAATGTGATGTCGTTTTAAGACCTCGAGGTTATGATATTGTGCATATTATTTGTGACAAAGATCCAACTATATACGATAATATTATAAACTGTTTTCTGGGAATAGCAGCAATACAAGTAATAATATATCTAACATCACATCATCGTTTACGGTGATTATTATTTCTCATTTTCAAATAAACGATTTTGTATAATTGTTACGTAGATTGGTCTGGTGGATATTCTATATGCTACTGGCGTGGAAGCAAATTACATGATCGGCCACTCAGTTGGTGAACTGGCTTGTTCTTATGCAGATGGTTGTTTTACTTCGGAGGAAATGATTTTAAGCGCTCTCTCTCGAGGTTTGGCTTCGGTAGAAAGTGATTTGATAAAAGGAACGATGGCTGCAATTGGTCTTGGCTACAAACAGATTAAACATCTTTGTCCCAAAGACATTGATGTTGCTTGTCATAATGGACCAGAAAGTTCCACAATAAGTGGACCTACAGAATCTATAAATGCTTTTGTTAAAGAATTAAAGGTAATGGTTATGCTATTAGATTTTCTAATAGACAATTGATATAATAAAGTTTTAAAAATGTAATTACTTTTTTTTTAGACTAAAGGAATATTCGCTAAGACCGTGCCAACTAGTAATATTGCTTATCATAGTCGTTACATTTCCCCAGCTGGTCCAAAGTTGTTAGATTATTTAAAAAAAGTTATCCCACAACCGAAAAATCGCAGTAAACGTTGGCTATCTTCGTCTATTCCGAAAAACGATTGGCATTCAATGAAAGCTCGCTTTTCCTCACCTGAATATCATACGAATAATCTTCTTTCTTCTGTCTTATTCGAAGAAGTATTGACAATGATACCAAAAAACATTATAACTATAGAAATTTCACCCCATGGACTTCTACAGGTTTATTTATTACACAAACTTTGCCAATTAAAGTCATTTTAATTGTATGTTTATTTAACTCATTATTTTCTATTAATCAGGCAATTCTAAGAAAATCATTGGACAACAGTTGCATTAATTTATCATTAACACAACGGGGCAATAAGGACAATGCTACTCTAATTCTATCCACATTAGGAAAACTTTATAATCTTGGAATACCCATTACGCCAGGGAAGCTCTATCCGAGAATTCCTTATCCTGTTTCTAGAGGAACTCCATCGGTTTCTTCGCTTGTCCGATGGGAACATAGTTCTGATTGGTTCGTACGAAATAAACTTCTTTTAAATGGATAGTATAAACTATGTATACATAAACTATATATATGTTTGACAGGTACGTGAATTTTTATAATCCGCGTAAAGTGAAACGAAATGACGAAAATTCGTTATTGATAGATCTCCAATCAGATGAATACAAGTTTCTACAAAATTTTAAAATTAACGATAATATTATCGTACCATTAGCCGTCTATTTACAGTTGGTTGTGAATATATACTCGAATTTAATATCAAAAGATGTTAATAATTCTTTTATACTTGAAAATATTATTAATCACAATGAATTACTTAAAGTACCTAAAAACGGCAAAATCCATTTAATTATTATGATATTGAAAGGTAAAAAATAGCAATAACATTAATATAATATTTCGTTAAGATATTGAAAAGAATGTAAATTTTCAGTCTCAGGAAAATTTGAAGTAAAAACCAAAGATGAAATAAAGATATCTTCTGGAATTATACGTTTAGCAAAAACAGGGAAGGAAGATATTCCTGATGTCATTTTACTAAAAGAAGAGATGGAAATTTTATACAAAGAAGATATTTACTCTAATCTACTTTTACGTGGTTACCAGTATGAAGAATCTTACAACATTATTAGCGGACTTTCTGCATCGTGTTCCAAAGGTACATTTAAATGGAACAGTGATTGGACGTTACTACTAGAAGGATTAATTCAAGTGCATATTATCAGCACTAGGAATAAGAATATTTTGATGCCGAGTAAGATACAAAAACTTATCATTGACATGAAACAATTAACTGAAGAAATGGCAGAAAACAATGGTAAGCATTTCTTTATAGACCAGGAGTTATCAAAATTTAACAAATTTTCTTCCGCATAAATACAAATCAAAAAATATGTATATACAAGTATGTATGAAGCGTGATTTGCCGTAAATTACTAAATCAGCATTTTTTGATTAAAAATCTATACATCCCAAATGGAGGAATATTTATAATCAAAAAATAAACCATTAAAATTAGTATTATTAATTAAATTATATCTTCATAATAAACTAATTGTAACTGCGATTGAAATGTTAAAGATTGCCCGCCATTTTATAACGTTTAAGTACTAACACTTACATTTACAAGGAGAGCACGGATAATTCATATCTAGATTTGGCTTAAAATGGCACGCAACTTATAGATCTTGATTAGTACTATATTATGACAAATTGGTAGCCTCCAACTCACAATCGTTTTTAAAATATTGGCCATTAAAGTTTGAACAAATAGTCAAACACATATATTATATAAACCGGTGTTTTATTTCAATTAAAAGAATCCGTCGATAGCTAAGTTGGTAAATTATAAATTAATGTTTTTCTATATTTTTACAGTATGTTATATTTTTTTTATAAAAGATATAATGTAAAATAATTTTATTGATGCATTTATTTTATAAAACGTTTTAAATTTTATTTTATTTGCAAACATTGCAAAAAATTGAAAAAAAAAACTTATTTATTACGCATAAGTGATACAATTAATAATTAAAAGTAAATAACATATCATAAAAAATGCGTATTTTTCTTACTTTTGATCAGTTGAATTTATTTTTATCACTGACTGTACTCTACTAACACTGTAAAAATATAGAAAAAAATTAATGTAAGAATAACGTAGTTGAAAAAAAAAAAAATAAATTTTCGACGGACGGAATTAAAAACACGACCTCATGGTTACGAATCTGCGCCTTTACAAACTTAGCTATCGACGGATTCTTTTAATTGAAATAAAACACGGGTTTATATATGTGTTTGACTATTTGTTCAAACTTTAATGACCAATATTTTAAAAACGATTGTGAGTTGGAGGCTACCAATTTGTCATAATATAGTACTAATCAAGATCTATAAGTTGTGTGCTATTTCAAGCCAAATCTAAATATGAATGATCCGTGCTCTCCTTGTTAGTTATAAAGCATTTAACAACTAGTTAAAATAAAAACTATTGATAAGCAAGAGGCAAAACTTATATACTTATTTATTTCTAAAAGGCATTGAATTAATACTTATATAGACCAAATAAGTATGTACGTAAATGAAACTCGTTAGAATAGTAAAAATAAATTTTCTGATCACTTATAAAATTTGAATATTTTAAATATAAACTGTAGTACGAAAAAAAACTTAATGTACCATAGTTGAAAAAAATAATTATAATATAGATTATACCGAGTTTTCTTCCGTAGCATTGCCGATGAAGTTTGATAAACGGACAAACGTGATAGCTTGTCCAGGAGTTGCTGTAATTGGGATCCAATTTAAAGAAATAGAAATCGAAAACAGGGATTGGAAAATAGTCGCGGATGAATTTAGATTTATCCAGAATGTATACAAAACAGAAATGGATATGGACGACGTTTGCAACGTTGTACTAGGAGTAATTACAAAAAATATTAGCAAAAATAGTACGGAGAAGATAATGGTAACAAAAGAATCAAACTATGAAAATGAAAATATTTTGGAGTGTTTAGAGAAAACCTTAAAACGGACAAAGGAAAATTTGGATATAAATTTGATTGCTAGAGAATCCCTTAACCAANTTTGGCTTCAGGGAATAACAGAAGAAAGGACAGAGGAAAGGACAGAGGAAAGAAGGACGACAGAAGCTTGTGAACGATATGGAAAAGTAATTAATTTTTTATCGAGTTCTTCTACAAAACGTTTTGATTCTTATTAAAAATTATAACACGAATGCATTTTTTTCCAGGTTCTGGTCAACTTGCAAGAACAAAAGAGACCGTCCGAAATCATCCCTCAATTTTTCTTCCATAGCGATAAATATTACTTCCTCATCGAAGGTTTCAATACCTTCGGGAAAGAACTGATCGAATGGATGATCGAACAAGGAGTTAGAAAATTATTCATAGCTTCTAATAAGTCAACTCAAAATCACGAAAACTGGATCCTTAAATGGCGCGAAAATGGAACGACGGTCATTGTTCGCGATGAAGTGAACATGAGCGAAGCAACGAGCTTTGACAACTTGCTTAATGAAGCTGTTTCTATGGGTCAACTCGATGGTATATTCGATCTACAAAGAACGCAGATGAATTCGTCAATTTCTTCCTTCAAATATTCAAAAGTCACTAAAGTACTCGATAAATATAGCAGAAAGCTTTGTCCGTCATATGTAAAATTCTTCGTTTTCTCCTCGCTTTACGTGGACGAAGATGGCTGTAGAGACTCAAATGTAGAAAAATTATGCAAAGAAAGAAAAGAATCTAACCTTCATGGGTTATTTATTTTAATGCCTAATTTTATTGAAAATACACTCACTGAAATTCAATTCAAAAATATATATTACAAGAAAATGTCAACGTTTTTACAACGACTAAGTGCTTTACTTTGCACAGATGCTTCAGTAATCGCTGTGCGCCACATAATAACAGATTATTCCGTAGATAACCACGAGATGAATATTGTCGCTGATGCAACCGACGAAGAGGTAATGCATTTTATTGTCATGCCATTAATGTTATTATTTAATCTTTATATCGATTACCTTACGATATTATTACTATGAATAATGCTTTATATTTCATTAATCATATAATTGTGTTTAATAATATTTAGATACAATCTATCGAAGTGGACCTACAAGAAAAGGAAGAACGCCAGTTCGAACGATATCTCTACGACTATAATTAAACAATTGTATAACATTTTATGGAAATAATTCAAATAATGCATTAGTATATATGTAAAATGAATATTATCATGATGGGTTAGTAAAAAAATTAGAGAGGAGTAATTGTACGTACAGTTTTATTTAAGACTATATATATAACACTACTGACTCATCGAAGCTCAACTGAATTGAACTAAACTAAACGCTTCCCTTTCTATTTCCTTCTTATCGATTCTGAAACTTCCCAACCATTACCGACTATATTCCTTTATTCTCAAGGAATGTTTGAAATGCCATAAAACGATAAATGTCCTGCGACGATACGGCCTAAATAAAGAAACTATACGGTATCCGTATAAGCAAACGTTTTCTCTCATCCTACGTATATATAATAGCCCAGTCAATCTAGCCGGATTTGGAACTCAAAATGGATGTTGCTCCGATCTAACAGAAAAAAATTTTTAATGATCCGGTATGTAATCTAAATTAAGATGTGCATTATGCGCATTCCAAGAAATGTGTGCTTTTTGCATGAAAAATCAAAATGTGAAAAAATCCGAAAAAAATCGTGTTTTTTCGTAAATCTTGGCTTATATCTCGGAAACTAATAGTTTTTGGTAAAAAATTTTCTTAGAACAATTTGTTCCTTACAAAATTCCCTAAAAAGTAGAAAAAGTACGATATGCGAAGTTGCCATAGTTTTCTTGCAAATGGCGGTCGCGTAAAAAGACAAAATTCTGGAAACGCTTTTTATTTACGTAATGTTTTTTAATAGTTAACATTAATATATTTTTATGAAATTTATGAACAAGTAACATTACTTCATTGGCAATAAGTACGTTCAACCCGGTTTCTGTACATTTAATAGTTTTTGCAAAAAGCAAAAGTTTATCTAAAAAAACATAATTTTTTGGTCAATCGCACCAACAAAAGTAACAATTTCATATCGTTTCTGTTTTTTGTATACATTTATAGAGAGAAATAATCAATCTTTTGAAATTCTGAAAAGACAAAAACAAAGGTCTTGATTAAACGCAACTTTTGACTCAAAATTTGTTATGTTTTCGTCTGTAGATTGTAAGTGACGTAACTTCAAAGTCTGCATTTGATAACAAGTACAGTATTATAAGTAGAGCCATTTTGTTTATAGCTATCTATAGTGTTAATCGTCTACTTTTACCCTGTAGAATATTAATAAAAAATTACTCTAATTTCATATAGAAAGTCATTGTTGAAGTATAACTGACGTAGGAGAAGTGACTCGAGCACGGCCGATCACGGTCGTGCGCGGAGCGGGAGGGAACGATCGCGGCGGTACGAGACCCGCTGGCAGCGTAGCAAACTCGACAGCGCGACTTCAAATTGGTAATACGTTCTAAAAATTCAATATCTCGACTTCTATACTACTTAGAAAGATAATTTTTTTTTATTTTGATATACCGAAACGAAAAAAACGCAATGGAGCCCTGTGCTTTTTTTTATTTTAAATTACTCTTATAAAACTATCAGTATTGCAAGAATATTGCCACTGCATGGCCCTGGGAATCGCTAAATAATTAGTAAGACGCTATAATCATAGTTTCTGTGTGTTAAAACTTTAAACGTGTTTTTCTCGAAACGACTTTTTTAAAATTGGCGGGCAAGAAACTCAAAAAGTTCTTAATCGATTCTAATAAAATTTGGCAAAAATCTACTCTGTAGTATTAAATCATAAACCTCTAAATTTCCAAAAAAATTTTCAAGAACTATTATTTTTAATTCAAAAACCATCGAAAAAAGGGGTAAAAATCGGACTTTCTTTTCTGATGCGTGCCAATTTACCATTTTTTTAATTTTTTGATTTTTTGTTGATTTAGTTAGAATACTTATGTTTTATGAACACACTTCAACCACTTTTTTTAATTTCTGATTACTATTACGGACGCTAGAAATCCCGCTGTTTTATGCCTCCCACCACGAGGGTCTCAGAAGATTGATCAATACGGCAGCCATTTTGGAAAAAAAATGTGTATTTCATGTAATTGAATATATAATAAATAAATATACTTTTTTTCATAAAAATTCATTCATTTCTTCCCTAATTAATACGCCTTTGAAAAACGGCCAAAAATAAGGCCGTTACATGTATCGGCCCCCTTAAGGGGGGCATACGCAGTTGCAAAGCCAAAAAAAAACGTTTTTTCAATAATTTTTTATAAAAAGGGACTTTATTTTACAAATACAAGTAATAGTTAGTCAGATAGTGTCTACTTTTAAGTTACTAATGACACTTAGATCATGTAAAAATATTGATGTATACTGCTCCTGTAGACGATGTCCCGAAGGTCCTCCAAAAAAAAACGTTTGGCGCTGATCATGATATCTCTGGTTTGGATTATTTTAAAGTCTTAAATAGGTCAGATTCTTTTAGTAGATAGATAAATCTTAGGATTGATCGAAAGAATAGTTAAAATTTAAATTTTTGATAAAATGGCGACTATGTAAAAAAATGTTGAATTTTCGACAAAAATTTTTAAAAAACAAGAAATAATTATAGGAAATCTTATTCCTCAATCCCTGAGGAATATATCTGAAAATGTGTTAAAATTTCAGATCGATCGATTGAACCGTTTTTGAGATCTTGTAACCACCGACTTTGAAAACACCGTTTTGAGAAAAACGCGTTTAAAGTTTCTCTTTACCTATTCTAACGCTCTGAAGTATTCTTCCAAATGTGGGTATATCTCAGAAAATATTTACCAGATCGGTTTGAAATTATTAGAAAATATACTCTAATACATGTTCATTCCGAGAATGCAAAAAAAATCGATTTTTTGAAAACTCTAACTGCGTATAAGCCCTTAAATAAACAAATGACACTCTGTGCCGTCTAGGCTCTAAATTCCTAGTAGCAATTTCGGCTACCTCCCTGGCGGACAAATACACCGAGAGGTTTTATGGCACATACATATAATATTTTGAAATATCTAAAATAAAGAAAAATATAAGATACTATCCGAGAAAAATCATTCCTAGAACCTATTCCTTTTTTCCTGATAGTTGACCGAACACTAGGAGTGTTATAAAAGTAACAGGCAACTCAGCGAAGTATTTAGTTGCCGTTAGGCGTTCCTCAGTAGCACACGTTCACTCGCGTAACATGATCGGGTTTGTAAACTTATCTTACTTTGTTCTACACATCATTAAGGAAAGTGATTAGATTATCGTGTTTTCAAGTACTATCGCGACAAAATGCGCGTAACGCAAATGTCTTATTCTCTACTTTCTTTTATTTAAAAATATTCGGTGTTCATCCGTTTGTCCGTAGTTAGTGATAACGTTGAAAAATCGTTGAAAAATGCTCACGGTGCTAAGTGATCCAATGAATTTTCGTATATTTCAAAAAATATTGTGGTCGATCGTATTTTGATAGTAACCGTTATTCATAATGTCATCTCAACTCATAATATGAGTTAGTCGAGCGAATTGTATCTTTATCGCGATTATTATCTCTATTCTTTATCTTGAACATTATCCGATAACGCATTCGTATACACATTTTGCAAGACATAATGATGGCTTGACGAGACACACAAAATTTATGTCAAGAATAATTAAAATACTATAATATCTTTGACATTTCAATCTCAGATATTTTGTTCTTCAATTATTCTTAACTACGAATAATTGTATTGTAGTTAAGCGTTTATGTCGAGTATTTTAAAATAAAGATAATGATCATGCATTGATTAACTAATGATACATTATATCATTTTTAGAGAAGAAAGTCGAATTTTTGTGATTTAGAATAAGAGTAGAAGAATGAACTGAAAACATCGTATTTAAACATGTGAATCCTAGAGATCAACAATAAGAGAAACCAAAAATAGATCTATCAAACGTTTAAACAAGGCCTATCATTTGTTATCTTTTGTTTTTGAATAATTAATAAGATCTAACATGATTTTAATAAATATTAGAGAGAGGGAAAGAGAAAAAGAGAGAGAGAGAGAGAGCAAAAAAAGACGAAAGAAATTTTCGTCAATTTATTCAAGTCGTTGCTTAATTTATCGAACTTTCTAGGAATATAGCAGTATCCAGTTTGCGGATAAGTATGTAGTAAAGCAAATCAAATGAAGTCTATAGGAGTTATGTAATTCTTGTGATTGGCATAATAAACTCTTTCGAGTATGTGTGTGATCATTTATTTTCTACCGATGGATACGCATTGCACATTGAATTTAATTAGAAACGCGTTCGCATATACATATACAGCAACCAAAGCGATATTTAACCGCAGATGTATTTGTGACCTGAAGGTTTTTTCATTACGATTTCTTTTTCAATAGCCTTGATACTCCATTATTATACGTTATAATCATGTAATGACTTTTTCTGTATATTACTTGCATGTAATCAACCTATAGTCAATGTAGTTAAAATATCAATGAATATTTTTACCTCGAAAATTTTTCTTTTTCCCTTTTTGCTATTTTTCAAGATCAATTTAAATAAAGCATTAATAGAGAATTAAAGAAAAATATGATTTCATCTAAAAGGGACAATATTCTGATTAAAATAAAATATCTTAAGTTATTACCATAATGTTATAAATTATAAAAAGTACTATTCTCTCTCTCTCTAATACACTATTAATACATTAATGTATTATTTAATATGTCGCACAGAGCAAATAAGAGACTTCTCCTGTTCGGTGTATGCGTCTTGTTAATCATATCTATAATATTAGCCGTCATTATAGTATTTATTATTCAAAGAGGAGAATGTGACATCAAATTCAATAGTCCTTCGAATATCGGACAATACAGGCAGGTAAATATCGCTTTATGTTCTTTTTGAATCTAACAAAATGTTTACAAATAACGACAAGTGAAAGAAAGATAAAAATTGCAATGTCACTGAAAAAAGAATGGATCTTATTGCATGTCGACGCGATAACCGATAATCGCTCAAACAGGCAGCAGTAACAACAAATGGACAGGAATGTGCTCAAATAGGTGCCGATATACTGAAGAAAAATGGAAGCGCCGTTGATGCTGCCATAGCTGCTCTTCTTTGTGAAGGTGTAGCTTCGTTGCACAGGTACGTTTTATCAAGTTTCTTTGTTTCTTTCTCTTTCTTTTTCCTTACTCTTTTTCTTTTTCTTTTTTTTTTCTTTAAGTACAAGCATAAACACTTTCCCATTCATATTATGAAAAATATCACATTTTCTGATGAATTTTAAGTATGGGATTGGGTGGTGGTTTTCTGATGACAATATGGGATGCAGAAAATGGAACGGCCGCTTACTTGGATGCAAGAGAAACGGCTCCGGCCAAAGCCAACAAAACGATGTTTGATGGAAATCCTAATTCGTCAATGTACGGTAAGTAGTACGTTTTCACCTTCTTGTTCTTCACTGACATCGAATAAAAAAAAAATTTTTTTTTCAATCGGTCGCCATTTTGTCTAAAAATTTTTTTTAACTTGTTCGAGGTTCATATCATAGCGACATCTTTACTAATTAAGAATCTGTTTGATTGTTTTGTTTGAGATGACCAGAAGGGTTAAAACCTTGTACACCAGGGCACTCTTTTCTTTGGACTCCCTACTAACCAGCTTATAACTTTTTTAATTTTTAATATTTCTTTTTCGTTAAAATTTTTATGTATTCTTAAAGGATCAATAAACAAATGATAAAAGAATGGATACTAAAAATATTCTTTGTTTTATTTGTACAGAGCTCAAAAAAACGCCCAAAATTCGTGCCTCTAAACTAGAATACCCTCTTAATGTTTAAATCACGATGAAATTCAAATTATTTTTCTTCTTCTACGAAAGAAATCAAAATTAATTATTTTATCTTACACTTAAAGAAAAGAATGCCCTTTTTCATTTACTAATAACCATGTGTACCCCCTTGCTTACACATTTTTGTTGTTTTTACAGGTGGTTTAGCGGTGGCTGTGCCAGGTGAATTACGGGGATACTGGGAAGCCCATAAAAAATATGGAAAATTAAAATGGCACGAATTGTTCGATCCAACGATCAAACTGTGCTTGGTAGGCTCTGTTATCAATGATTACCTTTATGCCTATCTAATCAATAAAGAATCTAAAATAAAAGAAGAAAGTACATTGGCCGAGATCCTTATCGATCCAGCTACCGGACGTCCATGGAAGGTAAACATTTTCTACTAACTGCCAACCAGTCGCTTTATTCAAATACCGTTAGAATGAATTTCTGATTTCAGGTAGGTGAAAGAATAAAGAGACCAATATTAGCTGAAACGTTAAGACTAATAGCAAAGTATGGACCAGACGTGTTTTATAACGGCACTTTGACTGATAAAATGGTTGCTGAAATTAAATCTTTCGATGGCATCATTACCAGAGAAGATTTTGTAACTTATAGGTTCGTGCATACGAATAATCTCAACTAATCTTGATTTATCTTAATAACACTTGATAAAAAAAAACTTCAAAGAATCTATGCATTAGATTGATTCTTCAAATCAATCACTATCTTTGAATTGTAATTAAGGATTTATTAATACCATAAAAAGAGATATAATCTATCAAAATAAGCAACTAAGTATTACTTCTTTCATACTAATGAAATCATCAATGCATAATTCTTTTTATATTCTAATTCCGAGTTATTTCTAACGTTGACGATTCATTGCAGTGTCAGGTGGAGAAAACCAATCGAAATAAATATCGATAATAATTTAACAGTGTACACAGCACCTCCGCCCGGTTCCGGAGTGATACTCGCGTTCATTATCAACGTTCTTCAAGGTATCGTGCCAACAGATAATCAGAATGTCATGTGGCATCGTATCGTTGAAGCCTTCAAATGGGCTTACGCAAGAAGAACGGAGTTAGGTGACCCTGAATTTGTCAATATTGGTGAGCTACTAAGAATTTGTTCAAGTTAATTAGTTGACGGAATAATGGAACGTTAAATTCGTCTAGAGATAAGATATTGTATGACGACAATATCTCTCTCTCTCTCTCTCTCTCTCTCTCTCTCTCTCTCTCTCTCATCCCTTCTATACACGAATGATTCGAGGATTCTTAGCCGATTCTTATCGACTAAGAGATAAATATAGATAGGCAGACATTCGTACATAGCCCTCATTAAAATAAGATTAAATGTATTAAATTTAGATAAATTCATTCATTCATCTAAGATGTTGAGGTGTTAAAAATCGATTAAACGACATTTTTGTAGTCGATTTGATTTCTTTTACTACACAATTATTTGTGTCGATTAAAGTGTAGCGTTGCATTAACATCATTTGACGTTTTCATCTTTCGCAGAAAAATTACGGAATTAATCGTTTCTTCTTAGGAAAGTTAATTGACCATAAAGTAATCATATAACTTGCTAAAATTGAGCAAACGAAAGAATTAACGATAGAATAGACAGTTATCATCCTTAAAGATTTTTTCCATGATACATTTATGAACAAACTTACTTATCATTTTTGCAGAAAGTTTGTTAACTAATCTGACGTCGAGCGATTATTCGAAAGCAATAAGAAATGAAATAAAAGACCATGAAACGAGTAACGATCCGAAACACTATGGTGCCGTTACGGCAACCACTACGGATTCTGGAACTGCCCACGTCTCTGTGTTAGCACCCGATGGTTCTGCGGTATCGGTTACTTCTACAATCAACCAGGTGTAAGTGTGTTGATTGACTTTAATGACGTAATCATAAGATTCTAAATCGGTTGAGAACTCTATTTCTTTTGCCATTTAGTTTCGGAGCAATGATTCGCTCGAAATCTACTGGTATAATATTCAACGACGAAATGGATGACTTCAGTTCTCCTAATATAACCAACGGATTTGGAGTTCCGCCATCGCCAGCTAATTTTATTCTTCCAGGCAAAAGGCCTTTAAGTTCTATGAGTCCAACGATAGTGGTAAATATCTCCTTCCAAATTTTGCTTCTAATTATCCATTAATTAAGTATAACATTAAGTTAGATCGATATGTTTAATGCATTTATTCCGTTATAACCGATTGCGACAATTGTAGGCAATGCTAACATTTATAATTACAAGAAGCGTAATAGTAGATGCATTTGTCAATAGTGCTTATAAGTAATATTAGATTGCATCAGAGCTGCGCACGTGTTATAGATAGTACGTATATTATATTGCGAAAGTGAACGGAAAATTCTTAGATAGAAACTTCAATAGTACCAGTAAAGTAGTAGTAATACAGACACGATGAAATATACTCAATTCTAAGAATCATTATATTCAACGATGTAATTGCGTTGCAAATGATTATAGGTTTAACTTAATATTGCTTATAGCTCTCTGCATACTCGTTTTCAGTTATTTATCAAGATTTTTCGACGAGAGAAAATGAGAATTTTCTAATCAAATCAGACAGATATCCATATATGCCACTACTGATTATAGGTGGGTGAAAACAAAATAGCACGATTAGTGATCGGTGCTGCGGGCGGCACTAAAATTACTACTGCTATCGCTTCTATTATGATATTAAATCTTTGGGCTGGATACAATATAAAGGAAGCAATCGATGCTTATAGAATTCATCATCAGGTAATGATATTAACTAATTACTATCAAATTACCAACATCATTTATTTATTTTTTTTTATTTTTTAATAGAACGAGATAGATTTTCATATAAAAAAAAAAAACATAAGATAAGTTACTAATAGTGTCTTTTTATTTTTACATATAGTTATTACCGATGACAGTTCAAACAGAAAAAGGCTATTGTCCCGATATAATACAATATTTACGTAATGTTAAACACAATGTAACAACATTTACGGGTATAGGAAGCGCAGTCACAGCAATAGTAAATAATGCAAATGGTATAACAGCGAATTCAGATTATCGAAGACAGGGAAGTGTGGCTGGATTTTAATCTTTTTTTATTTTAACGCTCGGCCGCAGATCTGACAGATTAATAGACTGTCAAAAAGCCGATTAATATGCTATCGATCGTGCGTTAATATTTTTCATGCAAAAAGTGAATGAATAATGCACGATAATATATAATAATTCGTATCTTTTTTTATTATATAATAACTGTATACATTGATCTATCAATAAAACTATAATAAAAGTGTGTTAAGATACGAAACAGATTGAATACAAAATAAATCAAAGTTTATAAAATGTATTCCTATACACTTGACAATAGAATATATTCAGTATTTTAATTCGATAAAATAAATAGTATTTTATGCTATTCATTAGTTAATTAATGGCTCGTGTAAATGAAAAAAGAAGATCAAATAAATTCCATACGATAGTACTTGTACTGCGAGTATACATTATAAACTGTGATTCTCTCTCTTTCTCTCTCTCTCTCTCTCTCTCTCTCTCTCTCTCTCTCTCTCTCTTGTATTATGTAAGAAAAAAGACATCAACAATTATGATTTTTAAATTCTGCATTTCTAATTGCTATCGCTACTTTCAGAAAGTTTCACTTCTTGCACTATTTTTCGAACATTACGTTTGATCTTTTTAGTTTTAACTAATCCAGATTTTGATTTTCTCAATACTTCTATTGCGTGCATTTTCCTTTTCAAAGAATTTGCTTTGTCTTTTTCTCTCTGTGGTATATATTCCTTAATACTTATTTTATTATCATTGATAGATGTATTAAGTGTCAGCTTTTCACTTATATCCTTTGATTTAAATACATTTACATGGTCGCCATTCTCTTTTTTATTTACTGCCTTACGTACTCGCTTGCTAACACGTTTTCCCGTCTTTTCATTCGTATCAGTTTCACTTGTATCCAACTCTACATTATCAGCATTTAAACTATTAACAGCTTTTTTAATTCTCTTACTTAAATTCATTTCAATGGACTTTGGTATTGCTTTTAATTTAAAATATGATTCTATTGTTTGTTGCTGTTTAGATTCCTCCATTCTTTTTATTACTGGCTTTATTATCTCATTGAATTTATCCTTGGTCCATCCAAACTTAAGGCTCGTATAATCCGACAATAATATTAGATTAGGTCGACCCCATGTAAACTTTTCTTTTGATTCGTCTATCGCAGGGAACATATATGCTTGTACAACAGCTTGACTTGGAAAACCTGTTAATCATATTACAACAGATATAATAATTTCTTAATGAAAAATAATTATCCATAGATATTACGTTTAAAGGTTACCTTTTTCGATTTGTATATTTCTCAACTTGTTACGTAAAGCTTTTTTACTAGAGTCTATAGCTTTATCCTTTTGTATCCATAAACAAAAATTGATTAAACCATGTAACAAATTATCTCCATGAGTGGGAAATGCGGCTAATATTTCAAGTGCTGTTACAGGACCGATACCAGGTATACCTGTAGTGTAATCGCTTCCAACCAAAAGAGCTAATTGTATTAATTGTTGACGAGTCAATTCTAAGAAAAAATAATTTTATATATATATATATAGAACGTGTGTGTGTGTGTGTGTGTGCGCGCTATTACGTTTGTATACTATTTGAGAATTAATTCTCCAAGGCATAAATTTGTATATCTTACTAAAATGATGTTGTATATCGCAAGATCGAAACTGCAATACTGTTTTGTTGTTATTGAAGAAGTTTTTGTAAACGCATTGACCTCCAAAAAGCCAAATATCGGAGTCATCTGTGATCGTCCCATCGGTAAGATTAATCTGTTCTAAATAAGCACATTGAGCTTCTGCCTCCATTGGTGCAACAACATAAGGTATACCAAATAAACGTAAAAGTTCCTATAACATTACATAATATTTTATAAACTGCAATGAACTTGAATGAGAAATACCAATAGATCGTAAAAAATAATAGAACAGAATTTACCTGAGCCTCGATTCTAATTTGATCGGATACGTCTGTAGCTTGCCTTTCCAATTTACCGATAGTTTCCGTTAATTGTATTTGTTCATACTCTAGATTTGCCTACATTTAGAAAATCTACCTAAGCACGAGTGTTAATATGAAACAGGATAATTACAATATATCTCTGTATTAAAACATATCTCTGTTTTAATATTGACCATACCTTTAACTCTAAAAGTTCAGTCTCGTTTCTAGGCAAAACTTGATGTTTTCCTTTCGTCGCATCCTCCGATAATTTATTTCCATCACCAACAACTTCTGTTGGTTCTGGATCTATTAAAGTCTCGTTTTTTTGAATTTTGTTCGTTTCTTCTTCGTCCACGATATTCGATTGGATACTTATATGAACGCTTCCTTCATGCAAATCTATCTTTTTATCTAATGGAATTTCGTTAAAGCTACAACTTTTGGATACTAAAGTTTCTGAAGGTTCACTTTCTTCCTCATTTATCCTCTTGTTTTTATTTAAATCTTGAGAAACGATCGTTGAAACAGTCTGTTTTATCGATGAAGAGGTAAGAGATTCGGTTGACTGTGAAAATATATCTTGACTTGAATCTTTAAATACATCAGCAAATATATCTTCTTCAATTTTGTCATCAGATTTAAATGTTATTTTGATATCATGTTTTTTAGTAATTCTTTTTGAATAAAGTACTGGAACATCTGGTATCTCGATAAATTCATCAGAATCTGAATCAGACGTATGTGTATCTAACTGGCGCATACCCTCTATTATAGGAACAGGTTGTGTCTCACATTCAATTCTTTCCTCGTCCGAAATAATTTGATCATTATCTTTTATAAACCGAAGATCGCTACTATTATGCTCAATGCTTTCTGTTGTAATATTCGAATTAGAGTTTTCTGATGGGCACAAAGATATACTCTTCTCCACAATTTGATTGACATCTAATAAATTGTCTTCAGTAATTTTGTTCTCTTTCATTTGATGATATTTTATTACATTATTTCTAGTTGGTTCTAATGCAGATAATGATTTTGTACTTGCACTTGAATGAGTATCACTTATTTTATTACTCTCTTTTCTATTTTGTTCCATAAGCTGGATAATTTGCTCTTGCGTTAAACCGCTATGCTCTAACATATATGCTAAAGCAGGGTTAATAATATTTTTATTCAAATACTTTTTAGGAAACGGTAAAGATTCATTATTTTCACTTTCTGATTCCCAATCACTACCAAATTCATATTCATTTATATTGTCAATAATAGGTAAAGAGTTGCTATGGCTTGTTAAATTACTATCGCTATCTCCGTCGCTTAATTGAAATTCATTTAGGTTTTTACGAGTTATTGCAATGCCACTGGGGCCTGCAACAGGTTCAACTTCCTCATTTATGCTGTCTAAGACATCTTTCTTATTTGTTTTGTCCTGATTAGTATTACGAATTAATGCATCTTTATCTAGAAAATAATCCAAACCAACAATAATAATAGACTCGTTCAATATATCTTTTTACAAAGATACTTTTTCAGAAAAAAGGAAGATTTGTAAATATTTCGTTTTTTAAATGTTTCCCACTTACCACTAATATAAATGACTCTAGACGTACTGTCCGATGCGATGCGGTACGCATTATCTCTATTAGTTTGAACGCCCTGCTCAGTTAATAATTTCTCCAATTCCTCTAAAGTTAAAGTTTTACCTCCCATCTCTTTCTCAGCAGTTTCTAACGACTCTTGTACAAACCTACGTTTTAATAAGCGTTTCATTTGAAAAGTAGAAAATTTATTAGATTCCTAAAATAAAATTAATGTCAAACTATGAATTAACAAATTGAAAATTCATTCTAGTTTTATAAAACATGATAAAATAAGATATATACTTCAGGCATTTCATATAAACGTCCCCATGAGCTCTGTTTTCTAGTCTCCTTAAGATCTGTAAGAATGTCATAACGCACATCGGCAGGCAGTGATTTAAACTCCGCAGTAGACAGATCTACGCTGTGAATATTGCCCATCCATTTAGTTTGTTTTCTTGGACTTAATTGCATAGATGAATCTGAGTCATCACTACTTATATAGTCCTTTTCATCCATATTAGTTAATTCTGGTAGTTTGAAAACATTGTTTACAGATGGTTTACCATAAATATGTTTTACCGTTGATATTTCAGAAGATTCAATATTTCCATCTGCAGGTTTCTTATTCAATGCACTTTTCACAACTGTATGTTTTATCAAGTTATTTATCAAATCTGCCCTCATCTTCTGTGCCTTACTTGTAGCAATAGATTTCTGCTTCCTGCGTGCAGCCTACAAACACAAAAGAATGAGAAGACTCTTTTCTCACTACCTGGTTCTCACGCTGTACTAATTATCTACAGATAATATTATAATCAAGATAGATGAACAACTTTACTACAATCGCTTCTCTTGCTACATGCTAAGCTATTTCGATCTTTGTGAAAAAAATAAAAGAAAGAGCTAATGCGTTACATAAAAATATACTAATAAAATATTGATAGGCACTCTGCCATACGCTACTACTTACAATTGTAGATTTTTTAAGCATAGGAACACCCCCATCAAAGACAAATACCGGTTTGATTTTATAATACAATAGTTTGCAAATCCTATTAAATAATCCAATTAAATGAGCATTAGGTTTAGGATTACCATGACGATCTTGATATCCTTGCAACACTTGATGAATCCATATAGAGACATCTGAAAAACGTATTCAAATTGTCATTACATATCCGATTAAGAAATGTTCATGGTATTAAACATAGATCTTAATATCTTTTAAATAAAATAATTTTATTAATAACAATATAAAAGTTAATGGTTACCCACCGATAGCTAAAACTTTTCCTTCTAATGTTTCCAAAGGAACTGGTTTTCCAGTAGCATCAATTAATCGCCATAGACCAAGTACTCCCATGATATCAGAATAAAATGTTTACTTTGTTTACTATTAAATACAAAATTCGTTGAAAAAGATTCAATTACTTTCACTATGACATATAGTCTAACTTATTTTAAGAAATTCTACTTACATTATCGTTTCTATGAAAAATATTTCAATAAAAGTGCTAAAAAATTGTCATTTGTTACAACATACGATATGTATAAATACCCAACTAAATGATATTTTGCAATTATTAATAATAGAATATGTAAAATGATTATCGTTTAGGCTGATGTGTGGAGCAGCTGATGAAAGAAAACAATACTACTAGCGCACCCTGTTCGCGGTACACGTTAAATAGCTTTATATAGTATAACCATTGACATTTTACGTTTTAAATCCTTTTCTTTCGACAAATTCATTAATATTTCTTTTCTTTTCAGCTTATTCTTTTTTATGAGTAGTTTTTCTTTACAAGGCGTCACAGCTATTAATATATATTAATCTTTTTTCAAATTAATAAAATTATGAAAAATAGACAAAATAATGATGAAGTTATGTAAATATACAGATATAATAAATGAAATGTATACATTTCAAGATAGAATTCAACGTATGTTATATATATTCATACGCGTATATATATATATATACACGTTCTTTTCTCACGCTTCAGTTTTACTAGCGGGAAGAGATGAGCGAAGAGATGGAAAGATGATCTTTCTCTTAGAACAATATTCTATTTCACAATTTGCCATCATATTATCTTAAAAGTATAAAGACACTATTTCTAATTGCCTAAATATTTGTTTACTAATGAAACATATCGTAATATTTATAAATTAAAATTACAATTACAATTGTGTGTGTAAAAAGAAAAAGGAATTCGAAAGATTACATGAGAATACATGAGATTACTTTCAAAAAAAGAGTAGTTAATATCGATAACGAACGAATTGTAAGAGAATTGTAAGAGACTGGGTCATTTAAAATGATAGAAAAAAAAAGATTGATATTTACTATGATGATTATAAAAATGTGATGGTTTCCTTTTTTTTACTTTTCATTCGCTTATTATTATAATCTAAAATAACGTATAACGTGAATTCTTAGGACCGTTGTTTGAAAATAAAATAATATATTATTTATTATTACTCATTAATGTCGAGTTAATTTGATATTTATTCGAGTATCGATAAAAGGAACGATACCATTATAAGCATTAACTTGAAGCGTTCTCGCACACGTTCTATATTACGCAGCAAGTCATGGATGTACGTCGTCGGTCGCGACGAATGCACGCAACGTGCAACAACGCGTGCACTAACACATACACGTGCATACATCGTATCGTCATCATCGCAAAAGTGGAGTGAGGTAGAGGCCACCCACTCTTTCCCACAGCAGGTTTTTCCCACGCCCCCTAGGGTAACCCCAACATCCTTTTGCGGGAGTAATTCCACGGTCGGTCGGGGGGAGAGGGGAATAGTTCGTTTCAGGTGGGGAGCAAAAGAGGTATTGGAGGCGCTTGGGTCGGACGGGCCATTGTACAAGAGTAAAACAATAGAAACTAGGATCCAGTGATGTAACTCTGTCGTTCCGAATAATTGCAATATATTTTTCGACTGTTCAAACTTTTCTTCTTTCTTCGAATAAAAAACTCGAATTTGTATGATATATTATATTCGTATTCTACCAATGTTTCAATTGAACAAAATGAACAAGACCGACTATGAGAAGTATTGTTCCGATAGGAAAGAAAAAACGTACAAAGATAAAGTCGACAGGTGATATTTTAGATAGGGAGTAATGAATTTTTGAAAGTTCAAAAGAAAATTTGAAGCAACTCGTTCGCTGAAAGAAGTACCCTTCCGCTGTCTGCTTAGAATACGGCCCTGATGCCAGCCACTTACGCGGCGGTAATAACTCTACGTTGTCGCGCCGAACTTAGTTACTCGATGAGTGTCGGTAGGAGCGAGTGTTTCACGCCTTCCAAATAGTTAGACGCACTTTTTCACCTACTCATCTCGAAGCTTTCAAGAAAAAACTCGAAGAACATCATTCATTATTTATCTCGCATTGGAAATATTTTTCATTTATTTCTTTTATGTATTTATGTACATTTTGTTTGTTCGCTTGATTGATTCTTTAAGAGGAGAAATATCGCATCGCGTACTTTGAAAGGACATTTAAAGTGGCGCGCGAATTTGCCCGGCGAATGCCTTTCGTTTACTTTAGTTGGCAGGACTGTTCGGAAAATTCGTAAAGTGAACAGGTGTTTTTTGAATGGATTAACAAAAGAGAGAGAGAGAGAGAGAGAGAGAGAGAGTAGGCGAAAAGGATGCGTAGAGGTTCGGTGAATGGTGAACAATCGGCGGTGAATTGAAGGAAATTTACAAATGATCGAGGCCCTCGAAAATACCCATGAATACGGATTTAGATTGGGTTTACCAATGAAAATGAGGTGAGTCCTAGGAACGTAACCTCAGTTCTGTACGAGCGCGGTGTGTTCCTGCTGTAACCTTGCTATGTGCAATGCAATAATAAGGTAAATAAACAAATGTGATACTTTCATAGGTTACAATATAAACCCATATGTGATGTTAAGTAAGAGAGAGAAAGAATATAAGGTATTTATATAATTAAGAAAAAAATGTTTAAATGTTTCTGGTTCATTTTGACTTAGTACTATTAAAAAGCATTGCTTCGATATAGATAGAGAGTTGCTTGCTTATTTATCTGTCGGTATTTGTTTTTATTACACTCTTGTATTTCTCATTTTTTCACGAGGTTCAATCACGTTACATTTTCACAATACGTTCTTTTTTCTCTTATTGCTTTACCTTAATTGCTTGCGTTCGTAACGTTATGATGAATTGCACGATTTAATTGAGAGAGATTTAATATTTTCCTCTTTGGAAAATTTATGTAATAACGAGCATAGTTAATCTCATCAGGGAATAAAAAAAACTTATCCCAAGTTTTCATTTCTAAATCTCTATTGAAGAAATATTTTATTGTAGAATTAATTATGCTTTGTAATATCCGTTTAATGACGCGCAAATATCATTTCACCTAAATATGTAACTTAGTCATTTATGCACGTCTCATGAAATATTTAAACTCATTTCTAGTTAAACTACGTACATAATTCGCGTTTTAGTATATAAATTATGCAACAGAAAACTCCAAGATATTCTGTAAAAGGCAGTAACAGTTTTTTGCAAGTAATGCCATCCATAGATATGCGTTGCAATTTTTCATATATACATTAAGATTACTAAAACTTCATAATGTATTAGTTAGTAAATGTATTCTCTTATTTAGCAATTTGTAGAAAGGGTAATATTAAAATTTGTGACATGGCCTACCTCTATTACTTTTTCATTTCTTCCAATGATATATTAATCTAATTTATTTAAATATATTTAATTAATTGAAGATGTGATTTGTAATAGTGTTAGTATGACCACCAGAAAGAATTCATTAATTGGTAAAAGAAAAATGATCTAAACTTGGTTCCCATGGCACGCATACATTTGCTTCTTCCTGTATTAAGGCAAGCAATTCTCGGTTCCTAGTTTTAAAACAAGATATTGTAGGTTAATTACTGCTCGTCTTATAAAAAAGCAACAATATTTCTCACGATAAAACTTTAAAGAAAAGTACACTCTTAAATTTCATTACATGGATATAATAACACAATTCTATGTCCTATTGTAAAGATATATAAACTGTCTATTATGTTTTCTATTATGGTAGTAAGAAAAACACATTTAAATCATTAGATTCTCAATCGAGTCGAATTAAAAGAATTTATCAGTTGATCTTTAAGTAAATAAAATTATCTAAAACTCTTGCAACAATTTGTAGATCCACAAATTGCATTATTATTCAAGTCTTTTAAGTATTAATCAATTTTTCTTCTTCTTCTTCTTCTTCTTCTTCTTCTTTTTCACAGGTAAGATCTTGGAAGGATAAAATATGCAAAGGAAATGAGGATATAGCTAGCCAAAGAAGCAAAGTGTTGCATAATTTTGAAGATTAAATTAAAATTTAAATATGCCACACCAATTTGGATTGCCCACGATGGCTCATGGCATGCAGTCTCCTCCTTCGCCGACTTCAGTCATGTCGGTGTATCCACGCTATGGCTCAGGCTTATATAGATCCGATCAACAAGAGCAGAGACTTACACGCGAAGCAATGGAACGATACCTACGCGATCGAAGTGATATGGTGATTGTAATACTGCATGCTAAGGTAGCACAAAAGTCATATGGTAATGAGAAACGATTTTTCTGTCCTCCGCCGTGTATTTATTTATTTGGTGATGGTTGGAGAATGCGTCAAGAACAGATGCTTCGCGAAGGTGAAAGTGAACAATCAGCTCAGCTTTGTGCTTTCATTGGAATTGGCAATTCCGAACAAGATATGCAACAACTTGATCTCAATAATGGAAAACAATATTGTGCAGCAAAGACATTATACATTTCAGATTCTGATAAAAGAAAACATTTCATGCTCTCTGTTAAAATGTTTTATGGAAGTGGACACGACATTGGTGTATTTCATAGTAAAAGAATAAAAGTCATATCAAAACCATCTAAGAAAAAGCAATCATTAAAAAATGCAGATTTATGTATTGCAAGTGGTACGAGAGTAGCACTTTTCAATCGCTTAAGATCACAGACTGTTAGCACCCGGTATCTCCATGTAGAAAATGGTAACTTCCATGCAAGTTCTACACAGTGGGGCGCATTTACGATCCACTTGCTGGATGATAATGAAAGCGAGTCAGAAGAATTTCAAGTGCGCGATGGATACGTCCATTATGGTAGCACAGTTAAATTGGTATGTTCAGTAACAGGAATGGCATTACCGCGTTTAGTAATCCGCAAGGTCGATAAGCAAATGGCCAGTCTTGAAGCAGATGATCCTGTATCGCAGTTGCACAAATGCGCCTTCTATATGAAAGATACGGATCACATGTATCTTTGTCTTTCTCAGGAACGTATAATACAATTTCAAGCGACACAATGTCCTAAAGAAGCAAATAAGGAAATGATAAATGACGGTGCTTGCTGGACGATAATAAGTACAGATAAAGCGGAATATCAATTTTTTGAAGGCATGGGACCAGTAAGATCGCCTGTAACGCCTGTACCGCTTGTTCATAGTCTTCACTTAAATGGTGGTGGAGACGTTGCCATGCTCGAATTAACCGGTGACAATTTTACTCCTAATCTTCAAGTATGGTTTGGGGATGTAGAAGCAGAGACAATGTATAGATGTCAAGAAAGTATGTTATGTGTTGTACCTGATATATCGCTCTTTAGAGGAGAATGGTTGTGGGTACGTCAGCCTACGCAAGTTCCAGTTTCTTTAGTGCGAAACGATGGAATCATTTATGCAACTGGTCTAACATTTACTTATACTCCTGAACCTGGTCCACGTCCGCATTGTCCACCAGCAGACGAAATAATGAGAGCCCCACGTGCCATGCACAATCAAGCTAGTATGTCATCAGCAATAGCTGATGTACCATGGAATACGCATCAACCTCCACAATCAGGCCTCTGATGTTCTCTAGATAATTGTAATATTTACCAAAGTCTAAAACGTAGTGATACAAATGATGTTTCATTTGCATCCGTTGACAATATGAAGGGTAGCATTTACTTCAAGAAAATGTTAGCTGCGAAAATCAATAGCTCTGGACGATATTTAGACAGTATAAAAACGTAACACTTGGCTCACCTTGCAAGAGGTGCGTAAAATATATGTACAATAACGTGCATTATTTACATACTAATATATGGACATACAAGTTGTTGATACACAAATTTACAGAGATAATAATTTATAGCAATCTTAGAAATACATAAGAGAGTTTACATGATAAAAATGTGAATAATTAGTGAATTACGCAATAAAAAGACACGTTAACGGGTTTTAAGTGAAAAACGCTCATAGGATAATATATTACTCAAATATAATAGCATAATTGTATTATCTATTCGAGAAAAACAATTTTAATATGCATATATAGTAAATGCAATGTAACTTATATAATTGCATATCAATAGGGAAGGAATGGTTGTGCATTTAACAGTGATTCATTCACTTTTACTAAATCTTTATAACTATTGTTATTGAAAGATTACAATTACACATAAATATTTTACGTGCAATGTGTCTAGAAATGAGCATAAATCAATATTTTGCACGTTTATAGATTCATACAAAAACGAGATCGCAAAGAAATTTTATTATTTATTAAGACGTCCATTAAATATTGAAGCTTTGAACGAATATAAGTATGTGTGTTTGTTGCATGTAAATCAGTCTTGAATCCACGATGATTAAAAATTATCTTGTCGATAGGAAGAAACTATAAATATGACGATATAGTTTTTTTCTATTATAATGATACCTAAATTATGGATAATTTCACTGATTTTCTGCAAGATAAACTTTATTTCAATGTATCGTTTATCATGTATCGCGAAAAGAATTATTTTTTTTTTTATAAAAACATGGTTTTTATAATAGATGAAAGACAAAACTCTACTACCATTATTGACTATAATCGGAAGTTTCTCTAATGTACTATACAATATAATATTTAACTTTAATAGTATATTTTCTAAAAAAAAAGAAAACAAGCGTCAGATTGAAAAGCTATACATATGAGTTTTTATGTCGCTATGTGTTATAGAATAAATTGACATAATTTACATTATATCATTTTTACTTCATGCTCCAAAATGTTTCCTATTCCTAAATACTACTATAAAAATAAATACAACGTTTAAGAAAAACAAGACGATATAAATAATATACGCATATAAAGAGAAATTCTATTATATTTGAAAATAGAATAATCTGTACATAATCGAAATTTATACGTTATGATTACAAAAATGTTGAGTGTATTTTAATAAATAAGTCATATGTATATAATATAATTTGACGTATAAAAAATAGGTATTTATAATAATATTTATAATTATTAAAAATTATTGGGACTATACATATTGATGTTGGTGCTAATTCATCTTTGTACCTGTAAATATATTATAGTATTTTATCTTTTATATACATGAATTATCTACGAAACGTAAACGTACGTATGTTTACGTATGTAAAATTTTTAAAAGCGATAGATATTCAAAAACTAGGGATACTTGAGAAAATTTCATTAATCAATTAAACTTAATTCGTTTTAATTTAAGATTCAGTTGAAATAAATCTGGTTCATTAAGTTTGCGTCAGGGTTGTTTTTTTTTTTTTTAGGTATATTTGAACGTAGTTGCTTCAAGGAGGAAATGAGATAACATCATTTTAAGAATGTCTTCCTGAAAAGATCTATTGTGAAGGGGAAACGTGTATATGTTCCATGGGAACTTACCCACGATTAACACTTGTATCGCATAATTGAAGAATACTATTGTCTTTATTATTCACAATATATAAATGTAGATTAATAGTAATTATATACTTGAATATCATTGGACGGATACAAGTTTATGTAGTTTCTGATTTTTCTTTCTCGTTCTTCTTTCTTCTTTTTATTTATAATTTACGAATCTCAATATCGTTAAATAAGCATTTAAAAAATCATTTCGCAGTATTTTCATATTCACAACTTACGTACAACCGAATGTATATGCTTCAGCACAAAGTCCTTCGATTATATTATGTATAATAATACAAAGCAGATCAATATTTTACAAAATTCTTATAAAAGTCTTATTTGTAAATAAATCATATACAATGCTTTTAGATCATTCTTTTATATAGATGTACTTTTATTTCCCTTTTATTATCAATTGCACCGTAAATTGTAAATTGAACGATAAGAGTGAAAGAAATAAATCTGGCTTTTATACTTATTTTCTAATGTAACACGATTTAACTAAACAAGTCATTCTCTTGTATTAACCCCTTTCCCGTACTTTAACGAGTCTGACTCGTGATGAAGATTTTGGCCCAAACATGAATATCACGAGTCAGACTCGTGAACAGATAGTCGGGCCAAACATAAACATTACAAGCTAGGCTCGCGAACAGATAGTTGGGCCAAACGTAAACATAACAAGCCAAACTCTGTTGTTCGACTGTTCTCGAGCATCGGTCTTGTCTGTTTAGCGCGTGTTGACGCCTACCGCTTGGGCCTGAGTTTCGTCGAGCTAAATGGCACGGGAAGGAGTTAAAACGATATGTTGTGTGTTGAAAAAGTTAATACTGTAATTATAATATTAGAAACACATAAAATTTTATGATATTAATTTAAAACGAAATAAAAAATAAATAAAAAGATACCACGTAAAAACATAATGAATGTGCTCTTTGCGTGATAAGCAAAAATTACCACTTGAACGCTATTGTATAGTAAATATAAACAGTCATAAACAGCAATATTTCGATACGGTCAAATTGAGTTTTTCCTAAAATCACTTACATTTTGTTTTACACTTTAAATTCCTAATGGAAAGTGCAGCTGTTCTCTCTCTCTCTCTCTCTCTTTCAATTGTTATTTTTTGTCACTTATATTTAAAAAAAAGAAAAGTGTAAAAATTATTTTTTAATCGCTTTGGAAGAAACGTAGCTATGAATCTATTTCATTCGTATAGTACGTTGCTTATTCATATTTGTGAGCATTAATGAAATATATGAAGTTAACAGATCATCCATTTTATAGCCAAGTGAAGTTTCACACAAAAGTTTCGAGCCTCTTACCAAGTTTCCTATTGTCATATGAAAGTAAGTGTTACCTGATGACCAATTAGAGATTCTAGTAAAAGGATGTGTTATTAATATATCCTAAAAAAAGAAATTATGACGGCAATTAAAATTAATTTATCTCTAAAGTACATTAGATATTTAATGTGGACAATCCATATTAAATTACCTTTGTTTGAGGATGTATAACGCTTACTCCATGTTTATTAATTGCAATTAAAAGTAACTCTGGATAATTTGGTTCTGTACTTTGCTTAACTTCAAAGAATGCAGATCCAAATGTTGGCCACCGATAAACTATTTTCAAAAATGTTATTTTGGCATCCTCTGGACTCATTCCTACATAGAAAATGATCACATTACTATAATGATAGAGGAACACTTATTGGTATAAAGAAATTATTCGAGTTTTTGTATTTTTAAAACTTACCAGCATCTTGATTATATGCAGCTATTATAGATCTTTTCCAGTCATTAGAATTTTGTATTTTTACCAAATCGCTTGGTATGAGTTCTCTTAGCATTTGTCTATTTAAAATAAGTACAAAATTAGCAAGCAACCATTAAAAATATATTTAATAAAGCGAACAACCCCGTATATATGAGTTCAATAAAAAACTTACGGAATCGCCTGAAGTTCTTGTTTACTTTCTCCAAAACGTACTCTATATACCAATGCTGCTAATCTTGAAGCTTCTTCTTTAGTACATTTATGGTATCCTACAAATGTCCAAATAAACGTGATAATTCTATCAATAATACACTGATATAATTAGATATTTTAAAATATACCTCTAAGTAACTTTGGAAGTTCTTGATGAAAGTGGAATATAAGATCCGCATTTCTATCTTTCCCAGGAACTGTATTTGTCCATAGTTTTTTCATAAAGAATACTTGATACGTGAACTGAGGCGAAAGACCTACGAAATGGATATATATATCTATATGTATGTATATATATATATATATACTGTAATAATATACTGTAATTGTATGGTTTATTTATGACATAAATAATATGAAAAAATTATGACGTCGAAATGACATCAAAACGTGATGTAAATTTTAAATCAGATTTAGGTCATAATTTTTACAGCAAGATTCTACGTCAGATTTTCATCATATCCTACGTAAAAATTTGTTGTTAACAATATGATCTAAATCGAACGTCACATTAATGTTCTGTGTTCACTGGGTAGTTATAAATTCAATCAAACATACCATCCCGCGACGGTCTAGCTTTTCTGATCCAGTCTGTTAGGTGCCGCACAAAATCGAAAAAGAAATCACCTTCTGGTACTGAAATAACTTTATCTGCAATTTTGACAAATAAACTAAAACCTTCTGCCGAACGTAAATTAAGCCTTTGCGCAATATTTTGACAAAAATCCTTTGCTCTTGTAGATGAATCAACCTCAAACGCCTATACACAAGATAAAGAGTTTTTGTATATATATTTGATAAATAGATAGACAAAAATAGGTATCGTAATAAGTATATTTACCTCGTCAGTATCATCTGGAAAATATACTTTATGAAATATTTGTGTCGTCTTATGTTGAATAGCTTCCACTTCCACTTGATGCGGAGGGTATTTTCGTTGTCCGTTACGTAAAGTTTTTTGAAGCCTTTGTAAAGAATCCTGAGATATAGGATGCCGTCTCGTGCGTAAAAATAATGTTAATTCCTGTAATTAAGAATATATAGCTACAAATGGAATGCGAAGAATTAAAAGAAAAATGATATATCAATCGTACTTTAAGAAGACTTTGACTACAAGTAAAAAGTCCAGTAGCGAACCACATTAATTCCCATCCCCGTTCTTCACTAAGTCTATTACAATTGTCGGTTAGTTGTTTCATTATTTGACAATAAATTTCGTCTCTTAATATTTCATTCTTTAAAGGACCATCAAAAATAAGATCCGTGTATTCATTGCCTATTCGAGGTCTTTTGGTTGGCAAATCGCCCATATATTTCAAAATAGCATTAAAGGCAAAACACGCTTCTTCTGCAAGTTCTTCCTTGGATATTAATTTTTTCAAAAGTGGTTGCTTTATCGGTTCTCTCGAGTGATGCCATAATTCATCTGAATGACCTCTTCTTGCGGTTGTCAGAGTTAAAGCTTTTGACATTGTTCTCTTTGGCGGAATTCTAAAATAAATCAATGGTATAAAGAATATTTGTATTTTTTAATATATGAGAAGATTCATTTTTGTGCAAGAAAGTGTATATATATATATACCGAAAATGGTCAATGGCATATTCCATAAGAGTATGAGGCTTGTCTCGAGATTCAACTCCATTTATTTGTTGAGGATATAATCTACGGCCATTTTCAGTACTTTCCATGCTAAACAATGCCTATAAGAAGGAATATTTTCATATTTAAAGGGTTTCCGTGATAGAGTGAGATATGATAAACTTTTACCAATATATCATTTGGGGGCTTAGTAAGAGACGGTAAAACATAAACTGTCTCTACAGGGAAATCACCCTTCTCGCCAGTCTTTTCGCAAGTTCCGACACACCAAGCCGAGCTAAGAACACTTTCGCCAGTATTGTCATCTTCTAAAATAATAAGATCTCCTTTTTGAAAATTTAAAAAGGAAGATCCTTCCCCGGGTGCTTTGTAATCTTGTACTGCTATAACATGTTTACTACGTTTTTTCAAGCCTTCTAAAAAGTATACAACCAAATCACGAATATCTTCTGCGTTAGGGCTCTGGAATGTAAATTCCTCTCCCCGCACCGTCGACAAACTGAATGTCTGTGTAAACATCTTGTTCGTTCTAAAAAAGAAAAAAAAAACCAAAATATTTGACAAATAGCTTCTATTAAGGTAATAGAGGAGATGCTATTATTTAATAAAAAAATAATTAATATGTAAAGTAATACGTACTTTTGACTAGACACGGTGGTAATTTCAGGAAAGGACAATTCCAGAAGCACCTGTTCCTGATCATCAACGACATAAACTCCGGTCCAATTGACAGCTATAATAACGTCGTTCTTAGGCAAATTTGGACCAGAGTTTCTATAAGCTTCATAGAAGCGAGAAAAGAGTAAAGGCCATTTGAACTTTGCATAGCCTACTATATCCTCCTTAACGCGTAAAACAGGTACTTTTTCTTTTAAATAATAACTCTGTAAATATTAAAAGTATTATCTTTTCCAATCTCTCTAATTCGATCAATAAAATCTAATGATTAGTATATTTAACCTTTTTGTATGCCTGCAGAACAAGATGCCCCCATCTATCGATGGCCTTGTCAATGCCAGCTAAACAATAATCCGGTATGTAATTAGGTAATAAGGTATATAATCTTTCTGTATTCATGTCCGTATGATACTCTATATAATATTGTTGAGCCGCGATCATTGCCAAATCTTCTTCCTTATCACACCGATATTCACCGAATTTGACACCTCTTACTACTTGCTGGTATATCAAATTCGTCGCTACTTGATCTTCCGTTGGCTCGTGCCAGGGAGCAAAGATTTCTTTCCGGAAAAACAATCTCCATGGCGCATTTCGTTCCTGTGCACCTTGTTCTTTAGCATATTGCTCGCATTGAGAAATAGCATCCATAACGTGATCACCGCCGCTACCCAATGATGAAACTTTATCGAATAGCGCAATATAAAGGGAGAATCCAAATTGATCCCTTAATGAAATTTTATCGGATAATTGATTGCATAATTCTCTAGCTGTGGTTGCCGAATCAGCGAATAAAGTCTTGGTATTTCCATCCATGAATGTGATAGGCAACATAATTGGTTTTTTTGATTTTGTTGCTTGGAGTTCCAACCAACTTGGAGGTTGATTCCGAGTACCATTATTGAACGTTCTCTTTAGACGATCTTCGCAGTATGGAGCATAGCCCGGTGGTCCTTCTCTTATAAATGCACGCAGATAGTTGACGAATTTTTCAGATGGAGCAAAACAACCGACGCAGAGAGACAGTAAAATCCAGCCACGAGCGTGCGACGATTTAGAAGGATTATTCGTTAATTGCTTGCAAATTTGGCAATAAATTTCATCCCTTAATTCTGCTCGGAGTATTCCATGGCCAATAATAAAATGTAGTTTTTCCAAATTTGAAGTTGGTCTTGCTTCTAACCAAGATTGATAACTATCCGCTGTGTATTCATCTTCTTGCAGTCTCCTTCTAACATCCTCTCCTAATTTATTCTTCTTTTTTAAGGTCAACGATACTAATTTGCGTCTGATGGAACGCGGTTTCTGCTTTAAAAATGATTCCTAGCAAATAATGTAATAATGTAATTAACTATTGAAGAAAATAAAGAAGAAATATAATATAATCTGGACATACTGGATCCATGCCCATCATTTGTGCTTCTTGAAATTCTTTACTTCTAATGAAATTACGTCCGAGTGTTGCAGTTACTTTAGACATGACAGACGTTGTGTCTCTGTCCATCGTATGAAAACGCGGCTCCGGAAGATCACCGGTAAAGCGGAGTATGGTAATCCATAAAGCTTGGGCAGCCTAGAGAAAAATAAAATGAGATCTCTATCATAAATCCTATATTAATATCTTATATCTTGTAGTTGTAAAATATTACACAAACTGACCAGTTGGTCTCCTTGCGTATGCAAAGGCAGTAAAGGATGTTTCAATGGCTTCTTAGAGTATTGGTGCGTGATATTACCCTGGAAATACGTAGCTGCAAACTTTTGAAATTTAAATTCGGATAGATCTTCCTCATCTTCCGAAGCAGTTTGAACCGGACTAATAATTTCTTGCTGATCAGCTTTAGGAGCTGGAAGATCCTGAAAAAACAAATAAAATATGAATTTAGATATGTTAAAATAAAATGTTATTCATTCGGGGTTGGCGTAGAATAGTAAAAATAAATAACTAACATTAAAAACGGACGTTTCCCTGGCTGGCGTCGGTGCTTCGCTACTCGAATCGGGTAAGAAGTCAAACATTGCTTCGACTAATTTACTATCGTCAACAGGCTCGTCTTGTTTCTTCGCCGCATCGTTAATCAAGTTTTTCTTAATCTCCATCCTGCGTCTATCTTCAAGTTCCATTTCTATCTCTTTTCGTTCCAATTCTTGCATTCGTTCCTAAAAGATTAATGAAGAAAGATTTTGAAAAATGTCCAACTAATATATTATAATAGGATTTGATAACTTATGCTTTAATTTACGCACCCTATAATTTTGTTCAGCAATTTCTTTAGCTCTTTTATTTCCTTGATCTTTCAGTTCGCGTTCCTCTTTCTTACGCAATCTCAATGCTTCGATGTGCAATCTATACTCGTATTTAATTTTCTTGTACCTTCTTTGTGCTATCAATCTTCTCACATGCGCTTGAATTTTAACAATTGCCCATAATTTTTTGCGGTACATTTTGCGTACTAAATGACCTCTGGCTCGCGCTTGAAGAGCAACTATATGTCCACGCAAATGTCGAAATCTATGGGAAAGTACTCGCGATCTTATGAGAGCTTGCAATCTCATATAGCCACTCTTCATAGATTTGTAACGGTGCCGTTGTGCGTAGCCTCTCCAATACTTTTGTATTATCATTGCAGCCGCTCGCATACGTATAAATCTTCTTCTGTAAACCCACCCACGTATATTTCGTTGCAATATCAAAATTTTTCGCGTCAAGACACGATCGCGTTCTTGCTCCAAAAATAAATCGTGTGCATCCTTCAAAAATACTTTAGTGTGTCCTAATTGATAATCCGATCTTCCTAGAACTACATGGCAAATTTTTGAAGTAGCAGCTCGACAATCGACCTACCATAAGAACGCTTAGTCAATTCATTTATAAAAAGTAAATATATAAATGAAATTTATTTTTCCAATATGACAATATTTAGAGGGATATACTTTGTGCGCGGGCGGTACACCCGATATAAGGAATCTGTATCTCTCAACGAACTCATGAAAGGAATGCCTGATTGGATATCCAGCTCTACGTATTCTAATTGTTTCCATCATTCCAGAGTATCTTAATTGTCGGCAACATAATCCTCTATCGAACATCTAACGATAAGAGAGAGATATCATTTAGAATTATTGAAAGAATTTCAAGTTATAGATTTTCGAGTATTACTTTGATTTTATTGCGAGACACATACCATAGGTTTTTTATATTCGTTAGGTTTAATACATCTTATGAAGAAAGGCTGACAGCTGCATAAAGTCTTCATAAGAGAATCTAATGACTTTTTGAATTGAGTCGATAAAGTCGGCGCCCTTTTTCTAGTTTCAGAACCCATGCCAATGTCCTCGATGAAGCACGTTTGTAAAAATTTATTTGAAGATATATGAATGAGTTGTAATAAATCAGCGCTAAACGTATCTCTATTTTTTTCGAGAAAACTTCTAGTGTCATAGAAAACGACACCTGCAAAATGGTTCAATCCAAATGAAGTATTGATATCCGACTTTGGTTTCAAGTAATTTCTATGTGTCCCATGGGTCTTATGAATCTTTGCTAACATCGTTTGGTCTGTTCCCTGCAAAAAAAAAAAAAACAAAAATTCGCGTATTTGTTAACATTTACAATTAATTAGAAAAATAACAAAAAATACGTACTTTAGGAAACTTTGATTCTTCATCGATAAGCGCCATAATATTTAATTGCTTAATAGCTATTAAATCTAATGCGTCTTGATTGTCAACGAATTCTATATGCTGCCAATTAATACCTTCGTGATTATATTCTTCCTGTTCTAGCTTAAAAATATGTTGTACGAAAAATTGTTGAAGATTTTCATTCGCGTAATTAATGCAAAATTGCTCAAAGCTATTGTGATTAAAATTTTCAAAACCAAATATATCAAGAACACCGATGGCACTGCGCGAAGTATTCTTCGGTCTGTAAATAGCTTCGTTAATTTTTTTCACAATATGTATAAACAATCGGCCGTATATTCCTTTAACAAATGCGTCTCTTATATCGACTGATTGTTCCCTCGACAGCGTGGAAACCTATTTAATGAAAAATAAAATATACATTAATTAATGATACAAGCAGAGGGATTATATCTTATTCATTGCGGTAACTTACTACAGTCTCGCCGTGAGCAAATATCGTTTTTCGTGTAAGAGCATCTATCAAAGATTGTACTGGAACACCCAACAAATGCGCTACTCTCTGAACGTTCGTCTGTTCTGGTATTTCCGTTGCGTCCAAATTATCTACGAGTTATCGATTGAAAATGAAATTAGAACCAAGTTCTAACTTGAGAACTGGAAGATTTTCTTAAATATTAAATTCGTACCTACGACAGTAGCTCTGTATTTGATGTTTCCCATATGTAACAAAGCTGCGAGGAGCTTTAAAACCTCCCATATTTCGGAATCAGTAAACAACAATACTTTCATGGCTGATCTTATGTCAGCAAATTCGGCAGCATCGTCTCTCCCCTCGCACGTTATACTCCCTCCCTAAATAATATAACATTTAGTGAATATAATGGGGATACATAATAAGTTTTACATTTGTAAGATTTGCGATAAGAGAGCGCCAAAGACTAAGAGGTAAACTGTGTTGAGTTTACTTACTCCCGTTAGATACCTGTACGACGAGGCATCCTCAAGTTCTAGCTTTTGCTTTTCTTCCTTTGACAGTCCAGCCAGCATACAATAAAAAACATGATAATTCCTTTCGTCTAAGCTTTGAGATACGATGCGAGATTTTTCCAAAAGGTATTGCTCTATCTTGGCGCCTTCTATCACGCCATGTTCGTTAAAATGAATATCTATATATTTACCGAAACGAGAGGAGTTATCGTTTCTCACTGTTTTCGCATTGCCAAAGGCTACAATGAAAATAAAATATTGATTGAAATAATATTTGTAGATATTTTGTTATATACCGATTAAACAGTACCTTCTAATATCGGATTAGCTTCTAAGATCTGTTGTTCTATCCAAGAGTGCTTGCCGCTGATTGCCGCTAAATATTGTAAAATTAATTTCGTACTCTCGGTCTTTCCTGCCCCGCTTTCGCCACTGTAACAATATTAATTCCAATATTACAACAATATTAATGAGTCATTGGAAAAGTAAATAACGCGCAAAAAAACACGCAAAGAAGATACCTAATTACTATACATTGATCTTGACCGTATCTGTTCATGTGTGCATAACTATTATCACCGATAGCAAATATGTGAGGTGGAAGTTCTCCAATTTTCCGATCCTTGTAGAGCTTTATTTGTTCCGCAGTGTAAATAGGCAATATCTGATATGGATTAACGGCGACCAATATGGAGCCGGTGTAAGTCTGTAACAAGTTGCACATTTTGATAACTTTCATATTTTTCTTTTCCTCATTCAGTTAAATGTAGTTTTCAATTACTAACATAAATGAGATTTTCATTATAACGTATAAGTAAATTTCTTAAAATGCCGGCTTCATGGAGGTCTCCTAAACTGATCATATCTTCGACACCTTGGACGGACGTGGCGTGCATGGCCTTTATTCGTCTTTCCGGGGTTAGCCATTGTTCCTTTTGAAGAAAAAAATAACCAAAAATAAAGAAAGTTTCTTGAAAAGAAAAGGAAACTCTTGTCTCACCTTATTATCGTCGTCCTTAACTTGGATCCGTCTACCTTCTGCCGAAATCACCCGTGCTCCGATCGCAACGTCAAATTCTCTTCCCGATATCGGTTCTATCCATATGTAATCCCCCTGAAAATCAACGTCAATACTTACCCAGTTAACACAAAACGTTTTTTGTTAACTGGGTATATAAATAAACAACAATATATTGGCCTATTTATTTTTAAATGCGTACTCGTTCACGATCGTCCATTTTTCTTTCCTATGTAAATAAGGTGTTTACCTAAACCTACAATAATAAATACTAAATACTAAAACTAATTCTCTCTTATATTATAACGATAATTAATAAAAGGAATTTGATATTACTATTGAATGCGGCTATCAACTGCCTCATAGGTAGGCAGTTGCTGCTTACAATTCCAAGAATTATCAATTGCGAATTATCTATGTCTTCTTAATGAAAAAAGTAGATTTTTGTCCAGACGGTTAGCCGATAAAACACTTTATCGCTAGATCTTGCGTGAATTGCTAAAGCGTTTGGTCGTTTCTTCTTTATATCTTGGAAATAAAAAGAGAGGAGGAAAGTGCGAAACGTTTTATGCGCGAATAAAGATAGGAGATAGATTGACAATAATCCCACTAACGATTATTATCGTTAAATAATAACGCATTTGTTCCTTGCCGCAAAGTCCCTATACAACTTTGACTGATAGTCCATGCTTACCGGTTGTCCGTCTCTGAATGGTCCCTTCGCCTATTTTAATGGTTAGATCTAATTTCAGCATTGTAATTTTTTCTTTTAGACTATGGCTTTCAAAGAGTATCAAGAGTCATTTATTGAAAATAGATAGAGAAAAAACACAAGTTAACTCTCGTACCGTTACACGACAGCTAGATCGTTCCGTGGTGTTGTACAGGGTATTAGCGCGGTAGTAAAGGACCGTTAACTATGCCTAATTAACCAATCGCGCCTTTCCATGGGTATCTTTCTATATATGTTTCTCAGAAAGGTGCAGAAGTGAATGACGAAATTCTATATACAAATATAATGAAATTTGGCAAGTTCTCAACTAGACGTGCAATTCGATACCAGAAATTGTAAAAGAAAAGGAACATCTTACCCGCGTGACGATGACCATTTCTTAAGTCGTGGTTGTCGGCACTCCACCTAAAGCAAAACAAATATTTTCATTTCTCCATCGTTTCTTTCATTAGTTATATTTCTTTTGAATATCCATAGAAAAAAAAACGGAGTTTAACCACGAAGGAAGAGCAGCGGAAGCGTAAATACAGGTTATACGCTAAACTACAGCGCGATTGTAGTTTTACTTCAAGGATGATACTAAGGATAGTTTGGTTGCGATTACGATCGTCCATTACGATACTTATACGTTTATACGTTTTGTCTATTTTTCTTCTTTGTTTTTGTCGCATAATAAGATCGACGAACGCAATTTTTCAACACCGAGTTGAATAAATTTTCTCATTGTCAGAAAAATTGGGCACATAGAAAATCTAATCATAATGTGATTAAATCGATGATTAAGTGATTTTTCTAAATGACTAGTTTGGGATGATAGTTGTAAGTATCTACATATGTATGTAAGTAGAGAAGAGTTAAAGCTGAGAAAAATCATTCTTGCATACGTCGACAATGTCTACTCGATCACCGTTACAGTGGAAGCAGCATAAACCTGTTTGTAAAAGTGGGTTAGAGTAGTTTCTGCTGCCAAGCCATACGGATCCACAGCAGGATCCACTAAGAATCCAGAATCCTCTCAGAATCCTCTCTATCTTTTTCTAATGTAATAGAAAATTGTAACGAAAATTGTCATAAATTCCACGAATCCAAAAGAGAGAAAAAAGAGAGACGACGACGACGACGACGCTTATTGGAGCCTAAAAATGTAATTCCAATGAGGATTCATCACTCGACGAGGAGAAATATCACGCTCGATTCGTTTCTAAAACTATGTATGTTCGTTCGACGATGAAATGTCAAATTTAGGTTTTAATAGTTCCACAACAGTGAACGCATTCCTGCGTACAAATGCTGTGCTTTGAAAACGGGACAACGACAACCTACCAGATTTATTTCAAGCAAACTATTTTATTTATTAAAAATTGATTATTAGTTCAAAACTACATAGCCACGCAAATTAGTAAATAAAAACAATGACAATATGCAAAGATCGAACTTATTTGTTTGCGCTTTGCCGACTATTTCGAAAGAGACAAATATAGGTACGATTACTTCTCGAGTCGACATTAAATGTCATGTGCATTTCTTAATTCAATCTCTCGATTTGTCAAAAGTGGGTTAAGCGACGGTAACATCTGTGTTTACACGCCGAGCTCGAATATCCCCGTGACACATTCAAAGTATATATGTAAGTATGTCCCGTTGTAATGTTCATATTTCGCGCCTTTCCGTAAACTTTTACTGCCGGCGGCTGCTATGCTTTCTCGTCGAGTGTCCCTTATTATTGGAATTAATCTTATATGTATGGAAATAAACAAAAATCAATAGATATTTCTAATATAAATCTTATTAAACGCATGTCGATATACAACATCTTGATAGTTTCATCTCTACGTTTATTATAATAATATATTATAGAGGAGTCGCCGCAGTCGTTGACTTGGAAAATATTTAACGAGTGGTCAGTACCGTATGCAGGAGACTTTAACGGCCGATCAAACAACGACGCGTGACCAACAAAATTTTTAAATACTCATCTACAAAAATACATATGTACCATCGGATATGGCCGCCATTGCAATCCGAAAAAATATCTATGCTAATTCTTTATACTTGCACATCGTGATTCGATGCGAGAAAAAGGTTTGTATACGTATATACACGCGTTCGCATCTTTTTTCATGAATCATTCCTACTTTCCTCTTCTTCTGTTGGTACTCGAATAAAACTGAGATTTCGCACTTTCCACGTAAATAGAAATACTATCGATCGACGAATCGGAAGACAACGCAAGGATCGTGCATCATCGATTAATCAGTGAATGACGTCATGCGAAAAAAAATCAAGACGCTCGTTTCAAATGCCTTTATATCTACAATTAAATCTCTCTTTCTCTGATAAAGAGACTCTGATAGGCACTTGAAATTCTTTTCTTCATTTTTATGCAAGAAATATATCAATAAAAGAATTTTAACTGATTTTCCTAGAAGACAATGAGCCAGTCTAACAGTGGATTTCAAAGAGGACGGTACGTCAAAGGATCGATTTTTATCAATCATTTAAGATATTAACGTATTAGTTAATCCTTTATATTTCTTTTTCGCAAGAAATATAACTTCATTTCATAAATCATACAAACGACAAAGTGAGAGAGGGAGAGAGAAAAAAGGCTCGTCATACCACCATATAGATCTTCGTTCGATAACTCTCGCAAGGACGCGTTAGCATGAAAGATCTAACAATAAAAAAAAAATCTAGGTATGCCAAATGCTATTGGTATGCCAATTCAAATTTCCTATGCAAATTTACACGAACGATGTGCGATTCGTTCAAGTTGTACATTGTCGCATTGAAAATAAAGGAATTTGTTCGTTCCGCATGACGACGAACGTGGCTATTTTTTCCCTTGTACATACGTGGCGGCCAAGTGTAGGAAGAAGCGAGAGCTAAGAGTAATACGGAGATAGTTGAGAGAACAGATAGCTAGATATAGATATATATATAGAATCGTCGGTACTCTCCTATTGTATTTCAGCTAAGTTAATTACCTTGCGCGAGTAACGATAAGCACGGCGAAAGCAGCAGGCCTCTGCTAGAAGTCGTCGGTGCGCTCCATTAAACTGCACTGCACTGCACTTAATGTGGACCGGCGCGAAACACGCTTTTCATGTCCGAAAGAACTCGATCGGTGGAACACACCGAGTATAAACGAACACGCGAAAACGACTCGTCTTTGCTTATCTTTTTTTATGCGACAGGTTACAGGTGCGTCGTCGAGTAGAGAGAATAAAGAAGAAAGAGGGAATTTTTATGATTGGATGATGAGGAAATGGAACTAGTAATTAAAAATAAAGTAATTAATTAATAGAAAAGTCGAAAAAGTAAACGCAAAACTAACAAAAATAATGACGACGACGACGACAAAAGTGATCCAAAGGACGGAGACAGCCGTGGCTCGTTCCAGAGGATGGGCCACGGTGCTTCTGACCGGCACGTAAAATAACGAAACCACTCTCGGCTACCTTCGGCACGGTTCGGGCGTAGCCAGGTGGAAGGTGGATTATGGAAGAGGTGGAAAAGTAGCAACCTTTATGAATAGTATGATAAACTAGTCAAATCTACGGCATATGAAACGAAGGGTTAAAGCAATCGTTCATGTCTCTTTGTAACCCTCTACCCCGCGTCTTTTATTTCCTTCAATTTATTTTTCATTTTTTCATCAATTTTCTAAATGCATTGTTTTTATCTGTAAACCTTCTCTTTTTACTAGATTTTCTCATTACGTTGATGAAAATGATCAATTCGGAATTTCAAACATTCGTTATTTGTCATTGAAATTTTATAGAGAACGCGGTGATTCCGCCCTATCCTTCTTTTATATTTAAGAGAGAATAAATATCCATTGTTTATAACAGAACAATAAAAAACGTTTCGTTTTTTTATTTTCTAATGAAAATAATAAACGATATTATCATTAACGTTGAAAATATATTTTTTACTTCATTTGTAATCGGTTCATACCAATTTATATATGATTGGATGTATACACATATTTTTGTTCTTTTTTTACAGTATTATAATATATATACTAATGCATAAAGTTAATGTTGAGATACAGCGATCGCAATACCAAAAATGTTTATTATGAAATAACATTCGCTCAAAGTAATACGAAATATGTATTTATGTAACGAGCATAATTCTGACCTGAAAAAGTTCAGTTAGTATACATTTCGTTAGTGATAGTTGTCACTTTCTTTTAAGCGATTAATAAAATATTTTACCTAAGCAACATAGCTTTAAAGAATCGTATAATAAACATAGACTTTTTAAAATTATTTTACGAATGTACATTTTTGTATATATAATAGTTTTAAAAGCTTCGAAGAGGTAATACTTAATATACAGCAATTTTTCGTCCTAAATAAGATAATTACATTAGTCAATTAATAGCACTTTTTATTATATATACATATATATAATAAAAAGCACTTACAATTTTACAATTTTATTTCTTATTACATTCTTCGTCAACATACAAAATATTAATGATAGCATGTAAAGATACTACAAATGACCCCAACAAAACGAGTGTAATTACATTATTTAACGTAACTCGGTTGAACTTCAAAATGCAATCGATTTAGAAAAACATTTAAAATGAAGTCAATGTATCTATTAAAAGAAGTTGTAATATTTTTTTATAACAGAATAATATTATACTTCTTATCGTAACCATCTATACTCGAATTTCAATATGAAAGTCAAAAGTCCCTATTTTTTATTAATTTAGTTTAATAATCATTTTTTACTTTCAGGTACGAGACAAGCATACAGATAATTGATGAATAATCAATTGGAGGAAAAATTGTATGAAAGGTATAATGTAATGATATAACATACATTGAATCTTTAACATATATATAACATTACATGAATCTCCAATATTAAGATTTTTATGTCATTTTCTTGACATATATTTTGTTATTATGATTTTTGCATAACAATTTACGACAACTAATTTTATGGAAGCACGAGAAGACTATTGTGTCTATAAAATATTAAATTTTAGAAACTCTCTCTCTCTCTCTCTCTCTTTCTCTCTCTCTCTCTAAAATGAGTTTTGGAAGGACGTGATATCTATTGTTTTTTTTTATCTTCCATATTGAAACAAGTGAATTTATGAGATGAAAAGACAAAGGAAGGCAGACATAGTTAGAAAAGGAGTAAAAATCCATTTAAAAAGTAAATTAAACATTGTTGCCTAATGGCTCATATTGATGAAAAGCAAAGTTTTTATAAAAATTATTAATTATTTAAACGAACATCAAAAAAGATAAAAGACTCTACATAATTTATTTAAAAAAATTATTTGTTTGTGTGTATATATATAAGAATAACATAACAATAATTAATAAAACAACTATGGTTCATAAAATGAATATATAAAATGACTAGGAGTTATTAAAATTATTATATGAAAGTATCACAAGTCTTGTGACTTTGGAAACATTAGATCTCTCTGACAAGTTATATGTATATATATGTATATGTATATGTCTATGTAATTACAAATTTATAATTATACAAATATTCGTATGAAATATCAAAAATTGGAATTTTTAATTTAAAATCTTTATCAGACCTATAATGAATTTCGCATAACATACATATAAGCGTATAAAATAATCATTACTATGCAATGAATGAAAATCGAAGTAAAATACAAAATAAAAGATATTAATCTTTATCAGTATACAATAAAAGGATACATATTTATCTCCATAAAATATACATAATATATTTTCTAAACCGATCAACAAAGTAATATAATAAAGTTAATGTTACATCGTGCAGTGTTAAAAGTGTTTTATTTCATGCCCACATACATACAGTATGCGTCACTTATTTCCATGAAGAAACCATGAATAAGTATAAATGAGCTAGATATTTTTCTAAAGATTTAAACAGTAACTGTACAGAATGTATCAACGATAAAGATAATTAGAACCAAATTAATTTATTGTGAAGAAACTAATTTAATTAAAAAGTACCTATGCATGATATAGCCATATTATAGTTTATATATAAACACTGCTGGATGTATAAATCTTGGAATGTTTTAATTAGGAAAATATTGAAGAGTCGTAAGATTGATATTAATAGTCTCACTTTCTGTCTATTTGTCTGCCTCCCCTCGCTCTTTTCTTTTTCATTCTGGTTGTCCCGTGTACCTCGGCATCATATTATACCTGAGGTATTAAAGTATTGTTTCTTGAAAGTAACTTTATAGTTATATATATCCCAAAAATAAATAGATCACTTTTAACATTAGTCCCTTTTTCCAATTAATTGCATCGGGTCTACCGTATATGAGAAAATATATTCACATCTATTGCTGCTTGTTTTATAAATATACAAGGAATACATGAGTATTTGGTGCAAAGAAGTATCGACGACTTGAACTTTTAAGAACTATAATTACAACTCTACTTTATGTAATTACGTTTGCAATATTATTTCGTTATTTCCACAAAGAAAATTCAGCATTACACAAAGTATATCTGAATTTGTAATTAGAAATAATAACATAATCACAAAAATATGGTCTGGATTGCACATTTTTCAAATGGTTTAAAGGTGATAACAGTTTTTCCGTATCATATAATTTGATTTGTTTGGGAAAAGCATATATACTTGCAAGTTCACTGAAGCAGTGCAGAAATATCCCATATTTTAATTAAGCGATCCTGACCAATGGTCAGTAATCTTCGACGTGGAGCATCCAAATCCATTCCGATAATACTATGTTTCGCGTCGTGAAACGATGCGAGAGATATTTGGCTACGCAAAAAAAAGATATATATATATATATATATAAGAGTTAATCGCGATATGCTAGGTAATACCACTAATACTTACTTGGCAGCTTTAAGTTGAATATGACATGGATCACACACTCGAACTTCAAACTCAAATCCCATGGATGGGATCGGTGTCCTTTGAGAGGTGCAGCGAGCACACAGAGCATGTCCGCAATGACGACAATGATGCTGTCTTAGTCCTATTTGACGCTGATCCATCATTGCTTTTATATTCCAAAAAAATGGCCTACCGCAAGCCTGTTACGATCAAAATTCTACATGTAATCTGATTGTGTAATAAATTTATCAATTGCATAGCTTAAATAATATACGATCTTACTTGACACGTGTCAGATTCAACCCAGGGTGCAGTTTCTCTTCTATTAGCAGCCATATCCCAACAAACAATTACTGCATCTTCTCCTCCGGATAGTAGTATACGTTCCGTACTCGCATAACAAAGTGCTGTTACTTTGTTGCTGAAAAATAATAGACATATTTATAGAAAAAAAAGAAAAAATAAGGAATATAAATAAAATCTTATAAATTTCACAACATTGTATGATAAGGTATAAACATATATTATGATAAAACCATTTAAAATTGTTAAAATTGTCCTATCTTATTTGTATTAGAGTTACTTTAGCTTACTGATGGCCCTGAAGTTCATACGCTGTGCCTTGACGTCCTCCAATATCCCACACTATAATACTTTGATCAAAACTGCCAGAAAACAGAAGCTGCTTTTCAGAGTCCCATGCTAAAGTATGAATACTTCCTGTATGAGCTTTCAGCATGGTAATGAAACTAACACCGTTAGTATCCAGTTTTAGCATTGCTATTTGTCCAGAATAATCTCCCACAAAAGCGTGTTTAGATTGCGCATCAAATCTGAATTAGTTAAGCCGATATATTAATCTAGATATTTAATAAAGAAACTGTGCACTTTTACATCTAAAAAGAATCTTTGTAAAAAGGATACTGCAGAGCGGTGTACCATGCGTCCGTTTGATACGATCCTAATTTCCTTCCGGTATTGGAACAATGTAATTGAAATAATTTATCACGACCTATGCTCAATACCCATTCGCAATTAGGCGCATATATAACTCCAGAAACTCTTGCTTGATGAGCTAAATATTCGCGCATACCAGTCATACGATTATAATCTTGCTCCAATAGAAATTCCTAAAATAATGAATTTTTAAATAACATTGAAGAATATTATTTATTAAAAAGGCATTCCCCTAAATCCATTTGGTATCGCATACATTTATACTTCCATTTTCAAGTCCAACAAACAATTGACGCGTTTCAACGCAATAATGCATAGAAGTAGCACCGACAGGCATGTACTGGCAAACACTTGGCCAATACTGCCCAGAGTCCCGTTTTAGCCATACTCTGACAGTTCTGTAAAAAAAGAAATATCCCTTATCTGATAAGAAAAACTTAAAATATTTATATCCAATGTCTAAGGATGATGAAAATCATATGAAAATAATCCATGGAAATAATGAAAAATAATTCGGAATTAAAAAAGACATTGAAAAAAGTTGGGTCAATTTTGACAAACAAATAAATAATGTGAAATAACGTGAAATAACGTAAAATAACGTAAAATAACGTGAAATAATGCGAAATAACATGAAATAAGAAAAAGAAATAATATGAGAGATAATTAAATAAAGAGTATTATAATATAGGGCGAGGGCGGCAGATAAGTTATCAGTGTATATATAATATAAAGCGTCACATACCTGTCATCGCAAACGCTAATTACCCCGTCTTCCCGCGGGATGATAATAGCCGCGTTAACGTCGTCGTTACAACCTTCTAATTTCGACAAAAGTACAGGCTTGCGACTGGAACTAAACTTATCGTGATTCCCTCCGGGTGCGGGTTTTATTTCTGCTGCCATTTCAAAATCAAAGTAGTAACCTTACAAATGCGAATGTCATTTGACAGTTGCCGGACTTCGACGTTATTCACAGTTTATGAATCGTCACAAAGTTGGAGGATTAAATTCGAAAGTGCGCGACAGCAGAGATTCTATCGATAGAAAATAACATTACTTTCCTACGATAGTAACGGTCGATCGGTAAAGTCAATCGACCCTGTTTTGTTTTCGTAGGCGGGAAAATACAAATATTCGATATCTTTCCAATTTCGTTATTTGGTAGATGAAACTTTCTTCTTTCAGTTTAGTTCAGTTCAATTATAAGAATTTATTTTTAATACGGGAATTATTAATAAGGGAGTGAAACATATTGTTGATATTGTGTTCGATATTGTTCGATATCGCTCGATAAGTTCTCATCTTCCACCTGTTCACACCTACGTGAACTACACGCAATTAGTTTAGCGAAGAATTGCCATCATTTGCCGCGATCCAACCAGAGGACCGTTTGGCATGGCGGCAAAGAACCTGTTCTGTTTAGTTCACTTCAACTTATTGTCATAATAAGTAGTCATTATCATGACTGGTTTTTTCACTTACGTAACTTATTCCTATCAAACTAAATATTTTCCATCAATCATATCAGCCTGAGTCGTGGAAAATCTGGTCAAGATTAACGCCAATAAAGATTAACGCCAAAGTCGAATAGAAAAGTGAAGAAGATATTGGGTGTAGGGTATTAGTTTGGCAGTTACGATCTAACCGGCCGAACGAAACGTAAACAATCACCATGGCAAAGTACGAGAGAATTGCGTAATCGTAGTATTATCTAATTATAGCAGGGCACGGCTAATTTTAATTCAACGATAATGTTTTGCTCGCTTTTGACATGTCGTCGTTCTGAATGGTTCTCTTTTCTCATTTGTTGGCTCTCTTTTATTCACTCTATGTGCGGTGTGTGTGTTATTATTTTTCTTCGATAATGTCTCTGTTTAAATCTTTAATATTTGTTAAAGAAAATGGTGACTTTAAACTCGTGTGAGTGATTCTGTCTGATACAGTAATGTAGCGATAGCTGAAATTTCGTCATGGCTTTACTAATAAACAGCAAACATGTAATATTTTGTGTAATCAAGTTATTATTTGTATTTGTGTATGTAGATTCCAGTTTGTACGTATTAAACGATCAAAGTATAGATATCTTTTACGCGTAGAAAAAACTCGTTGACCTTTCTAAACATTTTATGTAAAATACATTCTAATGATTTTAATCATACTATTCTAAGCTATATTGCATAATTCTCTACTCGCAGAGAAATGATGATAGTATTCGTCTTTGATACGTCAAAATGTTGCAAAGAAGAAGATGATCCTGGAGAAGCAGTTATGTATTTCCATCCGGCATGGGTATCACCTACTCAAAGACTCGCTTTAGCAGGCCAATTAATGGGTGTTAATCAATTCTTAGCAACGTCATTTTCTCCACCACATTCAGTTTGCCTGCAAGGTGGAAAATTTGTCTTTAAAAAGTTTGGTCAATATATATTGGTAAGTAACGATCAACTGTGCCCATAATTATGAAAGTAGTCTAAGTCAAAATTAAAAAGAAATGGGTTTATCAGTTATTTGACACCACATTATTTTAAACTAAATGAATTCAATGTAATCTTGACGATATTGTCAAAAATGAACCATTAGATAGTGGTTATAATTTCAACATTATATGGAATTCAAATACAAAATCAAATGCAATTTATGAAATATCTCGAAACAAGAAATGTATGACTTAGAGCACTTTCATAATTATGGGCACAATTAATCTTAGCTCGACTTCATCGACATTTACAACATTAAATTAAAGTATTTGTCGAGTATTTGCCGATTTAAATAAGGGTATTTGCTTTAATTATAATTTCAGGCAATAGGAACGGACAGGAATATACACGATTGGGTTTTAGAAAGAAGAGCAAATACCTTGGAATCAATATTGACATTTTTTCATTGCGATCTCGTAAAAATATCCGAATCTTTCAACAACGATAGAAACAAATTTACTGAGAAGCTATATCAAATGTTTGAAACTTATTTACCAATTCTTCAATATAGTGCCAATTTATTTTCTAATATCCCTGTTATTAAACTTCCAAAGGTTTTTACACGAATTCAAATGATAAATAATATTTTTCATAATGGTCTAAAAAATCTTATGTAAATATATATTTTCAATTTACAGAGTGCCAGTAATATATTTTTGGAAGCGATACAAATTCTACAGTATTGCCAAGAGACTAACGGAATAATGGGCGGTGCTTTATTTTACAATAATAAGTAAAGGAAAACATAAAATATTATTTTCTAATAGAAATGATAGAAATAATAACAGTTTTAATATCTTTATTCCAGGGTAGTTGCTACACAATTGAGCGCAGATTTAACTAAGCAAATAGTTATAATGGATCCATATAGAATAAAGGTGTAGTATCATCGCTCTAAGCATTTACATTTGAACATTATTTATCTTGGAATTGCCCTAACTCGAATATTTTTTCATTAGGCGCCCGCAGAGAGGGTAGATACAGAATTTCATTTGCCTGTAGGAGTTCAGTTGCTAAGAGTATACATAAAAGAAAAGCAATATATTGAATTAGTGCAGGAAACAAATAACGAACGTTTCTTAAATTCGTATCTGGATTCTATGGCACAAAAATTGTCTTCTCAGAAAAAGGTATGATTAGGTTTAAATATTAGTATTCCATTGATATATTTCTATAAGTGCATATATTTGTAGAATATGCGTAAGAACAGTATGAAAGAACCACATATGTCTGGAACAAAACGCGACATGTCACGAATTTTTACGGTACCTGAAGAAGGAGAATTAGAACCAATGAATTGCAGTAATAGTACGACCAGTATTTCTTCTCTTCCCATCACTGCATATAGTTCACCGGTGAAGCGTAAGCAAGAGTATAAAATAGAACCTAATGAATATACGAATCCACAAACACCAAGCGTTTGTTCTACGCCTTTGAAAGACGTAAATAGGGTACTACATGGATCGGCAGTTTTAATATGCAATATGAACGATAGTGCAGATATTTCGAGAGAAAACCAAGGAAAAGAATTGAAAGAAATAAAAGAAATAAAAGAAAACATGGACGACATTCCAGACGTGGTCAAAGAAGCGCTTCGTTGTAAACATTTAAATAAACTAAAGAATCCTTCTGCCAGAAGAAAATCATGGAGAAGCAAAGACTTGATAAAAAAAAGTTTAAGCACGTCCGATCTAGAAACTTCTTTGGATAAGATTTCATCCGACATTCCACTTAGAACATATACGTTAGGTCTACCAAAGTTAAATAAAAATTTGCATGTTAATTGCGATATAGATATATTGGCTAGTAAATTATTGCCAGAAAAAAACACTTTCCATACGATAACTGATCCGTGTTATCCAGTGTTCCGCTCAGATGGATTACCCGTTTCGCAAGCATTATACGAACAATACATAGCTTCGCATTATGAGGAACTTCAAGATGATAGTGCTGCAATGAATGATTATGTAGACAATCGTTTCGTTTATTTACCCGATTCGTTAGAATCGTCGCATGGAGCATCTAAGGCATACAATGAAAATGCTGGCAAAGATCTAAAGAAAGACGAAATTGTTGCACCTTGCGATACAAAAGTTGATAATAAAAGTAAACAAGAATCTAATAGAAAAGCTATGAGCTTACCTTTGAAACCGCTAAATATTTTGGACAATGATGATAAATGTAAATCAGAATCCGAGTGTAATAACGAATACAGTTTTTTGCAAAAAAGAAAATTAGAGGGATTACAATTAACACCTCTTATGTCTAAACTGACCTTACTTGCCGACGAACGCACCAGTGGTTTTTGTAGCAAAGAAACAACACCTAACGAATTTCGTGATATATTTGGATTTTCTGTTACGACAAATCAATTATTGAAACAAAAATTAGAAGCGGTAAGTAAGGAAACAGATAAAGAAAATGAAAGTAAATTGGATGAAAGTGAACGCGGCGGGACTACTAAAGATGAAAGTAATATAGTACAAATAGAATTATTCCTTTGTGGATATCAAAATATGGTATTAGTTTTATTAATGGAAAAAGGAACTGCCAACAATCCAGATTTAATACATTCTCTTGTGAGTGTGACTTCTTCTATATTTTTCAATTCATTTTTCCGTTTATCTGTTAATCATAGTTATCTTTTTATTTGGTTCTTTTTTTCATATCTCATTATTTTCGTTATAGTGGCAGACTTGTATAAAAACACTTGGCAGGCTCGAATCTCAATTACAACAATGTTTAGATCCACTTCCGTCAAACGAAAATAAAGAATTATATAGCATTTTGAGCGTCGATGCAGATTGGGATACAATTAATCGTTCTGGACTTTGGGGTGTAACAGAATTGGACATGGTATCGTGTCTTCACGATAGATTCAGACAAGCCAGTAACCTTACCGACGTTATCGTTCGGTGAGTTTTTAAATCGTTTTTCTATCGATTCTTTAGCCTTTTTTTTATTGTTAAAGAAAGTGTATACCAGAAAGCAAAAAGAAGACAAAAACAGCGTCATGATGATATATTGAGAGTATATGTTTTACTACGTATTACATAGGACCGAAGATGCTGTCGTTTATGGTAATCAATGTGGACAAATAGAGGTGTTTTATCAACAAGCAGTAGCTCCAAATATATCAGGGGGCCTTCCAACGCCGGCAGATCTAATGGGAACTATATCTTTAAAAGCTAAACGTAGACTCGAAAGAGACCATGGAATCATATTACTCTAAACTTTTGTTCTTTTAGTAAATTAATTATTCTTCATTTTTTGACATTATAAATAGAGCTTTCCTAAATTGATTTTATTAGATATTATGAGTAGAAATTCATCTGTCGAGTCATTATCAACATATCTGAATCTTAGCTTATTCATATGGAAATCTAACGAGTGATCTGATCTATAATAATATTATCGTTGCGTATTATTCACAACTATTTACAAGTCATTGTTATATTTTGTGGAGGGGAGGGGAAGGCAAATAACAAATTAACAATGATGTATCTTGCTTAGAAAAAGTATTTCAACATTTAATTGATAAAAATGATGAAAAATATTTTCAGACATAAATTAATTTTAACTAGATATTTTTTAAATAGAATTTTTATAATTCAAAGTGGTTCCCTTTTCTTTTTCTTTTTTTAAGTAGAACGAACTTTAAGTAATTAACATTATCCTCAAGCATATTATTTGTTCTCGCAATTTGATACTCTTTAGGCAATGTCATTTTCTTGCTGAGATAAAAGTTTGATATCATTCACCAGCAGTATTTGATAATTGAACTGCTCTATGAAACATTATTTTCTCAAGTATAACAGATACTATATTTTGATATATATGAATAATGTGATTTATACCCATAATTGTTAACACATTCAGTAATATAACTGTGAAAGAAAATTTGTCGAAAATGTAATGAAAAAGAGAAGTAAATATAAAAGTGTCCTTATACCTCAGTTTTTGTAGAAAAAAAAAATCATTTATAAGTCTATTAGGTATTTTTTTAAGCGACGATAACTAATATAATATGTTAGTAAAACTTGTAATATCATTTTGAAAACTGAGTTTAATTCACTTTTAAAAATTACTTCAATATGTATATATACATTCCATATGTATGCGTAGCAACAAACAATCGTAGGAGATATTTATTCTTTAAGTAATCGAATGATAATATTATTCTAAGAGTTGCATCTAATATCATTCATTTGTACTTGTAACTGCAATACATGTAGATTTTAAAACTGATGTATACAGAGAATATTTAAGAATTCAAGTATATGATAAGAATGATATCATTACTTATTCTTGCGTGCTATTACTTTTCAGTATGATATTACTTATATTCTCGTCGTTGCATCGTTATGTTACTTCAGAACATAGAAATATATTATTTTATTATTTACATGATTACGATGAACCCGATGGTTGTTGATTCGACTAACATATTTTTTATAATTTATATAATAGATTAGAATAACGATAATAACATATACTAAAATCTATTATAACAATATACTTATATTATTTATACATACGTTAAGTTCTTTTAGTCCAATTAATATCTATTATAGATATATAAACATGAATGTATAAGAAATGTCGCTCTTTCATTAGAGATACGATGTACGTAGCACTGATAATAACACTAACAAATCTTAATTAGTCGTAGATTTTTATGATAGAAAGTTAATTGTGTATCGTACTTGAAAATAATTAAATTGTAGATATTTTAGATATTTTATGAATTAAGTTGTAATCATTTGCCGATAGTATTTAAAAGATGCTTTTTGTAATTTTAACCGTCGCATAGTCTAGTCCTTTGAATGACTTTTTATAAAATGAAATATAGTCTTGCTTGGTAAATAATCTGCATTATATCATGGATGACCAGACATTTATAATTATTTATAATTATTTATTCATTTATGTGTTATAAATGTGATAGGTTCGTATCGCTCGAAAGACGATTCAAAATTTGGCGGAATTGGTGAAAAAAGGCGCTGCGGTCGCTTGGAAAAATTAATCTCGAAGCAGCCAATCAACGAGCAGAGTATTAATGCGCAAAGGCAAAGAGAACCGCGATCTCGCCGACTGTCAGTCAGTAATTAGAAACGAATGCTCTGTCAAAATACTTGAGGGCACCCCGGGATTTTTCGCGAACGAACCTATTCTACGTAGAATAGGCACACAAGTGCGTAATTTTCGATCATCATTTTTTGCCAAAGACTTGGCACGCGTGATAAGAGCGTATATGTGGTTAAGAAAAGAATATAGTATCGTGTCCTATAATAAATCTCAGCTTCCTTTCGTATAACAGGAAACAGCGAGGGAAAGGAGGGATTGTTTGCATTTTCTGCTAAATTCATCTATAGAAATTGGTGTTCGCTCTTTGCTCTTTATAAAGCCTCCTGCCAATTACCAACAGTCGGACGTAACCTCTGCGTCGAATTTTCTCTCCAGCATCCGTCCATCGTAATGTCGTCGATATTAGGATCGTTCTTATCCTGGTCTATGTTTATACTCACATTCTTCTATACGTTACCGTCAATGTCATCTTTGGCGTGGTGCTAAAAATATGCAGCTTTAAGGAAAGAGACAAACCGCACGCGTTTACTCCACATCCTAAAAGTGTGAATCGACGTAGCAAGAGCTGCGTGCAAAAGGAAAAAAGGCGGTGGTGGACGGCGGTGGTGGACGGCGGTGGTGGACGGCGGTGGTGGACGGCGGTGGTGGACGGCGGTGGTGGACGGCGGTGGTGGACGGCGCTGGAGGACACCTCGTGCGTGCTCGCTCCGAGCGGCGGGTAACTGTGTTTCCTCTTTGCGACTAGAAACTATCATCGGGGAAAAATGGCGGATCTAGAGGCGGTGCTGGCAGACGTCAGCTATCTGATGGCCATGGAAAAGAGCAAGTGTACGCCGGCCGCCCGCGCTAGCAAGAAGATCGTTCTGCCCGATCCTAGGTATTCCTTTCGACCTAATTTCGTTTTTTCTTCCTTTGCACGATTCTCATCTCTTCGCTCTCTCATCTCTTCCTTGTAGTTCCCTCTCCTCTTACACTCGGTCGCTCATTCACCTACTCTTGTCATCTCTCTCTCTCTCTCTCTCTCTCGTGTCTATTTCTTTCTTTCTCCATGCTCGCTTACTCGCTCGCTCGCCCACTCACCACCCTCTTGCTCGCAGACACACTGATTCAGGTTAAATAGACGAATGTAGGAACCAACGATATATAGCCAAGGTATATACCCATGGATACATCGTGATGAGAGGAATACATTAAAAAAAGATCTTTCCATTTACGTTCTTCAATATACGTACATACGTCGATAGACTCCAGGAATACATTTTCTTGCATCCTGTTTTTGCCACTTACCATTTAATTATGTACTCTATTCCCTGTCTATTTGAAATATTTATTCTAAAAATATGTACTTGATCTCATGATTTTTATTCGTCCATGTAAAAGCATTTTCTTTTCGTTTTATTATTTCACTTTTTCCCTTATTAATCCAAGTTTAATAAAGTATATTAAGAAATAAAATATAAGAATTAGCAATTGTATTATTATATAAAAACTAAGTATATGTTATAATAATAATGACCTTAAAAGTGAATTTTTTGTTTCAGCGTCAGAAGTGTAATGCATAAATATCTCGAGAAGAAGAATGAAGTAAATTTCGACAAAATATTTAATCAAATGTTAGGTGCATATAATTTTATTGTTTCACTTTCTACCTTATCGAGTATAGACAAAAATATATATTTATATATAAAATGTCCTCTCTCTCTCTCTCTCTCTCTCTCTCTCTCAGGTTATCTTTTATTCAAAGACTTCTGCGAGACTGTGGCGGAGGAACCAATACCACAATTAAGGTTTTACGAAGAGGTTTGCATTGCCCTACAGACATTAGTTAAATCTGCTTCCGTTTTATCCTTTTTTTTTTTTTATACGACTTTAGATGAATTTTGGTATTTATGCATTTTAGATTAAAGCTTATGAAAAGCTTGAATGCCCGGAAGAAAGGAGAAAACTTGCCAGAGAAATCTATGATAATTTTATCATGAAAGAATTGCTTGCACACGCGCACGTTAGTATATTTTCAATGAATATCAACTATTAAAATTTGAAAAATAATAATTACATATTAATCGCATATACTTGCTCATTGGGTTTCTTTTTGCAGGAATACTCAACGGATGCCGTTGCTCACGTACACAAGTATCTTATGAAAAATGAAGTTCCCATTAATCTGTTTGAGGTGTATATATATATATGTATATATGTATATTTTTTGCTCCAAAAGAAAATAATGGGTGAATTAAAAAGTTCTAAGCGTTTTTATCGTTGAAATAAAAAGAAAAACACTCAGAACTTTTTACTTCACCTATTAATATCTTACATTAAATGTTAATAACAATTAAAACGCGCGATCATTATTCTAGCCTTACATAGAAGAAATTTTTAATCATTTACGTGGCGAACCATTTAAGAAATTCTTAGAAAGGCAAGTGTCTAGATAGATATAGATTTACAATATAAATCTTAATTGATCTAATTAATGTACATTTTTAGTGATAAATACACTCGTTTTTGTCAGTGGAAAAATCTTGAATTAAACATTCAGGTACAGTTGTGTTTCTGTATGCGTTTATTTGTAAGTTAATATCGATTAACTTGATGAAATAAATTTCTATTTTTGCAGCTGACAATGAACGACTTCAGCGTTCATCGGATTATAGGAAGAGGCGGATTTGGTGAAGTTTATGGTTGTCGAAAAGCAGATACTGGGAAAATGTATGCTATGAAGTGCCTCGATAAAAAACGTATTAAAATGAAACAGGGTGAAACGTTGGCACTTAACGAAAGGATAATGCTCTCTCTAGTCAGTACTGGGGTAAGAATTGCAATCAGCAACAATGTAACGAAAGGTGGCTGTTATCTAGTGAAAATCATTCATTATTATATTATTTCCTGTAGATTTAATTTTAATATTTTTTAGGTGGATTGCCCATTTATAGTATGTATGACATACGCATTCCACACACCAGATAAATTGTGTTTTATATTGGATTTAATGAATGGCGGTGATTTACATTATCATTTAAGTCAACATGGTGTATTTAACGAACCAGAAATGAAATTCTATGCAGCCGAAGTAATACTCGGTTTAGAGCATATGCACCGCAGATATATAGTATATCGCGATTTAAAACCAGCAAATATTCTCTTAGACGAACACGGACACGTAAGAATATCAGATTTAGGATTAGCGTGTGACTTTTCGAAAAAGAAACCACACGCAAGCGTGTAAGTATGCAAGAGTATTCTATTTAGTAGAACATTTTTAAACATAACTAATAGTAATCATTTTACAGAGGTACACATGGTTACATGGCACCGGAAGTTCTTTCAAAAGGAACACCCTATGATTCTAGTGCGGACTGGTTTTCCTTCGGATGTATGCTTTATAAACTTTTAAAAGGGCACAGTCCTTTCAGACAACATAAAACTAAGGATAAACATGAGATCGACCGAATGACTCTCACTATGGTGAGATCTACACTTTCGTTCAAACATTACATTATTCAACTTAAATAATATATATTTACTGTTATTTCAGAATGTTGAGTTACCCGAAACATTCTCGAGAGAATTGCGATCGCTTTTGGAAGGTTTACTACAAAGGGACATCAACAACAGGCTTGGATGTCGTGGAGGAGGAGCCGATGAATTAAAGGCACATCCATTTTTCAATGGAATAGACTGGCAGCAGGTCTACCTGCAAAAATATACACCACCTTTAATACCACCCCGCGGGGAAGTGAATGCCGCGGACGCTTTCGACATTGGTTCCTTCGACGAGGAAGACACGAAAGGCATTAAATTGACCGACGCGGATCAAGATCTATATAAAAATTTTCCTCTTGTTATTTCTGAGAGATGGCAAGGTGAAGTAGCAGAAACAGTTTTTGAGACAATTAACAACGAAGCAGATAAGGTATGTCATTATAATAGAATTTTTTTATTTCCTTTTTCTTCCACATACGATTTCACATTAAATTACTTACAGGTGGAAAATAAGAAGAAAGCGAAACAAAAGCTGCGATTTGATATCGACGATGAAAAAGGTGAACATTCCTTTACGTCATTGTGTTGTCTCTTACTTTTTTTCTATTTAAATTTTTAATTAAAATGACAATGTAAATATTATTTCAGGCTCTGATTGTATTTTACACGGATACATAAAAAAGTTGGGAGGTCCTTTTGCAAGTGCTTGGCAAACACGCTATGCCAAGTTATATCCAAATCGATTAGAGCTGCATCCAGAATCCGCTACAAAACCTGAACTCGTATTCTTAGATCAGGTTGATATTTCATTACAAATTCTACTATTTATGTTTCGTTAAATGATCTTCTTTTTGATCTTGTTCATTTATTGAATTAAACATGTATGGATTTTTAGATAGAAGAAGTGGGAGCTGACCTACAGCATGTCAAAGGAGAACAATGTATCGTTGTTCGTACGAAGGATGCCAAAATTGTACTTACAAATCCTGTAAGTCAATTCATTCATTCGATCAAATGTTCAAATTCATTTGCGTACATCTACATGATTTAAGAAAATTATTTAAAATATATATAAATGAAAGAATATGAGATATATAACATAGTTTAACCCTTTAACGGATTAACAAATATTTTCTATAGGACGAGATAAGTTTAAAAGAGTGGGCACTGTCACTAAGATCGGCACACAAGTGTTCGATGGAGATGCTTGGTAATATGGCAAGAAAAGCTGGCAAGATTTATGGGACTGAACGTGATGCCGTGATCCCGGCGATGCAGCGATCAACGAACGGCAACTAGCCCATTATTACTATGTGTGCATCGACATACTCCAGTCCCACTGCCCCGCAGCGACAGCAGCAGCAACTTTTTTTATACTAAGAGATAATGACAAAGAAAAAGAAGAAGAAGAAGAAGAAAAAGAAGAAGAGGAAAACAAAAATAAGGAGAATTCGAACGGACACGTTACGTTAAAAGAGCTCGTTGTTGGATTTTCTGAAATCGAAAACTGAGACATCTTTCCCATCTCACTTTTCAATCCCTCCTGAGCCCCTCCTTAGCCCTCCAACTTATGCCCTCATCACAATCCCGATATAATACCATGTACGGACGATATAAGTCGTTCGTCCGTAAAGAAGTTCCCTTGTATGGCGGTTAGTATCGCACTGTATAGAGACTCTAGAAAGTAGTGTCGTTCAATAACATACAAGGGCCGAGAGTGAGTCCATACCTAGACTTGGGCGTTCTAGTTTATTTGCTCGGATGCATAGCGCACGTCATTATATTTGTACGTTAGCTCTATGTGCAACGTGACGTAGCAAACTAGCGACCGAAATCATCGACACACGCAATAGCAAACGAAGATTATGGGATGATGAAAGGAGGAGACAAATAGAAAAAGTTCATGCGATAAGGAAAACAATCACGAAATGAACTTGATAATATGTTATATCATTATTACACCACGAAAATCGTATTCTAATTACTCCTCCGCGTTGTATTGTTCATTTACTTAATTTATTTACACAATGCAGGACGGTTTTGTATTATCTCTAAGGATAACAAAAAAAAAAGAAACAAGAAAAACAATTTATTATTTATTATGTTATTGTACTAAGAAAGATAAAAAGAAAAGCAGAACGAGTATGTATGTACGTAGGTGTATGTATGGTACGTATGTGTGATGCGTGATTGATGCCAGAATGAAGAAAAGAAAGAAAGAAAATGAGTAAAAGAGAAATCGTATATTGTTGTAACTGTGTACGCTTGGGTGGATGTAAATATGTGCATCTATCCTAGCAATAAAAGATGCCGACGAACGTAGAGACAACGAGCTTTATTTAATTCTTTATTTTATTTTGTTGATTTTATTTTTCTTCTTCTTCTTCTTCTTCTTCTTCTTCTTCTTTCCAATATTGACTAGTATTATCGTTTACGAATTTCTCTCAATAGAAGAGCCAACCGAGAGTCTACGCTGACCGAATCTAGTCGTCTTTCGAGCATTTCAAAGTCCAGCCTTTCTAACCACGTAGGAGGATCGACTTGTTTTGGTGGAAGAGGACACAACAATCTCTCCGTTGCTGCACACACACCACACCAGGTTCGAAAGTTTAACGGTTCAGAAATATTCCCCAGGAAACTGTGAAAGCGTGCTTTTTGTTCATTGCTCAGTGCCCTCCCAATTGCATCTTCAAGAGCTTCTTGAATAATATCATTGGAAGAAATATACCGGCTGCCTTGTAAGTTTTCTTCATGGAATTTGACGAAAGCTCGACTATATATTAATTTTCTTCCAGAACTCACAAAGACATGCCTACTCAGGTAATCCAGTACAGTGATTCCTATAGAAAGATTCTTACATCGTACATAGAAAATAATGATTTGTGTTATTTTGTTAATATCATATTTCGAATTTTAATAAAAAAGAGAAAAAAAAAGTTATACGCGAACATACCGCGTAAACTAGAACTATCCAGTATCTCAAAACGAGCAGTTTGTCGTGAAAATACGCGTGGAACGTTTTGCATCGGTGGTACAGAAGTTTGGCGCGTTCCACATAAGGCAAAGTGAGTCTCACCTTTCACTTTCAGAGCTTCTTCGAACGCAATTTTTCTCTGATATGTTTTTTCGTAAATATTATTTAGAGTCTAATCTTCTCTCTCTCAATCTCTCTTTCTTATATTTTGGAAATAATAATTTACCTTTATCGAAAATTCCGCTTCGATTTTGTCGCGATTTAATTCTCTGCACAAATGTTTCAAAATTTCTGCCGGTATAAAACTGGAATGCATCGTTTGTTCTGTCAAAGATAGCAATATTTTTTCCGAAGATGTCACCGTACAAGAACCACCGCCTCCACCACCACCACCACCACCAGTAAGCGGATTAATACTGTGAAGGGTAATTTCGTTTAATTCCTAATCATAAGTATATAACGTATTTAAAAAGATTTCTATCCAAACTAACGAAGCTCGTCTGGACTCATCCCCAGTTTGCGAGATTTGCGTCTCCAGTGGTTCGAATGGGTCCCGAACTTCCGTTTGTTGTCCATAAATTGAATCTCTTCTGCACTTCCTTTTACGTAATTTTTTTCCTCGCCTTCGTACGACCGTAGTAGGTTCATCGCTGTTGCCGTCAACATCGTTATCTGCAATCTTCAAAAGACAAATGTTTATGAATCGAAATATGGATTATTCAATCAGAAATTAATTATAATTAATTGTATAGAAAACTTTACCGTTTCACAAGTTTTATCATTTAAGGAAGACAAAAGAGCAAATGGTGGTTGCAGCGGATGAGTTATTGTCGAAGCTAAAATTCGACGTCGAGATAATTGTTTGTTGCTGACGATCTGATTTCTTCTAGAAATTGGTAAAACTTCTAGAGTTAATGCATGCCAAGTGAGAGTATCGTTGTTCTAAAAGAAAACAATAAAATGTAGCAACTTTACTGAGCATTGTTAATCTTTTGTGGGATTATCGTGTTATTAATTAGTTGTTCAACGTGAACTTGATAAGAGTAGAACAGTTTGACGAACCAGGTGGGGTTGCGAGTTGGTTCTTAGATCTAAAACCAAAGTAGTGCGTTCTCGTGGATTGTATATTATTGCTGGAGGAGCGTTTTGAAGAGGACGACTCGACATTGCTGTGGCTGCTTGAACGCTAGCGAGAGTAGGTGTCGGTGTGGGGGGTCGAGAATCGGTCTCAGTATATTTCCGGAATAGTTCTTCCGGAACAGTTAAAGTATCAATGTTAATTTCCTTGGTAAAATTATTGACAAAACCTTCTTTCCCGGCAGTTAATAATCTAGCACGAATCATTTCCATTTCTTCTGGTAATAATAAGGCTTTACCTTCGTTCGCCTACGACAACAAAATGAAATAAGGAAGGAACATATTTCTAGTTAATCGCAAATAAAAAATAATAATTATCGGAGACTCGATTATACGATAATAACTTATTCGTTTCTTTTACCCATGTATCCTTCGCACGACGCACCACCTTTTTGGCTTCATTGTCTACAGGATGATTACACAAGACAGAGCAACCATAAGAATAGGGATTAAAAAGGCCAGCATAAGGTCGAAGGGCGAAGGGTGCCGGCTTTGTAAACGCTGAAAGTTCCACATGCTACGTGCAAAGATTATTCTCATGATTATATCGATCCTTTCATTTATAAGTAGTACAAATAAATGAAATTAGGTGGCATTATTTAGAAAAAATCGATAAAGATATTAATTTTTCCGATTAGTCGTTCTTCAATTCTGGTAAGGTGAGCTGAATTGTCATTTCGTTGGAGAATATAGTAGCAGGATTAAAAAAGTTAAAAATGTTAAAAAAGAAAAACGATGGGAATAGCTATCTCTTCGCAAGATTTTCTCCCCTTGATGATCTACTTACCTTCATACGTCCTAAATTCTACTCTGCCGTCTTCAAGGCGTTGAACAAAATAAATCGAAATAGGAGTTTGTTTATATTATCTAATGGTGTCCATTATATGATGAGAATTAAATATAGATCTATTTAATGTGTAAGAAAATATTGCAACGAAATTCTTCCTCATTGAAATATACCTGCGGTTTATTTCTATAAATAGGTCGAACACGTGCAGAGATGAGGCCAGTGGCACTCGCGATTCCAGACATTTTCTTTAACAAATCACCCCCTTTCTGATGAAATAACATTAAACGAATAACTGCGTGCGCTCGTATGTACACTGACATACGAGTACTTTGCACTTCATTGTTGTACAAATAACACCCCACCTTTGTAAAGATCATTCGTTGCTTAGTACCACGTTGCTACGTGAATTTGATGGGTCGATCGAGTCCATGCAGGAATACGTATACTTTGTGTATACTTACGTGTTACACGATCGAAGCTTAATGAACCTCGAAATGTCAAGTACATATTTACATTGAAATAGCATTTAAGTATACGATAAGTTTCATACTACTTTCTATCGATAGTAAGCACGCTTCCAATCATTTTATATAAGGTTTCATTCAATCGTACAATAATACAGTAATGAAGCAATTAATTACTTCATTTTTCTCTTGACAGTATTCTTATGTTCGAGTTTAATTATAAAGAGCTAGAAAGTTTCGTATTTTGTATTAATTGATATTGCAAGCAATCCAATACTAACTGAATAAGAACGTAATAGCAAAGAAATAATGTGAATGTTCAAAACCTAAAGACAGGATTTTATTCGAGCCGTTTATATTCTTCATAAAACGGATCCTCCAGTTTGAAACCTTTGTATTTCTTCTTATATTTCAAACCAGTGACGATAGTCGAGCTGAGCGGAAAAGCCGTCTTGCCATCAAACATCGTGTCTGTATCTGAGAGAATATTATCGATTGAGTAGCTGTTTAAACGGCGCATGGTTCATAGCTATATATACATAGTTATAGAAAACATTCTAATCGTTACTGCGTATTCGAAAGAAATTTCTGTGTTCAAATCTTAAATACATAATAGAAATATACTATTGATAGTATAGCAAAGATCATTTCATTTAACCGAATAATTGTTCATCTTACCAGGATGAAAACGATGATATTCGTATTGTATGTGCAAGTTCTTTGGAAGTTGGATTCTTCGCAATGATTCTAGCGGTGTGGCAACATCAACTGCATTACGATAAAATTCTTTCAGGTCTCCTGATATACAATAAAAATCGTTAACATTAGGATATAATTACTGTGAAGGATCAAAATGGTGGTGTAACTCATTTCACAAACATCTTGGAATGAATTTTCCTTCGACAAATATTTATATAAATATATATACCAATCGAGAAAAAGGAGAGTAAAAAAAGAAAAAGATAATCTCCGTTCACTTTAGCGTCTTCTTTTACACTCGCAGTCGAGCATTGGAAAATTCAGTAGCATATGAAAAGAAAAGGTAAGAAGAGCGTATATACTCACCGACCGTTTCGATGATGTAAAGCAATGAATTTGGCACGGAATGCTTGAATTCTTCCGCACAAGCTGCGAAGATTTGAAAGCGCGAAAGACCGCCTTCGAGCTTCGTCTCGTCACGGTTGGAGATTTCTTGGCTTGTACAGATTTTGTCAATTCGTTCGTCTATGTCGGTAGGTGGATCGTACGGCTTTATTGATCGAAGAAATCTAAAGAAGAAAAACAACGGATAAGCGGCGTGTTTAGATTAAAAATCATTTTCTTCTGATTGATTCGATAGATAAATTAGTAATGAATTCGTGTCATCCGATTAACAGCTTATATTATCCATATATAATACTAAACGATTATCTTTTTTTTTACATACATATACTTATAGATGTTGTTAAAAATGCTAAGTAAATGCATATACCTTTAATAGGAGAATATAATAGTATCGCTTTGGAGAATTAGCAATTATTTCTCATTTGTAAAGTCTGGATAGACGTTGTGTAGACCCCGTCGGGTAAGAAGAAGGTCCCTTTACCCTACGTAAAAGCGCTCTTCTATTCTAACGGTACTCTAGGTCTTGGTTTTTTTTTGCGAGAACTTTTCTACTCTACATGGGACATCGAGAAATCAATCTACCCTGGTTTCTATATTACTCGAACAAACCCTTAGGCATTCATCCTATTTCGAGAGTGGATTGTTTTGGTCCACCGAGGAAAGGATTGATTTTGCATGGAATCAATCGATATCCAAAAGTCGAGATTATCGTCTCATAACCGCGTGTCTTTTCTATAATATGTATGTAGACTCGGTACAAGAGCTTTAAGCGGTCGACGATGCGATGTCCCGTGGGCGAGGGTAGAAGGTGGTAACGATGCTGTCGCACACTCGACCAAGGGAGGATCGGTACAGAGCGAAGGGAGAAGGGAGAACGGAGAAGGGAGTAGGGAGAAGGGAGAAGGGAGAAGGGAATAGGGAATAGGAGATCGATGTCCACCGATAGGACGCTAGTGCCCTCAAGTGCACCCTTCTAAAGTACGTTACTGAATGACACCAGTGCTGTAACATGAGAAAAACGCATCCCCGTACCATATTCTTTTTTACATTTTAGCTAAAATGGAAATTCAATCGAAATACACCAAGCAGAGATTTTTAATAGGTTTGATAATCTGCTTATCTAATCGGCTCTGATCTATTCCCTTTAACGCATCATCAAATATAAACGCGAAATATTCCTTGGCCCTGGCTCGCCTCTCGTTCGATCAGTCAAGAAGATTCGTATAGAGTTGTGTGCGAACGGAATATAACAAAGCAATGAGAAAGAACGAAAGCAGGAAAAAAAAGAAAAGAAAAGAAAAAATAAAGAAGGAGGGAGAGAGAGAAAGAGAAAGGAGAACGGACGTCTTCCACATACCGCATTGACAAGTAGACGCGAGACGATTGCTACGTTTCTCGATGTCTCGTGTATTTCGTGAGAAAAAAAGGGTCAGTGCACCCTAAGTATTTTTTCCGAGATTTTCTAAATATCGATTTTCTTTGCTTATTCATCGTTAGCGTAAAAATGATACAAATATAATAAATAGAGCAATAAGTTTGAAGAATCATTAGGAAAAATGTAATCGGAATATAAAATAATTGAAATAATGAGAAAATATCTGGAAGAATCGATGAACGAGGCACCGAAGATCCCTGGAGGCAGCCCTGCGAAGTCGTAGACGATCGGAACACGATTTGCGCGCTCGGATAGGCTCGGCCGTTACGCGAGAAGTGGGAGAGGAGCGAAGGAGGTGGAAGAGGAGAGCAGTATGGCCGCAGCCCGTTCTCAGGCGGTTGACCAGCTGCGCGACGTAACGTGACGGAATTACGTTTCCTTCAAAAGCGATTGACCGCTTACCCTTTCGCGGAAAGAGAATTCCTAATAGCTTCCAACTTCGGATTCTGGTTAAAGGCATTCTTGGCAGGACTACTCAGCTTGCTCGCGAACCGCGGACAGCCGCGACGCGCAATCCTTGTCTACGATCAAAAAAAAGAAAGTGAACGAGGAAGAATTAACAATATAAAGAATAAACAGTATAAATAAAAGAGTGAGAGGGGGAGAGAGAGAGAGTGTGTGTGTGTGTGTGTGTGTGTGAGTGAGTGAGTGAGTGAGTGAATGAGTGAAGGAGAGAGAGTGAGAGAGAGAGGGAGGGAGGGAGATAAATAGATAGAGATAGAGATAGAGTAGAAATGACGGTGACACATCGTTGGTATTTATGCATAGTGTTGAGAACGGTAGGATTAAAGTATCCGGCTGATATAGAGTGAAAATGTCGTTGGTGAAGTGTTAAAAAATAAAACTAAAGACCGTATAAGAAGTTTTTCTTACTAACCGTAGAGAGCGCAAATAAAGCGGATGTACTTTTGAATGGAATCCCGTAAGAGGCATGCCTGATGAGCGCCGCCATATTTTTCATCGTCGATCGTCGCCGGAGAGAGGAACTTTACGAAACGAACGTAGCAGCAGCAACCATCAGAAATATCGGGACCGATCGTAAGGGGTCGCCTCGGGCGGCTGCGCTTGTTGTTTCCCATTGTCCGCCATTTTACGGTCGCCATTGAGAAGTGAAAACCCTACTTAAATGTTCTCGAATGATAGCGGTCTTGTCGTGTAATTTTCGGGCCTGAGAGCCCTGCCGCGTCGCAAAGTGTTGCTAATGAGTGTAAGCTGTGCGATGGAGAAGCCATGACGCATCCGTCGCATCAAACCAACGGCGCCAGCCTGGAGGACTGCCACACGAATTTCTTCGCACTGGTAAGTAACTCCAAATCTTTCCTTAGTCGCGCATATCCGCTCTCTTATCTGCTTAGACTTTTGCTCATTACTTTTCGTTATTTTGTCCTAATCAAGATCCTGCACCTTTGTACCCGTCATCGTATTTCCCCCCTCCCTCTCTCTCTGTGTATGGCTGTGTGTCTCTGTCTCTGTCTATCTGTCTGTCTTTTTCTATGTCGCAAAGTCGCAGTCTCAACGAATATGACTTAAAGTCTCTTGTCCATTATTAGTTATTCGATCGGTCTTTTCTACTCTAAATCGTTGGCATCGCAACTATCGAAAAATTTCAATAGGAAAAACGATTATTGCCGGCATCTCGCCCTCGTTCTTCCTTGAGCCCTTCCGTAATCGTGATTTTTTCATGGAGATGTCTTTCTGCTATCAAATCTTCCTTTTGTTAATCTATATATCAAGACAGGAATTCCCCTTTACAGTCCTGCTCGATCGAACATTGACTCTCCCCCCTCCTCTCTCTCTCTCTCTTTATCTCACTTACCTACCTATCTATCTATCTATCTATCTATCCATCCATCCATCTATCTATCCATCTATCTATTTTTCTATCTATCTATCTATCTATCTATCTATCTATGTATCCATCCATCCATCCATCCATCCACCCATTTATCTCTCTCTCTTTCTCTCGTATGTCCCATTTCGTAACGCATCGCATTATTTTGTCTCTCTCTCTCTCTCTGCCCCCTCCCTCCGCAATACACACGCCCTTATATATATACTAGCTCTATTTTCTCCATTGACAAGAGCAGCGTGTCCATTTCTTCGATACGCACACGCGAGTGCGTACGACAAGTATTATAGATATGTTTCTTCGTTGTATCTACTTGCGTGCTTGTCAGAATGCGAAAGAGAGACTCTGAAAGTTTATATTGTGCGATAAAATGTCATATTACTTTTGGTTAAGTTTCGACTGTTGTCGCGGTCATTATTAAAAGCAATGACGAACCGTTCTGATGTTCGATATTATTTTACTTTGATTTTTCTTAGTTTTCATCTTATCGCTTTAGGATAGTAATCTCACTTTCTATGATAAAAGAAAAAAAGAGAAAAATCTTTTCGGTGTTCATTGTAAAAGTGCATAGGACTTTCCCTGTACCTGTTTTTACTAACTTCAGTTATTAAATTTGATTTGTTTACTACTAGAGTAATAAAATGAAAAAAGAAGGAAGATGGTCGAATGTAAGGTAAAGTTAGAGCAGTTGCTATGATCGTCTTAGAAAGAGGGAAAACTGTGTCAGTCCCCGTTGTGCTTTTCGAAAGTCCGTAACGCTCCCCTCTCGCTCGCCAGCGTCTCTTGAAACATCTACGAGTCCTTCCTTGCACTCGAGGTCTTTTTTCCACCATCTAAGAGACTCATNACGTATTTTTCCAGTTAGTCGAAGGACTGAACAAAATCTTATCGTAGTTTGCAAAGAACGATTATAATGTGAGATGTATGTATATACGTAAGCTAATGTATTTTCATTTTTACATGACGTACTCAACGCGATATATACATGCATTTAAGAAATTTCTTAGCGAGTGTGAAACTAACGAAATCTTATAATAGTTTGTAAGTCAGAATTTGGTAAGTATCCATTTGGATATGCATAGGAGCGTTTAGATTTGGACGATTTTTATCCATTTCCTAGCGTCATAAGAAAGTTTCCTGAAATCGGTATATTGATCGATCGATAGATCTGGCAGTTTTTCGTTATTGGTGCCTCGAGGGTAGAGATAGTTTATCTCTGTTGTACTTTTTACGAACGACCGATAAAGAAGTAAACATAACGCTTCTATTCTTTAGCAGTCGTGGACGAGATCGTGCTCTGCTTTCGTCTCGACTTCTCCCATGGCTTTCCCTTCTAGAAGTTCCTTAACTCGATCTTTCTCTTTCTAATTGTTTGCACTCTTAACTCCAAACGCGAGAAAGAAACCGTCATCGTATATTTAATACGGTTATAAATTCAAGAATTTCGTTTGCTCGTTTAACGACAGATTCTCTTCTAATCTGTCGGTGACAGAGCGTAATATTACGACGTACGAGTATACTTATGACTTGAAATTCTCCAGTAAGATTTTATTCCGATAAAGGTTATAACTTCCTTAGTCTGCCAATATGCCCTATATATTATTTGGTCAATGAAGACTTTCTGAGAGATGTTGAGTACCACTGAATTGGCGGCTTAAAGAACGGTGCGCAAGCGTATTCGTTTTATCGTCGTGTAAACAAATGACCAAATGCCAAGGGAAAGCGCATGCGTGGCGCTTCCCTAGCCGCCGTTTTCGAGGTTCTCATCTTTCCGCGAATGTAAAGAAACGTAATTTACGTTTACTACGACTCACTTTACGGATTAGGTAATTTTTCTCGTTTCTTCCCTATGCATTATTCTACAATATACGTTCTCTAAGAATGATTTATGCAATGAGAACAAGATTCACGAGTCGTTTCGTATTATCATATTTTGACAAATACTAAGATCGATTGACTGAAAAGCGAGCCCCTACGATTATGAAAATATTAAAAAACGTTTGGATTTTGTCTATATAGAGTTCATGTCTAGTTCATTTATTGCTCTGAATCGTTTCAACTCGTCGATATTCGCTCTTTGTGAAATCGGACATTTCTATGTAGGATAGACAGGCAGACGGTGGGAATGGGTATGGGCCGGGTGGGAGAAAAGAGAGGTTAGCGTTCGTAGGATCGCCGTCCAGTGATCTCCGAAAGAGCTGAGGAGTGGGGAAAATAGGTAGGTTCGGAGGTGGGCGCGCTTGCAAGGATGGAACGAGAGAGGCACATAGGGGGTTCCCCGAGTTGAACCCACGCGGGCGGCCTTGCACGTCGCCTTGCTTGTATTGATCAGCAAAGCTTGACAGGTCCGTAACGCTGCGGGGCGCTTTTCACCTTTTCGACAATCGACGGGGACCACCGATGCTAGCGATTTTTTTAGGAAAAATGGAAAATACAAAATTTAATTATACTCTTAATAAAATCTCCTTTGTCCTACTATATCGGTGGTTGTAAAGATAAACTATTCCCATGACACATGGAATAGTTCTATACGGTCTTTTTAGATAAATTGAAAAATGAATGTATCGAATAAAATTTATCGAGGAATATTTTTTTCTCCGTTATATTGCAGGCATGTTTAAGAAACATGGTTTGTTAATAGATTCATAAAGAATACTTGGTATTTGACTACAGATGTTTCGTTCTATGTGTAAAGAAATACTTTATTTGTTTGTTGTAGACGGACCTCTGCGGTATAAAATGGAGGAAGCTCGTGTGGGGAGAAGTTGCCGGGGGTTTCGGGGGTACTCCACTGGAGGATCCGGTACTGTCGAGCTTTTCGCGTTGCCTCGCGGGTGACATTCTGTGCGTGTGGCGGCGGGTTGCCGCCACGCCGGCTGCCTCCGGCGGCGGCCCGGCAACCGCTTCTGGACCCGGCCCTGGTATCTTTGAACTGGGCATCGCGCCCTCTCCAGCTCCTCCACCGTTGTCGTTGACTGCAGCCAAGGAACTCTGGATCTTCTGGTACGGCGAGGAACCCGATCTTTCTGGTCTCGTCTCGCCAGAGCTCATTGCCTGCGGTGAGTGCCTACCGTTCGTCCTCAGATGCATCAATTCCAATCCTTTTAAACAGAGAAAACAAATCCTCATGAAACAAATCGAATTATATCTTTCGCAACAGATACAAAACAGTCCTGGACGAGTATCTTTTGATATTCTACCAAAATTAACTTTTATTGACAATTTTCTAATACTATTGCAAACAATCTAGGCCATATTAAAAGTCATTATCTCTTTTATTTTTTGACTAGCAACTAACAGAAATATCCAAGACATTAGAAATCCTATCGAGAACAAGCTTAGAATACTTTTTATCGGTGTCAAGAAACAAGGTAATTCAACGTTCATTCCTTTTTTTTTCGTTTAGCGTTTCGTCTTCGACAATTCGTACGAGATGTAGAAAAATATTCCACAAGATTTTAATTGAAAATTTAACAGTTGCGACATTAACAAGAATGATGATTAAAGTAGAAGTACTTACTTCATTTGAAAACGTTTTATTTCTTTAGAAAATGTCACGTTTTGCAATAATTTCAAAGTCACTGTTTTGGTAGAAAAGAGTCCTATAACATGATTTTTGGAAGTTAACATCGAGTTGAAGGCAAAAAGCCCTCTAAAGAATAATGATTAAAGCAAACTAGAACAAAGGAGAGAAACAAAAAGAAGCTAGAATCGAAATAATGTCAATTCTTCCGTTGATGTGGGTAACCACTTGCGGATGAAGCAACACGACAACTACCTTTCGTTGAAACCTTGCAGTAGTTGTACCAGGAGGAGGGAGAAGCTATAGAGACACTTGAAAATAAACAGTAATATTGAGGATCTTGCATTCTTTCACAGTGACACTGGAGTCGCTGAACCATGCACTTGTCTTATAGCAATTTTTATAATATAACTAATTTTAACTCTAATCGTGAAACTGTAAACTGTTAAGTCTAAAACACCACTACGCATTTCTTCCACGATATATATCTATTTATTTTCTTTTCGTTTAAATCATGCAAAGGAATTAATAATTTATATTGTTTATTACAGAAAGCGAACAAGGATCATGGGAAAGCGGTTTGTCGTACGAATGCCGGTCTCTTCTTTTTAAAGCTCTTCACAATTTAATTGAGCGGTGCTTATTGTCACGTGACTTTGTTCGTTTAGGAAGGTGGTTTGTGCAACCATATGATGGCTTTGAAAAACATCGTTGTAACAGGTACATGTTTACATTGTCATTGAGAATATATCGTTTGAGTTAAATTTGATGATGTTTTCAAATATTCATTTTTGTTTCTCATTTTGCAGTAGCCATTTGTCATTCTCCTTTGCATTTTTTGTGCACGGAGAAAGCACTGTATGTGCAAGCGTGGATGTCCGACAGCATCCTGCAGTGCGACATCTTACTAGGGCATGTTTACAACGTACTCAAACATCTCAATCTGGTGTTAAGGGTAAATATAATGACAAGAAGAAGGAGATAGAAAAAGAGAAAAAATAAATAATTGATTTTACTTAAGATTTTCTTGTTCCAGTGATCTTGGCTCCTTACGGATTGGCAGGAACTTTAACAGGCCAAGTTGGACGTATGGATAGTCATCTTCTGGAAGAATGGAAACATTTCTATCCAATTAATAGTAATAATACGGAAACAGGATTATCACCGCTTGTAGAAGTCCTTGTTGGTGGTGTACGCATGCGTTATCCTTCATGTTATGTATTAGTTACGGATATGGACGATACACCACCGGGTGCTCCATTATCGCCACCAAATAGTCCTATTAGTTGTGAAAATTCTTTTCCCATTGAACAAGATTTTGGAGCTGCCACGGAATTACCAGAACGCGTATGGGCAGAATGTACTTTAAGTTTGCCAGCATCCGCTTCCAAGACAGAATCTTCCTCAGAACTTGGAACATGGACATTTGTTGAACCGACGCAAAAGGCTTCCTGTACTTGCTCAAAGTAAGTTAAATAATTCTTTAATGTGCTACAAAGAAATTTTTCACTTCATTTTATATCTACACTTCCATGCATACTATAATTTATAAATTAATCGTTTATTAATGACCAAAACGTCTATCAATGATACGATAAATTTGACTTTTCTGTACTAGAAATAATATTTGAAATGATTTTGGATCGTACTTTACACGCCGTATAACAGTGCAATATATGTCGACATATATAAAGAAAGCAATACAATGTCGCATGTTAGAATTTGAGTAAACTTATTAATGATTATTATATTTATTTTCAATAAATTGGATTTTTGAAGAAAATATATTACTAATAGATCGATTATTATGACAGGTCAACTGTTTTATAAATGTTTGTGATTCTGCATATATATATATATTTTTTTTTTTTTGCATTCTATTATTCTTATGATATCAAAGGTGCACTGTTGTTTTAAATATATATTTAGGATTTATTTGAAGCATGACTTACGCTAGTAGGTTCTATTACGTTGACTATGTCAGTACTGTGCAGTATAATATACAAAGTAATATTTATCGATTATTCTTCGAACCTCCACTCTATAAGATCCTCATAAATTTTTCCTCGATTCTTTACAAATTTTTTCTGAAGAGTTTGTATTTTTTTACTTTATTTGGCTTTATATAATAAGTAATTGTGAATTAAGGGTATACTTGATAATGTCAACGATAGAACCATTTCTTATTTGCATGTTAGAGTATAATTTATAAAACGTAGATCGTGGAAATGTTTAAGTGCAGATAGTAGTTTTGAATGGCTGCTTCTGCAATGTGTGCATGTAAAATAAAGCTCTTTGTAAGGGCTTAAATGCAACTCTTATCTATTAAAGTACATTTACTCTGTTATCAAATTATGCAGGGTAACGAAATATATATGATAGATGTTTATAAATTCCATTTATATGCATATTTATAAGACCGTAAAAATATGAATATCGAATATCAAATATTCGTTCAAACTTGTGATATTGTGGTATCAATTTGGCGTATAAGGTATAACTTTTTGATACGAGTTATGCTTCAGGACACTGTGTAACCAATGAGATCGTAATATATCTCTAAAGGAAAGAAACAAGATGTTAAACATATCGGTTGCAGGTATACCAACCCCGGGGGTTGGAAGGGCCTGGTCTCCTCACAGGTTCAGAGGGAGAGAGTAGATAAAGGTGGACGGAGGGTCGTACCATTTCATCGACGCTCTACCACCCAGTGGGATGCTTGCCCCTCTGTTCCTGCTAGTGCCCCCAGGTGGGTAATTTCTGCCCCGATATCAAGAAATCTATGCTGTATCATATTATCGTGCACTACAATAATTGCAAATGGTCGAGAAAGGCCATAACATCATCCTTGAATTCATTGCTTCCATCAGCTCTGTCATATATTATATAATATATAAAAGTAACAGAATTAAATGCATTGTAATACAATAATTAAATTTCTTAAGACGATTGCTTCTCTTAAGGCATGTGTGTTAATTTTAGCACTCAAATCATAACTAATATGCTGAAAGTGGATATTATCAATACATCATCTTTTTAACAGTACCAAAAAGGAAATTTTTCCCGATAAAAATTGTATAAAAAAAAAAAAAAAATTTTATAATTATAGTATTTTTTTTTTTCTATAAACACACTGTGAAAATACATAAAAATGGGTATACAATACAAATCAACTAGTAAGTATATTTGCAGAAAAAAAACTAAAATAATTGAATACAAAAAAAATATATTCTGAAATTTGATATTATTTGAGCTTATTTCATCGTTCACCGAAATGTATATATTTTATCCGTATTTCTTTATGTAATAATAGCATTAATACATACATATAATTTATATTACATGGAATTTTCGATCATTTTATTATGAAGTATTCAATTTTTTTAGTATATTTTTGCTCTTCTTGAAATATATTTGTAAAAATGTAGTACTTGCATGATTATCGATATATATCGTATACATATTGCTAACAAAACATAAAGTTAAGCATGAGCATTTGTCATTATATGTTTCATATAACAGCCATTCTATATCATATACATAGTAGTAATATATAGGAAATCGATCTATTAACGTATTAAGTTTCAGCATGCTTCAATCCATTGTTTAGTTTATAATTTTTAATGGAAAATACTTCAAGTACCAACCATTAGGTACTCTTTTTTTTCTGTGCGTGTATAAACGTATTAGATATGCTATAATAATATCTTTAATAATTCTAACCACATATAAGCATGTAGAAATACTGCATAAACTTGTAGGTTTGGGAGAAATGAAAAGATATCTCTCATATTTATTTAAGATGTTAGATTATATTCGCATTAATCGTTCTATTTATTGTTGAAATAAAACAGGTCCATATTGAGCAGAGTAGAAGCACCAAGTACACCACCAGAAGGACCACCATCTTATTCGAGAGGTCCACCCACTGTAGGAGATTGTCTACCGGTTCCATCAGTGGGATCGCCAGGATCGCCTGCACCATCTCCACTTCCAACTCCGCATTCAGAGCCTGCATCGGTTCCACCAGCAGAACCGACGATGCCTACGCTCAGCCCACAACCACCACCAAGTCACACAAACACTGCCCCTCCTTTAACTCCGTCACAAGGTCCAAAATCGGCATCTTCTGCATGTAATAACCAGGCACATAGTCCTTTACCTGGGCAAACACTAAAACGACCAATCTTAGCCTCTAGAGAATATGAAGGTGCTCTTTTAGAAGATGAACAACCTTTGTCTTGGCTTTATGATTATTCAACGCAAGAAGCTTGGCTCAGCCATCCTGTGAAGCGTTTTAAAGGTTCAACGAGCGGTCCAACTAACGTCCGAAGTAACACTCTGTATCCACCGATGAATTTGCAAGCTTTACAATCCCAAGCACCAAAATTAGAAATCACACAGGAACCAAACGTAACAACTGTACGTGTCTTTAAATTGTTGCTAATGCCAATAAAACTTATCTTTATCGTCGTTGATTCACTATTTATATATTGTTTGTGTGTATGTATTTCACGTAGAGCGATTGTATCGGAAGAAGATCGGATCCTTACGAATTTGATGCGATGGGAGAAGAGAATAATACCAACGTCGATGGATTAAGACGGCAAAGAGACGATCCACCTAAACCAGGATCTTTATTTACTAGCGAAGGTCTTCAAGCGTCTTATAAGGATTTGGATCAGATATTCGATAATTCTGATCCTGACACTTCGAGCGATGAGACCGTAAGTTTATTTTTCTATTCTCTTAGTCGTTTGTCTAAGTATTAATATAAGGAGAAATGGTTTCAGAACTTAAATCAGCTCCAAGTCCAAACACCACCAGGTTCGAATAAATCGGGTGGCATGCACGAAGATACAAGGATAGAGGGTACAAATAAGCATAACAATCGTAGTGTAGGAGTATTACGACCAGAAGAACTCTCCAAAATGTTTCCAACGCCACCATCCTTGGAGCACAATCCGGTCGCTTCGCCGTGCCAGTTGAGCGATCCGCTTGCGGATCAAACTGATCTCTCGGTTCCGCAACGTCCACTTAGGTATCTCCCGGATATTTATCCTAATATGGGATCACCGCAAGAGGAACCAATCGACGATTGGTCATTCGTGTTCAAGCCAGCTCCCATCTGCAAGATGGTTGGTTCTTCCAAATATGCCCCACTTACAAATCTGCCTAGCCAATCCCTTCCACCCGTTACACTGCCATCGCACTGCGTGTACAGACCTTCTTGGCAGTGTAGTTCAACTTCCATCAATTCGGAGAAACCTCTTCCACCGTCTAGACCCGGATCCGTTCAACAACAACCTTGCCCACCGAGTCCAGCGCCATTAGGTGCTCCATACCGTACGACTACTCTTCCGGGTAGGCCGCCTCCACCGCCGTACGACCAACCGAGTCCAGCTACTTCTACAACATCTTCGTATTTAAATAAGAATTTAAACAGTATCGAGGCAGACACTCCGGGCCCAACCCGTGCACCGGAATCGAATTCTCTCATAGTGAATATACTTTTGGGTGATACGGCATTAAATATTTTCCGCGATCATAATTTCGACAGTTGCAGTCTATGCGTATGCAATGCAGGTCCGAAAGTCGTTGGTAACATAAAAGGTGCCGATGCAGGTGTTTATTTAACGAACTCTTGGGGAAATGGTAGTGCTTTGGTTCAGGATGACGATCAAATTAGGTGCAACTGTGGCTTTAGTGCTGTGGTGAATAGGCGACTAGCTCATAAAGCAGGATTGTTTTATGAAGATGAAATGGAAATAACGGGAATTGCTGAGGACCCGACGGACAAAAAGAAAGGATCGCTTGGCTTGGTGGCATGTAATGGAGGCAAATCGATTGAAGGATTGGACGTTATACCTTCTAACGTTTTGGAATTACTTCGAGAGCAATGCTTGCTGGTACAGAGTTCTGCGAGCAGCCTTTACAGAGCGGCTAGAAATTATGCAAGTACGAAAAGTTTTCATCATCCTATGCACGCGCCAACGGTGAATACTCTGGAATTTAACGATGGCAACGAAGTTTCCCTCGCAGCATTGGATCAGGGAAAGATCGATACTACGCATAGTGAAAGGACTAATCGCGTTAATGGTATACATCGTTGGGTCTTTCTAAGAGCTCGCGGTCCTCAGTGTAGCGGTGATATCGTGAGAATGATGAGAGCCTTACAGCCACTTCTACAAGATGCGGTACAGAAAAAGTGTACTACCAGAATGTGGGAAGCACCTTATACCGTAGCTGGGCCTCTTACTTGGAGACAATTTCATCGTTTGGCTGGACGTGGAACGGACGATCGTTGCGAACCACAACCGATACCCGCGCTTGTTGTAGGATACGATAGAGATTGGCTCTCGTTGGCACCTTATGCTCTTGGTTATTGGGAGAAACTATTGTTAGAACCATACGCTGGCCCGAGGGACATCGCTTACGTTGTCGTTGCACCGGATAGCGATTGCATAGTCAGCAAAGTCAAATCATTTTTCCGTGAACTTTCAACCACTTACGAAGTACGTAGCATTTATTCATTTTATTCTTCTAAAGGGATGTAGAAAGGTAATCGAATCTCTTATCTTTACTTTTTAGATCTGTCGATTTGGGAGACACACATCTATTTCAAAATTATTACGCGACGGAATTCTTCGCGTGGGTAAATCATCAGCACAAAAATTATCGAAACAACCGATCGATGATTGGTTCAAGTGTCTCGGTGAAAATCGGATAGGCGAGTTGTTGCGATTGTATGCTCAAGTGTGTAATCATCGTCTGGCACCATATTTAACCCAGGTTATACAAGATCGAAGTTTATTAGATCCTGGTGATGTTCAATTACCAAATAAGCAACAACAGCAGCTGCAGCAACAACAGCAACAACAACAACAACAACAACAACAGCAGCAACAGCAACAACAACAACAACAACAACAACAACAACAACAGCAACAACAACAGCAGCAGCAGCAACAACAACAGCAACAGCAGCAGCAACAACAAACGACTACTCCTATTACCGATACAATGCCAGCAACACCTGACGTGATGACAACAAAGCCAGAATCAGTTGGTACGTACCAAGTCGTAGATTGATACTATTAATGACATTTATTCTAAATATTATTTGATCGTATATGCAGAAAGCGAAAACCCTAGAAGTGAGACTCCCTCTAATACATCAACTCCAAATCCTAATATTGGTAATACTACACCGACTCCGCAATTATCTTCTACCGGAAACTCAACAACGACGATAGGACCTGACGAGGAGGAAGTCGAACCACCAGCTGTTGTTGTTTATCTAATTGAACCATTCTCTTTGGGAGGACCCGAAGATTCGGATCGTCGACGGCTCGCTATATTAGCACTTTTACGAGCGTATTCAACTGCTGTTAATAGCATGCCTGAAAATATGAGATCTAACATAAACGTTCAGGTAATCTTGGCTGCATGTAGAGTATCGAGAGATAAGCTAGTTAAGTAAGTTATTGAAATAGGAGTTAAAGTGTTATTTGAACATTCTTTGCGTACAGTTAATATCGCTGGAAAGTATAATGGAATTAGGTCGGGCGAGAGAAAGAAGAAAGAAAGAAGATGAGATGAGAGCTTTAGCCTTGAACGTGTTTCTCCAAGGACGTCGTTTACTGAACCATAATTCCACGGTAAAGAGTCTTACCGGTTTTGGAACCGCAGCCGCCGCAGATCTATTCCTGAAAAGTAAAGATGTAAGAACTTGCGTATTGTTTAAAGTTTCTTTTAGAAATTTTAAAGGAAAATAATAAATGATTTTGCAATATCTTGACATCAGGAACGGAACAAAGCATCGTACCGACTATACGCGCCAGCTTACGTATTGGCCCCTCTGAGAGCAAAAAGCGAAGCTCCGGAGTCATTTGGAATTGCTGGACCAGAAGAATGTGCTGTATTGTATTTGAGTTATTGCCTCAGCGAAGATCAATCCTGGTTGTTGGCTGTGGCAACGGACGATCGAGGAGAGATTTTTGAAACTGCTACCATTAACATTGACATACCTAATAGGAAACGAAGAAAACGTGCGTCTGCCAGAAGAATTGGATTACAGAAACTTATGGACTTTATCCTTGGCGTGATGTCTCAAGGTGTAAGTATCCCAGACAAGATGGACGTCTTGCTTTATACTTTTTTTTCCTCGTTTAGGACGTAGGACTTTTTTCTAGGTGCAACCGTGGAGATTAGTTGTAGGTCGTGTTGGGCGTATAGGACATGGAGAATTGAAAGGTTGGAGCTGGCTACTTTCTAGAAAAGCCCTTTTAAAAGCTTCGAAACATTTGAAAGAAATATGCGGGCAATGCAGTCTTTTATATCCGTCAGCAGCACCCTGTGTGCTAAGCGCATGTTTAGTATCCCTAGAACCTGATTCTACTCTCAGACTAATGGCCGACCAATTTACCCCCGATGAAAGGTTTAGCCAAGCATCAGTAAACTGCCAATTATCCACACCACAAGATGTTACATGTACTCATATTCTTGTTTTCCCTACGTCGGCTACTACTCAGGTAATAACTGATAGTGGCAACTTTCTTTACCAAATATTTACTTATTTTCCACATTTTCCCGTAAATTTGAGATGTCACATATTGTGCTTCTAGTCATCTCAGACTGCCTTTCAAGAACAACATATAAATGGACCAGAATTAGGAGACGATGAATTATTTTCTGCTTTAAATGACGACATGCCAGAGGCCATGGAAGGCATGGGAGATTTCAATGATATTTTTAATGTATGGCCTGAGGCGGGTGCAGGCGGTGGTCAGAGCCCTAGCGGAAGTCCCCATCGACCCGAAGGATCCCCGTTAGGAGGAGACGGCGGTGGTTCTGGTTTAGGCAATCACGATGGGCCAGGCAGCCCATTTCACGGCAGTAATACATCAAGAGTAAGCCAATAAATATCTATTCTTTTTTTCCATCAAGTAGACATTTAATATTTATTCATTTTATATTCGATGCCTTTGAAATATCATATTATAGGTAGCCATTACTGAGCAATCGGAAGAAGTTGGTACGCTTTTGCAACAACCGCTTGCTCTTGGTTATATGGTGTCTACTGCACCTACGGGACGAATGCCACCATGGTTTTGGGCAGCTTGTCCGCACCTCGAAGAAGTTTGTCCAGCTTTTTTGAAAAAATGCTTTACACCTGCACAGTCCCTCGATTCAGCAAAGTACTGAAGATCTTCTACAACAACAAAGCGCCCTCACTGCTCATCCACTTGATTCACAGTATACCACCGATGTACTCAGGTTTATATCGGAAATTCTTTATAGAGCCTTTATTATAAACAAGTAATATATACATATTTATTGAAAAAAAAAAAATATATATATATATAATTTGATCTCGTTAATTCCCAGATACGTTTTGGAAGGATATAACGCATTGTCGTGGCTCGCAATCGATGCAAACACCAAGGATCGGTTATCCTGTTTACCGGTGCACGTACAGGCGCTCATGCAGCTTTACCACGCAGCGGCAGCTCTCGTCTGACCCTCACCCTCGTCCTCTCCCTTTATAGTGCAGCATGTGCACCTCTCTCACGTACTCCTTATTATAATGTTATTTGGGGCTTTACGAGAGCAATTGGTTCTATATAGGCAATTTCTCTCATGCATTAGAAATGTAGATATCGTTCGAATAATGAGAACGGTTTTTCGACCAGTTGTTGATGAAAAAATCATAGTACGAAGAAATACGGCTTTGTTACAAGAAGTGTATTTGAAGAATGAATGATATAAAGTAATGCATTATAAACAGCAGGTCGTAAAAAACAGCATGACAAGTCCCTTTACAATTTTCTATTCTCTAGCCCGCAAATGAAATAGACTTGTAATTTGTGTTTACAAATGTGATAAAAAAAAAAAAAAGAAAAGAAGAAAAAAAAAAGAAAAAGCAAAGAAATTATAAAAATCAATGTGATCATGCCGTTGATGAAAATATTTATGTGCAAACAAAAAATAAGAGATAACGTGTGTGTTGTTTGTAAAGGAGCGTATTATTAGCGTGAATTAAAAAGGGAAATGAGAAAGAGAGGATATATAAAGAAAATAATTTGCAAATGCGCCTCTCTGCTGATAGATAGTTCAATTATAAATCAGAAGAATCTCTAGAATGTTATGTAACAAATTTTTAATTGTAAATTAAATTTTGTACAAAGTTTTTATTAGTAATAACGACGAAGTAATATAAAATGATATTACGTTGTTTTTTAATTTTATATAGATAATATAAAACGGGAAGAAGAACTTCGTTTTTATAATGCCTCGTATAAGCCCCTGGCGTGAGATCAAATATGACGAATATATTATATTACGCTCGCGCAGAATTGGGTCGCTGTTATCACGTTTCCTAGGCCCATTAGCGCAGATTTTCGATGCTGTTTGACAAATTTTATTCGAATTAGGTGACCTCATATTATACATACATTATAGTGTAAAATATTGTTTTTAAATAATTTATGAAGTGAGATATCGCCGAGATTAGATAATTTAATGAGACGGGGATAAATTGAAAAGAAATGTATGCATGCATGGTGATTGATGATGCGTGAACGAAAAGAAAGAGAATGCGAGAGTCTTCTTTTGCAGCTAAAAAGACAAAGAAAGAATATAGGGCTCGTTTGAATGGAGCCATGGTGGCCAATTGCGTCAGTCGCATAGTACAAATATGACTTGTACATAGAAACCCTACTCCCTAACTAATTGGTTAATTTACTCACGCCCACACTCACATTGTATCTATAGTATTTATTACCTGGGTAGAAATTATTGGGATTATTTTATTATTATTATTATTATTATTATTATTATATTATTATATTATATTATTATTATAATTATATTATTATTATTATAATTATATCATATGTTATATGATATTATATTATATTACATTACATTGCATTGCATTGCATTACATTACATTGCATTACACTACACTACATTGCATTACATTACATTACATTATATTACATTACATTATATTATATTACATTATATTATATTATATTATATTATATATTATATTATATTATATTATATTATATTATATATTATATTATATTATATTATATTATATTATATATTATATATTATATTATATTATAATATCATTATTAATTACTATAATTATTATATTATGATATATAGTTTTATGTGTATATATTTATACATACATACATACATGCATACATACATGCATACATACATACATACATACATACATGCATGCATGCATACATACACACAGATACATGCATAATACATACATATATATATATGTATATATATGTATATATATGTATATATTCAATATGTGTTTTAAATTTATATAGCAAGCATAGTGGAAGCGTGCCTTGTTAAATGTTCTCTAATGTTCTAAAGTTTAATTATTGTACTGATATTCATAAGTTATGTGCGGAAGTACATGTGATAACATATCGGTGACCAAAATATTACACAATCTATGAAAAATTGTATAAAGAAATGTTTGCAAGCTTTTTTTCATATTATCTGATGTAACATAAATGATTAATGAGCTTCTAGAAAGGTGCCTATATCTTGAGTGAGTTATTTTGTACACAAGGATAGCGGTGTCATTAAAAACAAGGTTTTATTTCTTATGGCATGTATATTAACGTAAGATATACATCATCTTTCAGTTCACACATTAGATAATAATTACAATGTTACCATGTTATGTAACAATATGGTACGCTTAAAACGATCCCTAAGAGTGTACCAATTTGAATAAAATTTTGGACTGAAGGATTAGCAAATTTCTGCTATGCTTGCAATATATACCTATCCTCATTCTTATACTATGTTCAATGTATAAACAACCAAAATGTACGTGTGTATCCTGTACATGCGATTCTTCCTGTCAATCAAAAATTATAAATCAAAAATTATAATATTTTTTTAATTTAGAGTAACCTCATTGAGTTGGAGCCTATAATAAATTTATATTTTATTTTCCTCTCGCCGGTGCAAACAGCACATATGCAAATAGTCATTTTCAATTGTTACACCTTAGCATGATATCGTATGGATATATTTGTACATGTTGATTGTTTGTGCACATTGGACATAGTCCAAGGCAGCAAACATAATAAAGTTGATAGTGACGAGGTTAGCGATGAGACTAGAACGCGTGTAGCACAGTAGTGCGACTAGCAAGAAACAAGGATTCTCTCAGCAGTGGTCTATTTTGTGGCACTAAATCGTTAAATTGTGCTTTTATAGAAAGAGTTTGTATGTTACTTTGTTGAGATCACCAATCTCTTAATTACTCTAGTAGTCTAGTCTCCTAAATTGTGCTTACCATTAACATTTTTCTACAAAGTATGTTTCCTTTCTTATTTGGTTAATAGCCTCATCTCTACTTTAATTCATTGTGTCTGCAGCCTTCTCTAAATGGTTACACTTGATGCAACAGCGTACACATATTTAACCATTACAACTTTTAATAGAAACAAAATACAACAAACTAAAATAGAAAGAGACATATTAGAATTTTATTTGATGAATGTAGGTAAAGAGCAAGGCATCATTGCATCTTGTACACACAACTAGAAATTTTAGTAGGACTACAATATCCTAATATTGAAATTACATTCGTATAAACGTGTTAATATGACGAAGTATAATTTATCACATGTTTTTGTATTTTATATAATGTTTTATATACTATTCATGCTATCAACTTGTTCAAATTGATGGTTGGAACAGACTAGCGATGCATATAGAAAAAAGATATTTATATATATCTTCTTCCACACTTCCTAATTTTGACAAAGTATAGACTAGTATTCGGTCAACGTAGATGGCATCTCTGGCAAAGTATTCACTAAGCCATGGTTAATGCCATATGGTCTTAAGTGATATATTAAATATTCAAGGACGTACATCATATTCGGCGAAACATAATGAAATGATATCGCACTATCGGAACAGCAGTCGAGTCCATCTTTGGTGTCATAATAGATGTATTTCCAGTACCAAAAATTTTTATCCACGTGATTAGGTATTAAATGATGCTCTGGCACAAATGGAAAAAACCTTCCACGGCCATGCGAGTCTCTAGTATCCATCGCGCGAACGCCAATTTTTTGTAGACACTTCCCCATTTCGACATCCTCCGCACCACCGTTATCAGCACGACACTTGGTTTTGTCTGGAAGACCTTCCGTTACGAATTTACGAAGACCTTCTTTGCTAACTACGTATCCAGCACCTCCGCTCATATATCCTTGTTTTACAAAAGGTTTAAATCTACATCCAAAATACAATGGCATACTTGGGTTGTAAGATGATAGCATATAACGGAGATTTTCAACCACAACGTACCTGGAATTGTCGATTACATAATGCGTTTAACAAAAATATCCATTATGAAATTACGCGCGTTATTCCTTCTCTACTATTAAAATATTTATCACAATTGCTACATATAGATATAATTTATAATACGAAATATTTTTATCGAACGAAAGTAAATGAAATTTTACTAACGTGTCATCGTCAGCCTTCATAAACCAATCTACTTGATCTTTGTACTTTTCATAAGCATATTTAAATGCTTCTTTGGTTTTAGCCCACAGATTATCTCTGCCTTCTTTTACTGGAAGCACTACAGTGGGTAAACTTACATCTGAAAATAATGAAAGAATAATGAAAGAATCATGAAAGAATCATGAAAGAATCATGAAATATTATATAAATATATTATCGTATTATTTAGTAGCAACTGTTTTTTTTTCTTTTTTATAGACTTGTAAGAAAGAAAAAAAAGAAATCATAAAACCCCTTCACCTCAAATTAGTCTTTTATATATTTCATTTACTTACACTTGTTGCATGAAAATGATGAATTATTATTACAGATATGAATTATTGTTATACAATGATACGTACTAAAATAAGGAAAGAAAAGAAAGGAAAAAAGATGAAGTAAAAGATAATGATTAAATAAAAACACCACTTTGAATGCTTCATTACATACCTTCTGCAGAACTCATGAATAAAAGAATATTACAGCGCTTTCCCCATGTGGCTTTGACATGCCGAGCCTTGCTTTGATGATTTTTTGGTCCTGTCATAATCCAACAAAGGACACGAACTTTCTTTGCCAATACTTGTGCTACCTTATCTTCTCCTTTATGAAAATCTTCATTCGCGCTGTGAAATTTTACTTCTATCTCAGGTCCGACCTAACGTAATATTCAAAATGTGTATGTGTGTATAAAGATATTTTTATGCATAAATAATATATCTCAATAACAACATGGAAGCAAAATGATGAAAGTATTTCAAAGTAATACCTCTGGCTCAAGTTCTGAATAATGATGCGGGTCTCTTATCAGAGATGAACTTCCAGGAATTCGCGTAAATATATGAGATATTTCTCCAGCAGAAGAAAAAAGAAGGCATGCTGTTAAAAAGCCAATGACTGTGCCAACTGACAGAGTTATAACAAACCGGCGTCCACTTCGTCCACCTGAACATACCATTTTTTCATTGTTCATTTGATACATTACATAAATTATTACGATCATTGATTATTTACCCTACATCAAACAATTTCCATAAAATACTTAAGTACGGATTAGTAATAAATAACGGTACATCATAATTACCATCAAAACTTGGAAATCGTTGCTGAACCATGATATTAAATAAAAGAGTTGATTATCTTAATAAAGAGATAAGCATTATATATATATTCTGCACCGCATTTGATAATATTTATTGTTTCTTCTTGTACGGCTGATTGTTTACATATAGAAAATCATTATATTTTGCTTCTTTATAATTGTCTGGAATATTTGGTAAGCAACACATACGATCACTGATTATTCAAATACTTGTTTAAGTCATTAAATTATAAACAAATTAAATGTTAAACTCTCTTATGCTGACAAAATGCTCGTAAAGTTGTGTTCAATTCAACAATATAATAAGATAAGTAAAAAATATTAAACGTATGCATAATGGCCGCTTGCTCGCCTTATCTTATCTACTTATAATACGTTTACGTTGTTACTTTTTTCAACATCATTTCGCGCGTTTTTATGCCCATCCCTTCCAACGATATTTCTCTGGCCATAGTAACATTCCTTAATGTGTATCTTGTCGCGTCATCGTTTATATTCTATCGCTAGGATAGTATTACATTTTTAAATAAATTACAAGATTATAGAATTCCGATTCTCTTCATATTTATTCTTTAATTAGTTGAATATTCTTTTAACTTATTAGCTTCAAGTGGATCTATTGTTGATTGTTTGATTTCTACTGTACTCTTTTGTTTTATATTAGGATACATTTATTTTCCATTTTATCTTTCTTTTCAACAGATAGTACGCGCGTAGCTTTTTATTTGCACAAAATAATGTGATAGTTAAGTCATGTATATAGTTTTTAGCGTTAATAATGACAAAACAAAACAGAAACGATCCGACGAAAGATACAATTGTGTTTATGTAGCACACCATTCTATTGCTCAATACGTATAGAATATTACCAATGTACTGATAACAATGAAATGTAACTTATTATATATAAATAATATTGTTACAACACATACAATCCTTCTTATGCAATGTAATATTCCTCATATGCCTGTTTCACATACAAACAATATAAATTATACCGTTCATGCATCTTTAATGCAAGGTCATGCATGGACAGCTGAATGCATTTACAAGGAGCAAATGTAAACTAAAAGGAAATATGACTCATAGCTGATTTTGTAATATCTACCGGACACTTACATGTAAATTTATATATTTTATTCTCTTACTAATTCAATTTTCTCATTTTTTTAGATGAAGATGCGTGTGTGTGTGTGTGTGTGTGTGTGTGTATCAAAGATTTGTTAATTAATTCATTAATTGAAGTATAGTTATGACTTTTATTTTTAGATTGTAGGATACGCATAAATAAACAATGTAGATATTAAAATTTGCAGGACAATGTAAAGGTAATAATTCAAATATACATACCATATTAAAATGTTTACACGTTATGTTATTCAATAGATCCATAGCGGTTTCACCGATGATCGTTCAATTTTATTCATTCAGGTAAACGAATCGACTTCATGGTTATAAAAATAGACATGTTTTGGTATATTCTCAATTACAGATTAAGAGTTCACCGTAATCGTGTAAATGTTTACCTCGCTGCATGATCCTTGATGCGACGTGATAATAATAGTGAAATTAATACTGCACTCGTATGCATTTTATGCACTTTACTGTCTCCGATTGTTATATACATTTTATGTTTATATTCGTATTTAAATTGTCCAATATTGACTACGTAATAGGAAATATAATCCAACTACATATCATTATTTTGATTGACGAAGAAAATGACTATAAGAAAATCAGCGAAAGAAGAAAGGATTACCATTTGCTTGTGCTGCAAGCATCCACCGGCAACTATTAAATCTATACCGAAACATTAGTAAGAAAAACGAACGAAAGAACTAAAGAGGGCTCTCTTCTCTTGTTAAATAACTATAATACCTCTTTTTCTTCATACGTGGCAAATATGCCACGTAATATATTTCATCGCGTTATTTACTTATAAGTATTACATTATACTTTATTTCTAACACGAGTTAAAAGAGATATTTCAATCTTAAGAAAGTATTAGAAACTCAATAACAACCATTAATGATACTTGGTCAAATGTTGACGATTTACCGCGCGTGATATTGAACCAATCAGCGTTTGCCGTTTCTTTCATTTCAACATCTGGATAAATTAATGAAAAGCATACAAGTTTTTTTTTATCGCATCTTATAAAAATGTATGTTTTTTTATTTACATTCATTAAATATAAATTATTGTTTAAAAATACATAACTTGGTACTTTTTAAAAATTTCTTAGCAGAAGAGGGTGCTGCTAAAAGTGATACTAAGCTCTAATCTGTCATTGATAACGTTAATGGTTGTTTTGGATAGTCGATGATTAAAGAAACGCTTAACAATAAGTGAAAATGAAACTAATGTCAAAATATTTGGATGAATTGAAAATCGTTAATTATCTTTCTAATACAGTAATACGTTAACCTTGCATTAATTCATGTGGGCTTTCTGTGTGAGAACAAATTTTTGAATTAAATTATTCTCTGTACTTTTATCTAGTAGATAAATGTTCAACTTGCGCCATTAGGTTATATATATATATATATATGTGTGTTGTATATATATGTATATATACACATATATATACCTATATGTAAATATAAAATGTATATTTTTGGAAAAAGTTTAAGTTTATTTATGCTAATAGTAGGTGAGCATTTTGCGTATTCAAATAGAATGCAAATAAAAGAACGATCGATAAGAATCAATTGTTAATATTATTATTGTTATTGATATATAGCTTCAATAATAAGTGTATTAGGGCAGACCGATGAATGTGCTGTTGAAACAAAATCCGAGGATAATCTCTCAGATGAAGATGCCGATAAAATGTATATAGCTAAAAATAATGGTGTAAGCGATCAAGAAATTTTAGAACCGATGACAAATATGTCATTAAAAAATAGTTCTCTACATAAGACAACTGAACTAAATTGTTTAACCGATAAGATTTATGGATCAGTGGAAGTAAGATTGCCTGACACAATTACTTATTTCTTATAGATAACTTTTCAATAAATATATTCCACATAATCTTATGTAATATTACTCGTAGTTGGTCAATGCGACAAGACTTATGGAACTGCTGATCTTAGAGCCTGGACCATCGAATCGAACTAGAAATGATCAAAATGGTAGACAACAGCCAGGAACATGCGTGCTAGTTTTGTTTTATGCCAGATGGTGTGTTTTTAGTAGTCAAGCAGCACCGCACTTCAATGCATTGGCAAGATTATTTCCTCACATTAAATGCGTAGCTATAGATGCGATAAGGCATCAAAGGTACTTCATTAATAAATAACGATTAGAAATTTATTTGAATCTACAATGTCTATCTTTTAAATCATTGCTTTTTTTTTATTTGTAGCTTCAATGCACAATACGGTATAGTAGGAGTACCAACATTGATGCTAGTACACAACGGGAAACCCATAGCTAAGTTTAATGGCACTGTTTACAAATTGGAATTATTTGCAAGACTTATTATGCATTTTACCGTATTTTATCCTAGTAGTTTCTTATTGGTTACATCTGCAGATTTCAGTGGTCCAGTACCTAGTACACCTTCAAACGAAACTGATTATTGTTTAGTACTATCTTGGATTTTCATTGCTGCATGCGCTTTATACTTTACGTCTAAAAGCAGGTGGTGGCAACAGTTTATTGAATTAGTTCAAAATACATGGCGAGAAAGTAACGCGCAGCACGAGCACGTTGAATAGGTTTCCTTTATTTTTTTATTCCTTATTTATTTAAAAGCAATATGTTCATTCAACTAAGAAAATTTGACTTAAAATAATAGTATTGTCGTCATATTTGATAAGTAAAAATATATGTTTGTTCTTGAAAAATGAATAACATGTATATAGATTATTTTACTTTCACTCTAGTATGTTTATACAATTTCCTTAAAGTAAAAAATATAAATATTTCGTATCAATTTCTATATACATATGTAACGGTTATTATTTGGATTCATTTCCTATGATATGTGAAAAGTTAGATCAGCGTATAATTTTATCACGCGTTTTTTTTGTCAATTAAATGATTCTAAATAATGACGAAAATTACTTGCAAACGTCAAATATAACAATAATGATGATTAATCAAAAAAAAAAAAATTTACATCGAGTTTTTATTTGAACAAACACAAACTTGACTTCGGCGGTTACGCATTTGACTAACGTTGTACCTGTAATGGCCGACTTCGCGATTCACTTATCATTTCCCTAACTTCATGATTGTTGTGTACGGCATTTGTTTGCGCTGAAGTTTGTCTCTAGTGGTTTTGTTATTATCCTTAATGCCGGTTAAAAGTGCTGATTTTTTTTAGAGAACAGAAAAAATACAAATAAGTGGACTTTTTACAAGAAACTTGACACATCAGGTCAGGCAAAATGAATTTGTTCGGTGTTTTTATAAATTTAGATCGTGTCAATTTTTTATCGTCAGACGTCAGGTTAACTCCTCTGTAAAAAAGTCTGTGCAAACATTTAGACTAGTTTAAGAAATATTATTTCAATATTAATTTTCATCAATAGATAATTAATTAGTTAAATTGTTCTAAACAACATACATGTATATATTTATATATATATATATATTTGCGTGTATGTGTATATATATGCATATGTATGTAAGGGGGACAAAAATATAAAAAAAAATGGGATCATTGAATCTAATTTGTCCGATGTGCTGTGGTGAAACATTTAACGATCCACAGTCATTGAAGTACCACTTGCTTAGCATGACGGACAATTTGTATTGTCCTGGATGTTCGCAGCGTTCAGATTCAGTAATGGCTTTGATACAGCACTTGGATAGATGCAGCCAAGATTTAGATTCAAAGGCATTTCAAGATATCGAAGAAAGCAACAAGCAGGAAACTTGTAAAGAAATGGTTACAGCTTCCGAGGTCTTAATGGTATAATTTATTTAGCTTTTCTCTATGTACTTACGTATCATAATATATAAAAGATGATTAATATTTATTTTGAATGACTTTATTTCAGGATACACATATCGAACAGATTAATCAAACTTTTCTAACGACTGTAAATAATAATGATATTATGATAGTAGGAGAATCCGAAACTATACAAGTTGACGAAAATGGTGTGTAAGAATTTTCTTTATTTACATTTATTTGATTCCATTGAATATTATATCTGACATAAATATCAGGAGACATTAAAGTAATAGAAAAAACTAATACGGAGAAATCAGAAGTAGATCATAGTTCATTGGACTTGAAAATGAAAAATGAAAATTTAAATAATGTTGTGGATGAAAGAGATGACAACAAATCTTCGAATTCAAATACATTGGTAACTCCATCGACCTCTGGCACAGAAGATATATCGGGAGATAGAAATATAATAACCATTTTATCCAGTGGTTCTGAACTTTTGGATGGAGGTGCTAGTGCTTTGATAAATATGGACCATATAAATGACGTTGGGGAACTTGATGAAAGTGGATTACTTCGCGTTAAACAGGAGATCTGTGAGGTAAAAGTATCTTTTATATTTTTGCACGTGTATACATTGAACTGAAGCCGATATTGTCTAAAAGAATATCATTATTTTTCATTTATTTGATTGGAAGTTAATCTTTGATAAGACGATAATGATCAATTTTGTATCTGTTAATTTCAGAGTAAATACGCGCCACAAAAATAGATGTTTCATTAGAAATATTTTGATTAGTAACTTTAAAGGATATTATTTTATTCTATAGCTAGAACCAGAAGCAGTTTATAGCTGTACAACTTGCGATATGAGCTTCAATTCCGTTTTGGAACATATCAAAGAGTTTCACGACGGACAAGAAGTGCTGCTCGAAATGGCAGAACAGTTGGATGATTTATCATCCGTACCCACGACTTCTGTTCTCCCAGAAGAAACCGATAATATTACCAATACGCTTTATACGGAAGAATGCGTAGATAGCGAGGGTAGATTACATACTAGAAAAGTTGTTCAAGTAGAAAGGCTTTGGGATAGAAATTCAATGGAAGTACCATCAGTGCAATCCACAAAGGCACCAATGATTGAGAAATTTTTTTCTAATGTAGAAGGCGTTAAGGTACGGAACATTCTCTTGAATATTAAGAACCATCAAACAATACTTGTCACGAGTTATATTTTGTGTATCAAGGTGAGAGAGAAGAGGATAGCTCCTACGTCAATGAAAATGTACAGATGCAATCAAGGTCTGGATCAATTCAATAAATTAGCAACTTTTAGAGAGGTTCATGCTTCTCTTCGGGGTAATCGTTGCGACACTTGCGATCAAACTTTTGCAACGTCAAAAGCGTTACAAATTCATTCCAAGGTACACGAAGGTGAATCTGATTCTAATCAACGAGTGTTTGTGTGCCCTACGTGTGGTACCGAATTTTGTTCTCACAAAAGCTTAAGATTGCATTCTCGTATGCACGCGCCTGTGAGAGCACGACACGTCGATGCACCGGAAGGAACTATCGATGCCACGTTTACTTGTCCCGAGTGTGGTAATCTCGTATTTTATTTACATTTATATTTAATAACGAATAGTTTTTACTTACATAATTAGTTAGTAATATTTTCATGAAGTAATATTGATCCAACTTTTATCTTTGCAGGTAAAATTTTATCAGAGTCATATAAAGAAGCACACATGTCGTTGCATACAGGTGAATCCGTAACATGCACCGTTTGTAACAGAAAGTTTGACTCTGCCGATAGTTTAGCAATGCACGCTGCAGTTCACACAGAATTGAGTCAGTCGCACTCTCCGACTCCTCCTGCAAGTGAAGTTAATGAATCGGCAGAAAATCATAAACCTTATCAGTGCCAACATTGCGGTCGAAGATTTACCCGACCACACGAGAAGGTAAAACACGAGCGTATTCACACTGGAGAGAAGCCTCATGTTTGCGAAGTACGTATATCCTCGTTTCTCTTTTATTTGAATAGTCTATCATAATAAAAACATCATTATTCCCCTTGTTAGGTTTGTGGAAAAACTTTTCGTGTTTCATATTGTTTGACGTTACATATGAGAACGCATACAGGAGTAAGACCGTATGGATGTCAACATTGCGGTAAAAGGTTTAAAGCTTCTTCAGTTTATAATCATCATTTACTTACTCACGGAGAAGAGCGTGCTTATACTTGTCCTTACTGTCCAAAAACATTTAAAACTAGAGTACAGTTAGCTGGTCATAAGAATAGTCATACCAAGCCATTTCGTTGTACGGAATGCTCGAGACCTTTCGCATCTTTGTACGCAGCAAGGGCTCACATTCAAACACATAAGAAAGATAATAATTTAAAATTTAGTTGTTACATCTGCGGGGCATCTTATGGTAGAGCATTTGCTTTAAAAGATCACTTGAAACAGCATGGTCAAGATACGTTGATTCCGCCGGAGCCTGCACGAGAGGAAGAAGTACGCGAAGGTGATAATTTCTTGTTTACAGAAGAGGATATTGAAGACAAATTAATTATACCGTCTTCTATAGCTGTCGTACAATCTTCTGGGCCAGAAGATACAGATTAAAATTGTGATATCTAGTCGGTAAATTGTTATAACTTGTAGTTTACAGTTTCGCGTTTGTTTATTAGTTTGGGAACGAAACGATTGGATTTCTCTTAATTACATAATATTTAAATTTGTCTTTGCTATTTTTAAGAAAACGTTATAATGTAATATAATTTATAACTCTGACTTGTGATAGTAATGTAATTGAATGGTGTAAACATCATTTAAAATTTTACTTTGTTTACAAAATCAAGTAAGAAAAGATTTTGAAAATATTTCCAAAAGTTATCGTTTTTGGTTACATAAAATTGGAATCTTAATGAAGGCTATTTTTTTATTTCAATTAAAACTTGTGCCTCTTATCGAGTTTAATATAAATTTTATATTCAGGGAATGAGTATCGCATTAAATCCTGTTAGAATCCATCGAATGACATTGAAAGTAAAAAAGAACATTTTGTCATCCATCTTTGGAAAATGTTACTTATATCTAAAGATTTGTTCGGTCTTCCTCATCGTTTACTTCCCTGAATGAACTTATTTAGACAATAATAGACACACATATATATATTGACTCTTCAATGCTTAACTATGGCCTTGTAATAGATGAAACATGGATGAAAGCATTCTTTAAAGAACATCTAATTTTATATTTAAAGCGGAAATTTGTTATTGTTATTTTATAAAAAGCAATAATTCTGTATACACAGTGTTGGCAATAGACCATATTTTCTCTACCTATTAAATATTGTCCTAATAATTACTAAAAAGGCTATTTATTTGGAAAGCAAGTTGGAGAAGCAGTGCATGTTGAAAAGAACTAAAGAATAATCCTAATCGTTAATTGGGTTCTTCATTTTACGCGAGATGTCTATTATTCGAATTGTTAAAAATGCGTTTTTAATGAAAAATATTATTAAAACAATATTGTTCGATGATACATTTCGTTCCGTACACATCATAAAATAATAATTTTTTAACTTTCATATTTGATGTAATCAAATATAAGCAATATTTTTACTCGGAGAATAATCTGAGGCGGACTGATTAAAATGATTAAGATATAATCTAAGGGAGTACAAATCAAATTTTGCTAATTATCTTAGGAAAAGAATATTTATTAATTGTTTTCGAAAGAATGAAGAAAAGAGATTATTAAACGTGTGTAGAAAAAAGAAAAATAAAAAAGTAAGAAATTATGCTGTTGTAAATAATTGTGTTTTTTATTTGTGCTAAAATAAAACGTAATTATTAAAGTCAAGCAACGCAGGCACGGTTAGTAACATGGACGGGTGGGTGATTCGTCTGGAAAAGTAAAAGACAAAAACGGTATGCTGTTGACTCCCAAAGGGGAGAGGTAATAGAAAGAAGTGATCTTTTTAGTTAGTATTAATAAGTGTAAGGAGGTATTAGTAGAGAAGTAAAAGGGTAATTTGAACTCGTAAAAGAGAGAGTAAAAATACAAGAATAATGTCCATGCAGAGATAAACGTATATGGAATAAGTAAGTTGCTTATAGAGTTTTATGTTCTAATAAAATATGTATTAGAAATGATACATTTAACGATGAAATTTTTATTATACCAACGAAACAATAAATATTTAAACAGTCATATATTGCCTTCCACATTTCAAAGAAATTGACATTATCTTAAGAGTCATCTCATTTTATTGGTTTAGAAATAGTTTTAGTATTTCTCTTAACTGATTTAACTAATGCTTGCAATTCTAGTTTTATTTTTTTATTATTTTCAGGTATCTTTTCCTCCTTTACCTAAAATATTAACAAAATCAGGAAAAATTGTAAATTATCCGAAATAGGAAAGTATTGAATACTTACAATAGGAGTATGTTCGGCTCGTCTCTTCAATTTCTCTTTAATTAAGGTTTCAGTCCCCTTGGTTTTTCTATAATGAGGATCTGCAGGATCGATGTTGAAATTATGCGACGTAAAGAGCGAGGCAAATCTGGCGTCATTTACGTTTACTTGAAAATCATCTTCCTCGATCTTTTGTACATTTTGTTTTTTCTTCAATCTTTTGCGCTTAGATTTGGACAAATTTGTATTAGCTTCAATTTTATTCATGTCGAAATGTTTCTTATTTTCGCTCTCAGTTTCATCCATTAAAAGTAATTCTAATTCATTTGCACGTTTCGTTTCTTCGTTTTCCACATCGCCACTTTCTCCAGCTACTTGCTGCTTTTTACCACTTCTCAGCTTATTATTCTTCGAAGAACTAACGTTGGAATCATCCAAATTCGATGTATTATCGTCGTGTAATTCCTTCAATTCTTTTAGTTTTTCCTTTTTTGCTTCAGGTCTTTTTGAACTTTGGAAAAAGGGCTCGGATGGAGTCTGAAGTTCGTTTTCTGTGGATTTTTCGTAAACCGATTTCTTTGGTACCGTATGCATTCCAACGCCCCATAAAGTGTCTAACGTCTCCTTATTGTGTTCTTTTGTATCTTCATCATCGCTCAATAGTTCTAATAAAGATTTATATTTATTGACGGGTTCATTAGGTGTGTTTGGATCCTCTTGACTATCGTTGTGTTCAAATTCCTCGTCTAAAATGTGAGTATATTAACGTGATAATATTATTGTATATTAGATCACTGTATTGTACATTTCATCGATTTACCTGTACCATCGTCGCTAGTACCACTCGCTAAATAAGCTTGCAAATCCTTGTCATTTATTTCGTTAACTTTTCCAGAATTAAGCTTATTAACTAGTTCTTCTCTTTCAGGGTTTGTTTCATCCCAAGTTAATTGTACTTTTGCTTGTTGCAACGCAGTAGTAATAAATTGACGTGGTTGGTATTTAGAAATTTCTGGCAATTCGGTGCATACTTCTCGAGGTTCCTAAAATGAAATTTTTATTTATTAAACACAAATAATAGTAGATAATAAATACAGATAGAGATGGGGGGAATTTGAATACCTGATCAAACGTCATGTCATCTGGTATAAATCTTAAATCTAACTTTGTCGCAGTTGACTCATATTCGATACCATCGCAATCGGTATAAATTTTGTTGGCAGTTTCTGCGGAATCACATTCCAACACCGCGTAATAATACTTTAATCGATTCAATTGATACCTCCTTAATTTTTCCATATTATAATTCGATCCTTCCTCGTTCTATAATATTGAAATAGGACAATGAATAAGAAGGTTTATTTTTACGAAATGTTTATCCATGCCATCAGTAGTTGATTAAACTTACCTCGCTGTCGCTATGAGTTTCTTTTTCTTTTTCTTCTTCTTCGTCTTCGTCTTCGTCTTCTTTATCATTGACTAGCTCTACTGGTCCTTTTATTTCCTCTTCTTTCATACGTTTTAGACCAAAATCTGACGGATAAACCTATAATACCGAGAAAAACTTGATCGTTAGAATAAAGCTAGATTTGATATTTTAATATACTGGAATAACGTCAGTAGTAATAGCATTGGTACTTCAATAAATAATGAATATTACCGTAACAGAATGAATAATACCACCGCTGGGTAAAAATGAATGAAATAGGACCATTAGATCTACAGCACGTATTTTATCCCAGTTCATATTGCAAACGGCTAATCGACGAGTGATTTCGTCGGTCGTTTCTGCATCTTTATCTAATTCACCCCAACCATGTTCTATGTCTTCGCTTTCATTATCACTGTATTCGGAAGTTTCTTCATCTGAAGAACTATCGGTTAGTAAAATTCCTTCACCCCTTGCATAATTAACAGAAAGATCTTGTAATCTCTCTTTTATTTGATTAGTTAGTTTTAAATGTTCATCTTTATTTTTTATATGCAACTGTTTTTCATTTTCCTCCAAGTCCTCGTTGAAATCATTTGTATGCGACGACGAGGAAGGGTTATCTAGATTTTCGTCTTTTTCCTTCTCAATCACATCTGCAGTTTCATCCTTCACTTTTTTGTTACACTTTGATATTCCCTTTTCTCCATCTATTTTTGTTTTCAAACTATTCTCGGTATCAGATTCATCTTCGCTACTAGTTTGTTCATAATACTTTTGAAGATTTTCCATAGAAGTTTGGTTGATAGGTTTACCACGTTTATCGACTGTATATTTAACTGTAAATTTTTTATCTTTAAACATACTTTGAAATCTCTTATCTATTTTAACTTTACGCTCAATTTTTGGAATCCTCTTAAATTTGGGATCCCTTGCAATATGTGCAAAGCGTTTATCAACAATTGGCTCGTCCATGATGATAAAAAGTAGTCTGAAAATGTAGAAAATTAAATAAGTAAATAGTTTTAATTATCCTTCATATTTTTTGCAAAGTGCCAATTGCAAGGGTTTTCTTGCAAGAGGTTACTAAATATACGGTTCGCAAAGATCTGTTGTTTCATTTAAGGTTATGTTTTAAATAAGAGCTTTACCTTTTACAACAATGTTGTTTCGTTAAAAAATATAAAAGTGTTTAAAGGTAACAGAAATATAATATTGTTAAAATTTTCTGAATACGCGTGTGCACGCACTTTCCCATGTGATTTTGTAAACACATTTGCTACACGCGTTTTGTCAGATAAACTAAATGCATAGACTAAAGAAGAAATGTAGATTGCGCTCGTGCTTCTCCGTTATTAAAAAATATCATTGCAATACCGACTGAGTATGCGTCAGGTTTATGTACTACTAGATGGAAGCACGATTGTAGTTTAATCGTCAAGATATAATCTTACAACTACAAATTTATAGTGTGTGTTTTTGCAGGATATTACGAAGATCGAAAGTCATTTGAAAAGAAGGGCGAATTATGAACTCTGCGTTATTTGTAAGTAGATAAAATTGTCTTGATCGTATTTTACATTGGTCTTATTTTTAAACGTATAATATCATCGAAGCAAAATATGTTTAAAAAAACCTCACCAATTTCCAATCCTGGAACAAAATTCGCCATTTTAAATTACAATATTTTTCGACGAAAGAAATGCGGGCTAAAATAAAATACAAAAATTTGAATAGATTCGATCAAGTAGGAGTTGTATATTACTTATACATACAAATACATATTATATATATATATGTATATATATATATATATATATATATATATATATATATAATGTATGTCATCGTATATTTAAATTACACGAAACACAAATTACAGCATCTTATAAACATTATAAACAAACAGTAGGACATGAAGTAGGAAATGTGCACAAATGTTCGATCCCACTCTTCTCTTTCGTCTATTTTTTCTTGTTTTCTTTTCGCGTAACACATGAGGTATATTTCGTAGATTAAAATTAAGAGATTTTCGGTGCGACGAATGATTGTGAAATTCGTCTGTGAAAAAGGCAAAAGTAAATATGGCTTAAAATAAATGATGGCTTAGAGCTTGATACCACGTTGGATGAGGTAAAATAGGCTTAAGTTAGACATATTTTGTTCGATAAAGATTCTTTATAATAAAGAGCGGTTAAGGAGAAATGCGATAGAACAAGATAGATATTATATCTAAATACATACATACATACATCGCGACAATTTGAATTGCTTGCATTTCTTAGTTATCTTTTTTGAACTTTCTATCGCAAATATGCATAGAATATGGTAGCGTATAAAGCGCGCATATGTTCGATTATTTTGATTCTTTGAATTCTTTTGATTACCTTTTCATTCATTCATTCGAGACACGTAATAGGAAGCAATACGCGCTGTATATACACTTATGATACATGACGATGCGCGACAACGCACTTTCAAATAAAGGGAGATCTTTATTATCTTTTTTTTTTTTGTTTTTTTTTTGTATTTTTTTTTTTTAATTTTATTTTAATAATCAATGCACATCCCCATCCGATTGAATTGAAAATTGAATTGACAGTGCAAGAGATGGATTAGAATGTTCGTAGTTGAAATGAAACGTAAATATGAATCTCTGTTTGTAACGCGAATCCGTTGAAAATCACGTTCTCTCTTCGAGGTGTTTTCGCCTTATCACAAATGCACGTTTCTCGCTGCTCGCCTTCTAAAATAGATAGAAGAAAGTCTATATAAAGATAATTAATAAGTAGAGAAGGGTTCAAAGTACACGGAGTAGTATCCTCGTAGGGATAACCTAGACGACGCTATACAAATAATATTACATTAACTACAGTGGGGATTAGGTATTTGCAAAGTTTTCTTCTTACTTCTTTTTATACACGTATACATACACACAAGTGCGTAAATTTCATTATAATAGAGATACAAATCGCGAAACGTTAGATATCGCTACGTTTCGGAATCGGGAATGAACGTGCGTGCATGCGTGCGTGCGTTAATCTCTAATAATAATCGTTAAAACCTCCTAAAAGAATTTGTACATGAGGCATCACGGGATATCAGCCGTTTCGCATCGACATGCACGACTCTTTACCTTTTTTTTACCTTCCAACATATCCTTATTTTTCTTCATTTTTCAATATCTCGCAATAATGTTGGAATCGTCGTTTACGTCGATCGAGAGAGAAGCCCTTTGCACCTTAGGTTACGCGACCGTAACAACGCTTTGATTCGGAAAGTAAGAGATATCTATGGGTAAAGCTTTAACGGAGAGGAATTTGCTGCAATATCTGCATCGAGAGCCGTGACGAAATATTTCCTCGCAACCACCCACACCATCGGCGTACAATCACGAAGGCATACGTTTCGTCATAACCTCCTTAGCCGGTGAACAAACATCGAGGTAAACCACACGCTGGTTGCTGCTGGTAGAGCTCTCTCGATAGCTTTGTGTTCCAAGAGTCCAAGAAAACGTTCGCCAATCTCCGTTAGAATCCCGCCATCTTTTTATTTTCCTCTTTGACGGCAAGTTAGGTATATTCTAATTATTATCTTTGAATTTTCATTTAGTGGTCCAGCCACAGCGAACGCAAGCCGCAAGCAAAAATCTTACGTTCGAACATTGCACGCCGTGATAGGTATAACGATATAATAAATACTACATAAGAGGAAGAAAGAGGAAATGAATATTTTGTCCGGCCTCTCTCGCGAACGTCGTAAGAGGAATAATAGTGGTAGTAGTAGTAGTAGTAGTAGTATAGTAGTAGTAGTAATAGTAATACATACATACATACATACAAAACGAAGCGATCGTGCATTCTCTTAAATGCGAAATTTTCTTAAAATACTAAGCGCCTTTGTGTGTGTGTGTGTGTGTGTGTGTGTGTGTGTGTGTGAAAATGGAGCTTCTATCGACGCCTTTTTCATTTTTGTTCAAGTCGAATTAGCTTGAATTCATTTACGTAGGTAGTAAGCGGTGCAATCGAAATGACGAAAACAGATTATTTGGAATAAATAAATCGTTTTGTTGAGAAGCGAACTTTTAACGTACTCGAACGTATTCTCTCTTTTAGATCATTCAATAGAGTTTATCTTTTTCGAGCAACGATCAAAAAGACAAATTATTAGAAATTGTTCATTTTGAAATTCACTTGGTGTGCTGCTTCGGTAGATGTCTCTTCATGTGCAAGGCGAGATGATCGCTCCTCGCGAAGGACCGCTCGCAGACCGCGCATTTGAACGGTTTCGCGCCAGTGTGTTTCCTGTAGTGCCGCGTTAATTCGTCGCTTCTCGCGAATCGCCATTCGCATTCCGGCCACTGGCACTGGTACGGTTTTTCTCCTGCAAATATAACGAAAATGAAAAGAAGAATAAATAGGGTATTTGACTAGTCGCTAGCAGAGGGACGGGGCAGCACCACCACCACCCATTAGAGGGAACAAAGCGTTTGCTCTTTAGCAAGCGCAAGCAAGCGCGAGAGATGCCGCGGTGACCTTTAACTGTACTCGCATGCTGCAACACGCTCACCTGCGCGAGTTGTATAGTGCATTCCGCTACGCTCAAACTTTGCCATCCCCTTTTTTCCATCTTTATTCTTATCGACTTCTTATACTTTTTTTATTTTTTAAATAACGTTCAACAAGTAATTTAGCTTGATTTATATATATATATAAGTAGGTATATCCTCGTAAATCTCTTCTAATCCACGCATGTACGTTACATATACTACCTATACACGTTTATCGGCGAGTGGTAAGTTCAACGATGCGGATACGGTTTGCTTACCCGTCCGCATTCCAGTTAACATTTGCCAATTAACTTCGCCAAGGCAGCCAGTCGGGGGCCACGACGATTAGGACGACGTGCATTATACATATAGTAGTATACAGTACCTATATACTACTTGTACGTATATACATAGATACGAGTTAGTTAGTTATACGGTATCGAATTTCGTAAGATTTTCTTCGTCAAGATGTAATCGCGTCTCCGTGGTACAGCCTAATGTTCCCGTTAGATACACTTTGAAATAACAATTTCTCACGCAAAGCTTCGCGAGCAACTAATGATACCGATTTACGATAGTTCATTCTCCTCCATCACGCGGCTCCAATTGACGAATTTTACATTTCATCTATTTTTTTTTTTTCATTAATATCAATAATTTATGCAACTTTAACGAAGGAAAACGAATAAGAATCTACGAACAATTGGGAAACGTCGAAGGTTCGATAAACGTGCGCGTACAGAGAGAAAGAATGAAGGAGGTTATAGCTGGAAGGGCTGACAGGAATCTCTCTTTCTCTCTCTCCCTCTTTCTTTCCTTCTCGATGGTTAAGAGATACACCCACTCATCCCAACTCGTTTCGTCGGCCCGTTCAACGGTCTTTCTCTCTCTTTCTCTCTCTCTCTCTCTCTCTCTCTCTCTAGGGAAAGGACCCCAACCGGTCCATGGTTGGCACACGCATAGGCTCCCATACGGTCGACGCGTTACCACCACGAGTCACGTCCATTCACGGGTAGTACACGTTCGTGAGAATCCGTCAGAATATTTTCTTCCATTCGGCAAACTGTGAGAAGAGATTAGAAAGAGAAGGAAAACTAGTAAAATACGCTAAATTGATTTTTTTTCTTTTTTTATATTTCTTGGTTAGACAGTAAATAAAAAAATTAAATAAATAAAAAAAAGGGGAAGAAGAAATAATGGATTAAATGTAGGCTCAGAGAAAACATCTATTAGTTTATTGTTTCTTTTTCCCTTTTTCTCCACAAATGACCACGTGACAGGATCGAGTAGCTGGCACGCGAGACTGCGGCGTTTTCTTTGATACCTTACCGTGACAAAAAACTACGAGGCTCGTGTCGTGAATGAATCTCGTAGTAATGCAGAGAGAGAGAGAGAGTGAGAGAGAGAAAAAGAAAGAAGGTAGGATCACACTGACAGATTGCCGTTACCGAGAAAAAGGTGTTAAATCATCCGAGCTACGATTGAAATCTTAGAAGCTCTTCTACCGATCGGATTATATCGAGTAATTCGATCGAGTGTCTTCGACATTGTTTTTTGCAATTCTGGATTCCTTCTAGGTATCCGTTTACGCAAGGGAATCAATTATTAATGATTGAATATATTTATTTTATATATATATATATATATTTTTTCTTTTTTTTTTATTAACGAGCCCGACGTGGTTGGAAAATATGATTTATTAATTTTTCAATCGGAAATTCGAGAATCAGATATCTTGGAGATACGGTACGATTGGATTATCTGACATAAAAGAGGAATCAATAGACGCAGCGGTATCGTCTGTGGAATTTATCGCGGTCGAACGGGTCATTTTATCTCGCATAGTTTCTCCTCGTTAATTCGATATCGTTCAAAGAGCCGCGAGCAACGATCTATAGGGAGGAAGTAAGGTTCGTAAGTATACAAGTACGTTTGTTCGAAGCATGCTTTGCTTCGTTTTGCCTCGAGCCGTCCTTGATAATTTTGGATCACTTTCACCCGGCGGACCACTATACTTCTATTCGTGTAGAGACACGAATTTGCTTTTTTCAAGTGTTATATTTTCTTTTCGAGACAGTAAACAAAAATGGCGTTGTGGTATCGTATAACGAACATAAAGGAAAAATGTAGAAAAATTTCAAACTAGGCGCCGCACCGCGCCTATATAAATAGTGGCTTATAAATAGTGGCTCTTCGATTTTTTACGATACGCTTGTAAACAGCTTGCCGGCAGGTCGATAGAGAAAAAGAGATAGAAAGCGGGAGAAGAGATGTACGCCAAAGTTGGAAGTGTAGATGAAACAGGAATGTTGCTTGCCTCGCGTACTCACACGTACGCGTCGATCATCTTTCTCGGACACGCACGACCACGCATGTGTTCTTTGGATGAGTGTGTTGCTATTCGCAACATTTTATTAACGACAAAAATCTATATTTTATAATAAAAAAAAAGATTTCCGAGAAAATAGACAACGAAAGATTTCGCTCATGTGTGCGCCTACTCGCCTGGATTAAGTAGAGGATAGAGAGAGGCTCGAGCGGTGAATGCACAGCTCTTTCGTGAAAAGGCACGTAGACGATCGTTGGCCGTTCGTTCATTCAAGAAGAACGCGCCACGTGCCTGAGGCTCTCGAACCGCTAACTACGCCACTGCGTTCCATAATTGAGAAGTGAGATTCTCAAACGAGTTGTATATACCTATAACGGATATCGCTTTGTAACAAAATTACCGAGACACCCTGTATGTTAGTACGTATGTAGGTGTGTAGGATGAAACAGACAATATCTTTTAAGATAACGAAGTGAATATTTTTGTCGGTTATTTCAATAGAAATGAAGATAAAGTAAAGGGAAACATCTTAAATCTTAAAATGATCTTTTCAAATGTTGGCTCATTGCGGTCCAGGGCAGACTTTGAACAATCAACTCTCGTTATTCCATTTTCCCCTCGTCTGCTTTTCTCGTACGAGTTATGCGTACGAAACGATGACGGCTTACCGCAAAACCTCGAGGTATCAATTCGAAAGTGGTACATCGCGCACTTAAGATGCCTCTGGCTTGCATTCCGTAAGAGGTTGACGTCGTCGAATGGCCACGTGTGCAGGAATCGTATCTTCAACGTTCATTTACCACGTGTATGTAAGTTGATGCGTCCACGCAAATAATACACACAGAGAAAGACAGAGAGACAGAGAGAAAGAGAGAGAGAGAGAGAGAGAGAGAGAGAAAGAAAGAAAGAAAGAAAGAAAGAAAGAAAGAAAGAAAGTTTAATCGCCAACTTTACAATGCAAACATTATTTTTATCAATTTTTTAATTTTTTTCTTTTAAGTAAATTCTTTACATTTTAATTAGTATCCATATGATACTCGAACTTTCTTTTCGAAGACTCGTCTCGATTAATTCATCTTTCTCTCTTTCACACAATCGCACACACTAGCACATACCTCAGCAAAGTACGATGTGTTTGGATACGGACAGGATGTGGGTCGCTAGTTACACTTTAGTACTCGCATGCCATGCTCGTGTCGTTTCTTATACGTTTACATATGATAGAGACTCTTCTGACACCAAGAGCCAGTAAAAGACGAAGTAGGTACGAGTGTACGTCGTATTAGTGGGGGAGAGAGAGAGACCGCGCCCTGCCCACGCCAAGAAGAGAGTCGGAACCGACTTGGCACTTTCAAACTCTCTGTCCTGCTTCGAGGATGAGCTACATACCTAATTGTTGACCGGCACATACTACTATTCGTGTTGCCCTTAGCCGCGCCCTGACGCGATTGGCTCGCAAATAGTCGCGATTTCAATTGCTATGTTTCTTCTACAAGCACACGCGCGTACACTTACCCGTATGTATTCGCTGATGGGCCTTTAGGTGTGAACTCTTCGTGTATACTTTCGTACAACCTGCAAACAAGGAAGAGCGAACGTTTTAAAAATGTCGTCATTGTTTAGTTTTTTTGACCGATTGCGAGTTGAGAAAGAGAAGAGAGAGAGAGAGAGAGAGAGAGAAAATTTCAAATTTGAATTTTCGATATGAACAAATAAATACATACTTTTTAATCCTCTCTCCCTGTAAAAACGAGTTTCAAAGACTCTAACGTCGCATAACAATAGACGTGTTTTAAATGAACGAAATTCCTCGAAAGAGAGCGGGTATAGTTCGTAGGCATTGTACAACGAGCAAATGCTCGCAGCGTTGTCCTAACATTGGTATCTCGTCTGTTTGCCAGGATTTGCATATCTCCAAGGAAACCGCAACGTTATCAATTTTTAAAAGGTGAGACTCTGACACCCACGACAAAAAACGAGGACGCCCATGGATAACCGATAGATTTTAGGCCGATGATCGTTTATCAGGATAATTTTGTTCATTCTGTCGGTTTGGAAACGTTGTTGAAAATAAATGGAGAGAAATAGAAAGTTGAGACTAACCTATGAAATCACAGTGGTGAACACGTCGCTTTTCGAGCTCAGGATTGTTTCGTCTGTTAAACTTGGTTGCGATGGGTGGCGGTTGAATCCGATGGGGCGGATTTAGAATGGAGGGTTGCGGATAGGGCGGAGGCGGTGTCCGTCGTGGTGGGCCACCACCGATGGGCGAACCAGGATCCGAGATGGGAGGTGTTAACGGGGAGATGTACATCAGCCTGGTCATCGAGCCGTAAAGCGGCGAGGTCGTTGGGTTACCAGCTTGTTGATGCGCCTGAGACGACGATCCGTGATGATTCGTCGAGGTGTCGTTGCTGTTACCGTTGCTATTGTTATTCCCGTTGTTGTTGTTGTTATTATTATTGTTGTTGTTGTTGTTGCTGTTATTAACGTTATTGTTGTTCGCAACGGAGGGTGTATTTGCGTTTCCTGTACTACCGGCAACACTATTTCCATTACCAGAGTTAACCGGCGGGAAGGCTTTGAAAGATGCCGCTGCTGTCGTAGTCGTAGTTCGATGATGAACGAGCTGTTGTTGTCCCCCCGACGAAACGTTAGACTGTCCCGAATTAGAAAAACTTTGTCCTGGATTCGGGGTCGGTCCTTCGAGCAAGTGTAAAGTCGGTGGGGTTGGCAAAGGCTCAGTTTTTATTTCAACCGGTGAAAGAACCGGAGATGTCACGTCGTCGGACTCCATTTTAACGTGAGATTGAGAACCTAACATATCCGCGTTCTCCGGGTCGAGCTTTTGAATGCTCGACGTAATGTCTTCCCAAAGGGGAGGCCTGAGGAAGACGTCGTCGTCGTTTCCACCCGGTTGACTCCTCGACGATATGAAACTAACTTGTGGTCTGCAAACTGGACCACCGACTTCAAAAAAGTCCTCCATGTGTACCGAGGATTCCCTCGTATCTTTATCCCCGTCATCTTCGTCTAATTTTGGCAAACGATCGAGATCTTGTCTGCAGAGAAACGTGTCCAAGTCCGATGTCTGCTGAAAGCATAGTTGACTGATGTTAGATATGATTTATCACGTTGGATAACTAATTTTTACGATAATTCTTAGAATAATTCTTATATAACCAAATAGTTTCATCGATTTTCTATTCGTCCGAGTTAAAACCGTCGCATAGATGTCTAACAAAAGTTCTGCGCGAGTTGCGAGTGATTTCGTTGCCTCGCGTATAAAATGAAAACTTAAAGGGTGTAGAAGGTAGAGGGGTCGTTCGAGTCCAATGACTTGCATTATGCTGATGCACCGATGATGCACCGATGATGCACCACCGCAAGGCTAGCTGGTACACCGTCGTTCGTGGTCCGTTAATATGCAACGAGCACATCGGGGGCTGTGCAGCATGAGGTCTTTCCGACACCCCACGCCTCGTGTCCCAACGTTACTACGCTCGAAAGCGCCCCCCCCCCCTTGAAGGAAGAGATAAGAGGAGGTGGAGAGAGAAAATCGAAGAATAAGAAGAAGAGAAGGCAGGGTAGCAAGCGATGCTCCGTCATTCTTTGCATGATTTCTATTCGTTCAACGCCGCCCTCGCGTACCGGCTCTTCTTTCGTACCTCGTTCTTCCTTTTCTATCGACTGACGAGAACGTGCGAGCATAACATTTTCAATATTTTAATGCGCCACGCTGGTCGAGGTACACGCAACTAAACGCCCATCTTCCTCTCGCATTCTTTCCTTCTTTCTCTTTCTTTTTCTTTCTTTTTCATCATCGATGATCGATGGATCTCGTGCTTACGTTTGCTAAATGATATCCTATCTAGATATCATCAATGTCAGGAAGCAATTTGATGACATTATACAAAGGAAAAATATATCCATAGTTGAAGGACCTAATTCTATTATTAATCTTCCGAATAATAGTAAAAATATACATTTTTAGATAAGAATCTGTTGCATTTATTAATCAAGGAATATAGGAAGTATGCGTCCGTTCTTCGAAGAAAAAGGTCGCGACGGTAGTCGTATAGGAGAGAAATTAACGACGTTATGGCGGACGTCGGAAAAGGCAACGCGTTACGATCTCAAGCAGTGCTATCTCGTCTGTGTCCTGTTGTAATTTTCCGAGCGGCACTCGGTTATTAATCACACGGTTATATACGGTAATGACGAGCCGTCTCCTAATGGATCGGAAGCATGATGTTTTAATGGAATAAAAAGAAATCGTCGTGGCTACTTGTATAAGTACCACCACGATGGATGGAATCGGAAAAGAAAAATGCTTTTCTTGGTGCTACTCGTGCGAGATAGGTACTTCGTGTAATTACGTCGTTACTACCATGTATTTACCTATCTATGTGTGTGCAATGTAGGTCGAAAATCGTGCTAACGTAAGTGACTGCATAGTCGAGTAATAAAGAGTTCGAAGAATTAAGTAAGTGTAGGAATACGTGTAATGTCATTTGAATTTGCTGTTTTCATTTTGATTCGAATAAGGACGCGATAGCGATGTACTTACGTAGTTAAAATGACGCGTAATAGATTTATCTGTAACAGACGATCGCGTTGCTTCAAAATTAGAGAGCTAAGCAATTTTCTTAATTAACGTTATTCAGGGAAGACTCGTTATGAGATTTATTCGAACGTGCTTATTTCTTTTTCCATTTTCTCTGACGTACGAAATCTTCGGTGGCTCGCTCGTTCAACCCTTGAGTTTTGGAAATGTAGGTACGAGTATTAAAAACAACGACGATGACGCCGATGACACAAAGGGAGAACAGTAAATTGGTTAAAACTTTTCGTAAGGAATTTCGATGCGAGAGAGCGAGAAGGAGAAAGAAAGAGACGTTGGAGGGAGAGGAGGAGGGGGTGGGGTGTGGTGGGGAGAGAGAGAGAGAGCTCATCGTTCGTCCGGCGAACGCGCGCGAGGTGATTTATGAATTATTTACACAATGAATTATTCATCGTCGGAAGATTGGTATACTCGCAACACTCGATCCTACCTGATATGCAATTTGAAAAGGAGTTTGTAGCGCGCTACGACATGCGCTTGCGTGCGAAACATTATATTTAAATCCCGTACGTGGCTGGTACGACGCGAGGGTACCTATCCAGTTGGAGAGACAAAACTCGAATCGGTCGAAGACGCGATGACGATGGTTAAGTTTCAACATTGACGATGAAATCAAAGGGAACGAAATGAAATGTTCCAGAGTCTAACGGAAAGAGAAATCTTACGGGAGGTCTACGAGCTTCTTTGATTTTGATTTATCATTCTTTCTTCCCTCACGATGCTAGAACCATACCAAACTAATGTCAAAGTGAAATACATAATGATAAGAACAGAAAATTGTTTGAGCGCATACGATGAGAATAATATGAAAATGCGAGGTGCGATAAATAGGTATATTAGTTTCTTTTCTGTTAGTTGGTTAGTTTATTTGTCTTGGTTTCCTCCTCCATATATCTCTTATTCTTTCTATTCGACACCTCGCCAAACTCCCCCATCCGCCCCGTTCCGTCCCTTTCTCACGTTGCAATAATAATAGTGCGGAACCACGAGCAAAGTTCGTCCATCCGGCTATTAATGCGCGTAATCATAGAGCTAGGGTCATCGGTGTTAATAATGCGTTTTCGAATCTGTCAGAGCAAGAACGAACACCCACGCAGTCGATAGCGCGTCGTTGTTACAATCGCCGTACGCGCTCGAATATCTACGGGTGTTTGTTCCTTCGTATGCGTTTGTCAGATACGTGCAATACGAGTGGCTGCGCTGCGAGCTGAATTTTCTATGCTCGTGATCATATCTATATCGTTGCATCCGACAAAGAAAATCTTTTGCACGATCCGTAATGGTCGAACGTTTCGATCAAATTTTGATTAGACGATGCCTATAATACATATTTACTTTGGGCATACACGCTGAAATATTTACGAGGAAAGATCGATTAAGAGCAAAAGGATATTTTTTTGTATTTTTAATTTTCGATATAACAGGGAGAAAATCAACTTGACAGGACCCTGATTTTTCTTTCAAATTCTTCATTTTTCCATCTAATATAAAATGAACTGGTAGGTAATATATAAGAATGCACGTGAAAATTTTCCCTTTTGTTTTCTTTGAAACGGTTAAGTAAGTTAAGTTAGTAAGTTAAGTCTTGATTCCCTTTGAAATAGATAATACATAATCACAGAAATCAAGGACCGTGAACAGACGTTGAAATTTCTACATGAATTTTGCTCGTGTCTCAGTCAATACCGCTAAGATACACGTAGCTACATCTACGTAGGTGTATATAGTAGAGAGATAGGGAATATTCACGAATAAGATAAAGAAAAATCGATCTAAAGGTAAGGTGGCAGTAGCTGGAAAAGGCGAAAAGGCGAAAAGGCAAGAAGCGTAAGGTGTTACGGGAACGTTCCGCCATTTCTCATCCCTCGCCATAATGCAAACGTACATACGGAGTTTGGAGTTAGAGAATTGCTCTTTGCGTGGCACGCCATATATCATAATTATCGAAAGCGAATCGTCTATCGTATTTATGATGGCCAATAGGTATATAGAGCGACAGGTTTATCGTCCCTTTCGTACGGTTGGCTCGTTCGTTCTATTTATCGATTTAGACGAGCGAAATGGGACGTAGGAAGATGGATGAAAAGCTTGTTGGTCGAAGGAAAGCGGCCATTTTGTCTGTGTGTTCGTGTTCATCGCGTGTGTGTTCGTGGTAACGAAGCGTAGCGCGCAGAAGCGAGCCTCGCCGAATCAATCTGGCGAAGCCACACCCTCTGACCTAAAGCCGTATTATCTCGATAAAACGCTAAGGGAAATGTCAGGTTGTAGCGAGAGAGTTAGAGAGGGAGGGGGAGAGAAAGACGACGACGTCAGCCATTATTACGAAGCCAAGAGTAAAAGAGGAAGACTTCGATCGCGTTGGAAAGACTCAAACGGTTGGCCCGAATTCGAGATCTCATTGCCATCGGAAGGCGATAGGATAGTCTTTCCTCGATTTATTACACTTTGCTTCTATATTTGGAATATCCTTGTCTTGCAATTAGTTCAAAAGTCAGAGTAGAAAGATGGGAGTCTTCGTTCCGTTGCTACTAGTTTTCATATAAAACATTCAATACGTTTGTTTATAGATAAGGAGTCACGTTATTGATATCAAATCAAGATATTATTTTTTTAAAACTATTTTTTAAATATTATTTTGTTCGTTTATTTAACGTTGTTTATTCTTCGAACCCTTAACCCCTTTCATTAGTCGTGTCGAAGGAATCTTGGTCGTGTTATCTTAAATGCGATCTGTCATGAGTATTCGAGGATTGTTATGGAAATGATTTCTTTATCGTCATTTCAATTTTGGTACGACAATTGTTTTTTTTTTTTCTTTATTCGAGCCTTCCCGTTCATCGTTCAAATAAACTACCGTCCGAGCGTTTCATGGGGTTGCCGCTGATGATTCTCTTACGTTATGTCTTTATAGGCCTTTTCTTCTTCCTTCTTTTTCTTTCGTAATTCGTCTTTCGACCAACTACCGTCCGCCGTACGTAATTTTTGCGCGTGGAAATCATCATTTCGATCCGTTATATTCCTGTCTCGCGAAATCTTTTTGTTCTGTCATTTTTTCTCGTGATAAATAAATCATGACTTCTTTTAAACGTGTTCGTTCTATGGTCTTTTTAAAACATCTCTCAAAACATTACTCTTACGTACTCTCTCTCTCTTTGTGTTTGTATATTATAATCTACAAATAGCAAGTAGCCATAAATATAGAAAAATAAATTGACTGTGCTAATATTCTGATTACTCTTGTTAACGAATGAAAAAGACATAGACGAAGCCTGAATCAAAAAGAATCAGTCTTAAAATCGATGGTTAAGAACCGAGTCTAAGACTTTAGGCCTCAGGCTGGGTCGAAGAAACGGCTATAGGATCCCAGCTCAGAGGTCCTTTGCTTCTCTCTCCCTCTTTGAAGTGGCTGTACAGCCACGGACACGTAGATTCTATCTCGCCATTCAGCCGGCTAGGTAATAAAACTCTTGCGTCCATTATTTACTTGCATTATCGTTACTTTACGCCCACGTGGACGCGCCGTATTTATGGTGAAATTATTCAGCATTATTTCGCGGATATGAATAAGATTGTAGATACGGCCAAACGATAGATATATAATTCGCAAAATCTCCTGGACCGTTGAGAGAAGAAGAAAAATAAGAGGAGGAGAAGGAGGAGGAGGAGGATGATGACGCGTGCCTCTTGGAGGATGGCGTAGGAAGAGAGAAAAGGGGGTCCCCGACGGTGAATAGTAAAGCCGACGCGCGATCGAACCCAGACACGAATTGCGGTCCTTTGTTTCACGTAACGCCAACGATCGAGATGCTCCTTGCTTGGATTTATACCAATTTTCTTCCTTTATTCTCTATAACGTTTTTCGTTACATTTTCTAACTTATGGTTGCAAATGAAAATAAATGATCGCAATGATAGGTGCGAATATCCATCGACCGTATTGTTTAACGATACTCGTACGCTAATCGTTGGCATTCCGTTCGTACCACTAGACGCCATACTTTTCTATATGGCTATGTATATTTGCATGCATATGTGTGTGTACGTTGCGCGCAGACGGTATTCGTTTCGCAGGTAACATCGTAAATCACATCTGTCTTCGGAGCGAGCTCCTAATGCGAGCTTATTCGATCAAATAGTGGAAGAAATAGGTTTCGCGAATTTCGAAACCGACGAAAACCGACGAAAACCGACGAAACTTGTCTCTACTTTCATTACTTAAAGTTCTGCCTTTTATTCGTCGTAAATAGAAATGAAGTTTATTGTTTGAGCTTGTAATTGTAAGCAGCCTAGTTTCAATTCAGGAACGTCGCGTTATCGTTCTGGAAAATAAAGATCTCTTGGAATACCGGTTGTGCAACGATATTTTCGTAGAAGCGAACAGGGCTTGGGGTGGGAGGATCGAAGATGAGGTGGAGGCGAGGAAACGAATTACTTTCGACGAGAATATCATTGTTCCCCGTACAGATTTCGTAAGTAGATTGGCATTTGTGATGCAAGCCGTCAGCTACACTGACCTTTAAACAACTTTCTTTAGGCTACGCGTGACTTGATCTCAGAACTCGACTCCTCGGTTCCCTTGCTCACCAGTTTGATACGTCGTCGTATTCTATACGTAGGTATATGTATGCATTATCTATCTCTACTTATACTTATGTTTGAGAGCGTTGAAGGGGCACGTAGCAGAAGAAATAACGTTTTGATATTACCACGAACTCTGCTGAACTTCGTTCGTTGAGGAAAGCGAACGTGTACCTTGGCGTAAAAACGCATCTAAATTATACGTAGGAAGAATTATATCTTTAATCGAAAATCTAAATCCGAAGACGGCACCTTTTAAACGATCTTAATCTGTCATCTGGATACTTTGACTAGCCGAGGGTCTGTCATCTTTAACGAGGTCGCCGGGACATTCTTTGATCTTTTTAGAAAAAAATTTCTTTTCTTTCTTTAAATTCGCGTTTCTCTCGCTAAGAGAGAAGGAAATAACAACATGGCTTACGATTTCTCCGTAAACACAGCCCACGGAAATTTATGCACGACGATGCGATACAATGATTGTAACTTAAAGAGATCATAAATATGAAATGCAACACTTTGAACGTTCGTGATCTGGTGAATCGAGGGGAATACGAGAGGAAAGTTTTTTCTTAAGTACATCCCTCTCTCTCTCTTGTATTTTGATTTATAAATGAAGCAGTTATACGTATATAGGAACATTGTTAGAAATAATTTGAAGAAGATAATTAAACGAGTATCGTGTACAAAGTAACGTTGAAATATTTCCATTTACGTTCATTCTATGGACGTTTGGAAAGATCTGGCCAATAGGCACGTTAAAATACAATAGTATTCATAGGTACATCTGTACCGACATCGACTTTTGGGTAGAAAATTACTTAATGAATATGGGGACATGCAACGCATTATGGAGTATTAAAAGGCACGCGTGCGTGGGCACATCGTTGTTTCCCTCTTACTCTCTCCTTCCATCTTTCTTTCACTCGTCAGCCCTAGCCCTTCTCTTGTAACCACCACTGACGCCAGTAACGCCACCGCGTTCCTCTTCTTGTATATATTACCAGACTCATCGCCTTCTAGCCTGTCCTGTTTTGACAAACGATTCTCGTGTTACCTTTGCCGAGCACGTGCCATGAGCGCGACCCTTTTTCAGCCCTCTCATGTTCGCTCATGTGACCCTACAGTTTGCTCTCTGACACTGTTTACCGAGAAAGCCTATGCTTTATTCCTTATATAAGAATATGGTTTATTCTTTATCGTTCAGGAAACAAACCGACAATTTATAATTCTTTCTTTAGGACATATGAATTTAGGAGGAAATTCGGTAATATCTTTTTGCTGTAGGCAGATGGAGGTTCGCGCGAATAAGCGGTGGCAAATAGCTATCACGAGAAATAAAAGCGACGACGTGGCTAAGAGTCGCGTGCCTGACCCCGAACGGTCGGGTCGATTCCATCCTTCTTTCCTCGCTCCACCAGCTATTTTACCAATCCCTACTACCATAAGCAGCCGTGAGCTAAGCCGTGAGCTAAGCTGCGAGCTCGGCGCTTCATCATCGATCTCTTATTGTTAGACGCTCGTCTCACGCGATCCGCACATCCCGTCGACGTGTATGCTTCCCTCATTAGCTGAGAGGAGCCCTTTCTGACTTTGTATATTAAACTCTGGCGCATATTTTGCAACGCATAAATCCACCTGGTCGCACGCGACAACAAATTGCGTTTATCGTTCGACCTTTCTCTTATCTTTTTCTACATGTATAAAAAAGATCTTGGATTGGTCGGTATTTAGGCATGATCGCCTAGTAATTTATTTTGATTTTGGAAGCTAACGAATCGTTTTGAATTTATTGCGGGATGCAGAGGGTTCGGAGCTTCGGGCGACTGGGCGCGTCCACATATTATTATGCTACTTTGTTGTTCCGTGTTATATCGCCTCGTCATTCTTGCCCGACGTTGGAACGAGGATCATACACGATCAAAAGAACGTGACGCGTGCGGAAACACGATTTTATTTGTTACATCACGCATATGTATGAGTATGCATGCACTCTGGTCCCTGGGACGTTAGCTAAATGGCCGATTGTTCCTCGAGTCGATTATTTTCTATTTTATTTAAGGTGACCACACATAGTTCCCGGACCATCTTTTTAAATGAAAAAAAAAAAAAAAAAGTAGCTTCGAGATTTGGTAATTATAGAAAATAATTGATCATTTCGAGTACGACACGCGTAAGGAACGTTTTTAACTGGAAAACAAAAGAAAAAGCAAAATGTTAAGTTCGACGCGAGAGATCGACTTTGGCTCGCGCGATAGCGCATTAGGTTGATTACATGGCTCGTTCGCAAAGAAGAGGAGTCAGCTGGTGGTAGAACGTTCGACTTCCGTGCTACCTAGGCATCATCGAGTCCCCTACTTGTAATTTGCACCTGGTGCTTTGATTCTATCTTCTCCTTTTACTCGATGCAATCCCGATAATATGACGATGCATTCTGACGATTGAAAGAGAGTCACCCTTTGGTCGAGAAAAAAAAAGTCTTTTAACTACCTCGAGAAAACGTTCTTGAATCACAGTTAAATCATAAATAGTTGTCCAAGTGTTTTTTAATCATTCAGGAGAATTTCTATACCAAAGCCGTACAAGTACCTACCTATTGTTCACAATTCTCGTTGGACAAAAAGAATGATTGTAATTAGGAAAGTTCTACGAACATGTAATATTTGACAAGGATATTTGTTTTTCCCGCGCAAAGAACGATCCGACAAGGGTCGATTCGAGTGAAAAGGGAAAAAACGAGCTTGGAAGCGTGAATTCCGGGGGTTCTACTCGTGTTGACGAAAGTAATAGCGCCGTTGTTCCGGTCGAAGGATCATTACGAGCTCGTATCTAATGTCTCGAACTATAGCCGCCACCGCCACCGCCACCACCACCACCACCAGCAGAAGCAACGTAAAGCTTGCGACCCCCGCGCTAATGCACTTTTAATTAATTAAACGGCCTGATGGGCTTCTCCCTCTTCTTTCCCCTTCGTTCATCCGTTGACCTCGCGTGCCGCTCGATCTAGGTGCAAACTCATTCCCGTAGACTTCGTTTCCTAATCTAAACACCTCTCGCTCCCTCTATCACGAAGCCCCGTTTCGTTCATTTAGATCATCGAAACCGAATGGAACGTCGACAGGATTGTAATCTCTCGTTTACTTCGAAATCGTATTTATCGTACCATCTGGTAGACCTTTCGACAACCTACAACATCGCGGGTATATTTATTTAATATAACATCTTTCGAAATTACGTCGTCCCGTTTTTTCGCACAATACTCGTTACAATCGATATCAATTTAAGTATGTTTCCGTATAATTTTCTGATTCTAGATTTTTCAATAAAAACATTAAAGAAACGTTCAATTTGTTTTTTCTCGAGTTAGAAAATGTCTAAAAATGTCTAAAAATGTCTGGATTTTGTATGGGATTGGGAAAGTGGGGGTGGGAGGGAAATTGGGATCGGGTAGAGTCGGATTGAAGAAGCTAACGGAGTTGTTGTTGGACCACCCGAGGATATGGTCGAGGGTAAGGCTTTTTGTTGTAGCTACGCTCCTGTAATTAAACTCGCCGATGACGTTGATTTAGTTACTACTGCGCTCTACATCCTTACGAGCGAAAGAGACACGCGCGTACCCTTGAATCGCCGCTATTCAGAATAAATTCGCAGCAGCGAGTCATTTTTCAAACTCGACTTATTCGCGTATAATGTTCATGCGAGGATGTAAATAACCGCTCGCTGCTATGTGCTTTTTTATTCTCCTTTCTTTCTTTCCATTTGTTCCTTCTCCTTTATTTTCTCGCTCACGCATTTGTATTTGCATTCGCCAACGAACAAGATCGTTTTAAACGATCCTTGGAACAAATAGGTACTAATACAAAATATTATTTGATAATTATTGTCTCTTTATAATCGAGAACTGTATTGGCAGAAAATACTTGTGGCTATTTAAAGAAAAAAATGTAAAATATATTCTTAAGTAATACGATCGAGTAATTTCAAAGAACGGAAGTCCTTTAAGAAGAAAATCAAGCTCGAGATCTAATCTCGACGACGATTAAGACCAACCGCGTTCGTATTTTCGTGACCATCGAGCAAGGAACATCTGGGACGGTATATAATTTTGCGAACGTAAATCGCGACTTATCTCACTCGGCAATAAAGCGAACGAAGAGGAGATTGCTTGGACTCGTCGAAGGAAATAAATACGAGGCTGAACGAACTCGATGATGAAGAAGAAGAGGATGAAAAGACTCGAAAAGGGGCCACCCTTATAATATAATATTTACGAGATTAAAAAAGAAAAAATGAAAGAGCAAGGAACGTGGCTCGCGTTCTCTCGTTAATTAAATGCTTTATAGCCGCGACTAAATATTCCAATTTTTGTATTCAATTAGCCACGGCTACCCTCTCCCTCTCTTTCGTTCTATAGTCCTCGTTCTTTCTTTCCTTTAGAGGCCCACTATCTCGAAAAGTGCAGCTATATGTATACGGTAGATAGGGATGCTCCGTTCTGGTGCAAGATGCAGGACGATTAGAATGAATGGCCGCTATAAATCAGCTCCCTCGTTGGAAGAGAGAGAGAGAGAGAGAGAGAGAGAGTTGCGAGGAAGTAGTATAGAAGGTAGAGAAGAGGAGCTGCATGCGAAGGCCACGACGATGAGCAGCACACGAGCAACACACGAGAAACACGTATATACGAATATTTTGACTTTGACTCGCCCTACAAACGTTTCTTTCTCTCTTTTTATATATCTACAGACACTCGGACAACGTAGTTTCAATTCAACGGAAAGTTGGATTTATTAAATATATTCGGTATCGATGATCAATGTTAGAAAAAGAATTTTGGAAAGATTCTTCCCTTTAGAGGTAGTATTGGTGAGTGTAAACCCACGTAGGCAGATGCGCGTATACGATTTTGGTTATTTTTTTCTTTCTTTTCTTCTCTCTCTCTCTTATTTTGGTCGGTCGGTTTCCTCGGTCCAGGCTAATCTACCTCCTACTCCCTGTACCCAAATAATCCTGATCCAGTGACTTCTCGCCTCGTGCCCGACCCGTGTCCAGAGAAAATAAACGACTTTAAGAGAGAACACGGTGACATCCTCGGACCGGTCACGAAGCCAGTCCTTTCTCCCTTTACTCTGCTTCCCCGCGTAGGTAATTATCTGTGAAGCCTTTATTGATTCTCCTCCAAATGTTAGGGGGAAATTGGAAAGATGTACCTAGTCGTATATCTTTTTAATAGACCGCGGCGCGCGCCAAGTTTCCCCCTTCGTTTCCCCTTTCATTTCCCCTTTCATTTCCCCTTTCGTTTCCCCCTTCGTCCTTTACGTCTACGATCCTTCTTATAAAAAAGTACCAACCAGGTATTTACGTTGGTACGAAAGTAAAAGCTGTCCAACCGATCCTACAAGTTTACTTCTTCTTCTTCTTCTTCTTCTTCTTTTTTACAATTACGGATAATAAATGACACGTATATCGTACTCGGTCCGATGCCGAGCGATTAACCGTTATGGTCGTCGATTTTACTCCAAGACGGAGATGACATTCTTTTCTTCCACTTCGATCCACCGAGTACGGATGTCAGGATCGCGATCCTCGTTACCAGCCTCTGGATTCGGTGTCAGTGTGAGAAAAACCGGTTAGAACGAGGAACCTTCGACGAAAGTGATAGTCGCATTTCTGGATCGGTACCTACCGACCAAGACTTTTTCACTCTTCGCCCTACACTTTCTTACTCACTCGCTTTAATTCTACAGTTCGGTGACATCACTTCGTTTAACATTATTAACGAATATTTTCGTCTCATCGAAATCGAACGATCTCTTTAAAACTCGGTACCGGACTCGGTACTCTGGTTTTTGACATGCGATCATTTTGAAATGATAAAAAGAAAAGAAGAGAAATACGTAGTGGAATTAGTCGTAGTATCTTTATTGCCGGATAGTTTCGTTGACGAAAAGTGAATCATCTCGGTATACGTAGACACGTTTAATCGAGGAAATAGTCTGCAGAGTCGAAGAAGAAGAAGAAAAAGTCGAAGGAGTCGTCGCGGTGTCGTGCGTGATCTCTGTTTAAACTTGGTGCGGTCTTATTTGTACATTTCCAACGACTTCGGGGAACGAGAGTTTCCTGTTTCACGATCAACGCCCGAGTCAATTTGACGTAGTCGTTTTCTAACCACATTGTAACCCGATTCCCATTATATATTTCAACATTTTCGACCAAATTTTCAAACTTTTACGCAAACGAGACGAACGCGACATACGATCTTATCATACACATACCTATAAATATACAGATATATAATATAATCTCGTGAGATCGATCGATCGATTTCGTTTTTTGGAACCGTATCTGTCTCGTCGGATAATCTTTTACAATCCCTTAAACTGTATGATTTATGAAGACTATTGTAAATGAGAGTTCCGTCGTTGGAAGAATAATCGTTGAAACTTTGCCAATAAAGTTTGTTTATCGTGGTTTAACATCGTTAAACGTACCTACCTATAAGGTTTTTTTTTCCACGATCAAGATAACTTGTCTAAATCTTTTTCTAACCGAGCGCACGTACGCCATCGTCGAGAATCGCGAAAACACGATTGACGAATGAAACGAAGAATCGATAGGATCTAATCTATGACAATAAGGACTAAAATGACGCACGAGGAACGTCACCGCCCAATGCGGTAACTCGCGTCACCTTGTCCTATGTCATCGTCATGTAAATCAAGCGAATTCAAACTATCGCCTCCTTTCTATCGGATCGAACAAATCGTTCCCTTTCCAAAACTGTTTGCCTTTCTTCCAGAAAGAATCATTCCTTTATAACAATTCAATTCATAAATGAAAAGAGAGGGGGACCGTTCTCGGTTAGGAAGAAATTTTATTATTATTCCATTTCTTTTTATATACGGTGAGTCACCTTAAACTTCTTTACCCTAAATATCGCGCGACAAAGGAAACTAATTGCAAAAAGGAGATCGTTCAAATTTACCCATTTACTCGTTTACCTATCTTTTTATATTCCAAATTCATCTCTCTCGCACTGTTTCCAAGTAAAACTTCTTTTCCTCCTCCTCCTCCTCCTCCGATTATTCCGTTTCTGCGTTCAGCAGGATTGAGAATAGCCTACGGACACGCAAATTTCTTTCTATCGGGACACGCGAGCTTCTCTTCGACGTTCGACGTTCGCCGATCTCGATGAGAAGAGAAAAAGAAAGGAAAGATCGATGCAAAGAATAAAATAAGAGAAGACAGGAAGAAGATATGAAGAAGGAAAAGAAAAATAAGGGATAAAACCATAACAAACGTAAAAATACGAAAAAGAAAGAGAGAGAGTCGCAGCGAGTCAGATGGAAAGATCGTTCGTCTTGCACGTGTGCGTGTCGTACGAGTCCACCCAGTATGTTAATTCGCGCTGATGACCCCATCAAGAAACATGCTCACCGCTGAGTGGTGAAGCCGAGTTTTCGTTTCGTCTTGTCTCTCTTCACCGGCGTACATAGAATCGAGACACGCCACGTCGCATCGTACATGTATGGGTATACGTTATACGTTATACGTTATACGTTATACGTTATACGGATAGGGTTAGGTAAGCATATAGGATCTTTCAAACACTAACGTAGATGCGTACCTGGTTGCCTCCGAACAATCGTCATCCCCGACTACGGTTTACGCCCACGCACTTGCTCAAACATTCCACTGGTACAAAGCATGAGGCTAATCGTAACAAAATTACCGTCTGTTCATTAGAGCGGCTCCGAAAAAGCAAAAGCGGCTTTCGAAAAAGCACCGTGTATTTGCGCCGGGTTTGGGTAATATCAGGTGAAATCAGTCGACGAATCGATCTTTCATTTCTCTTCGATTTCGAAACGAACCGTACTGTTTCCTTTTATCCATAGTGTCAACCGCGTCACGAACCTTATCTTTTCTCATCAAATATAATAGATGACTCGGCTAAATTTCAACTTTTTTTTGTCCCCCCTAGGTAAAATAATGTGGCAAGCGGTTAGTTGTATTAATTAAGCTTACCGAAGTAAATCCTTTAGCCTTAAGCTTCGGACTTGGAAGAAGAAAAAGAGAAAGAAGGAAGCAGCTCGTCCAACACTCAACGAAGAAAGATCTCTGTGCTTGATCTGAATAATCCGAGGAACGACGAGTCATAATTCGATGAGGTCTCGCAAGCTCTCGTAAAAGATTCTTTTATTTGTCAGCAAAACGGAAATTGATTTGCTTCGACGAATTCCAACGGCACGTCGATCGTTGTAGCCTTCTTCTCGGGCTTACCATGCTGGAATACAATAAGACAATTATGACCGACGGATGGACAGGAAGATAAGAGACGGATTAGACGGGCTACGCCACCGGTAAGCTCCAATCAGCTTCCCTCGCAAAGGTATACCTTTGGTTATTTATCACGAGCCGTTTCATTCACATCACAATAACGAGCAAGTCTTTTTCCTTGGCCACTGTCCTACACTCGTCCGTCTCCCAACTCGTCTCCCAACTTGTCTCCCAACTCGTCTCCTGGGCCAACCAGGGGCGTGGAAAAATCTCATTTTCAATTTCAAATACTTCCTTTTATTTAACTTTATCAAGTTGAAGAAATTCTTTCCTTTACCCAATAGATAGTTGCAGAGATATCTTTATTGATCGAAATAGCGAAAAATATTGAAACAAACGCTAGATTTAGTTTCCCCTGTTTACGGGACGAACGTGAAAAAATTGCTCGACGCCAATGCGAGATGAGCATCTTTCTCTGTGTGCGTGTTCTTATCTCCGCTCACAGAATTGACACGGTGATGCGTTGGAAGAAGAATCTCAGCGGGATGTTAATACCTAAGACGCGAGTATCTACCGATAGAACGAACGGTCGATCTCTGTCATAGTTTTCTGCCAAATCTCCCTAGTTTAGAGATCATCGTGATGCGATAAATTGTTTTCTTTGGAAAAATTCTATTTAAAGGGGGAAAAAAAGGACTAGGAGGTATTACAAAAAGTGGATAATGTCGACGATTTCCATTCGAATACTTATATTCACCTTTAAACTTTAACAAAATTCAATGTCTTTTTCAACCTTATAAAAACATGCGAAATATGTTGATTCTTGGTGAATTTCTGGCGAATCCTAGAATAACTTGGAAGATAAAAATCCATTTCTTTATCTTGGATCCTTTCGCTTCGTTCCCTTTCTCCATTGGACTTTGTCATCGAGATGTCGTCGAACTAACGATATTTTTGTCTAACAATGGTATTCTCTTTCGAATAAGGTTTAACATAGAATAAATAACTATTTACATGCATAACATTTATTATTTATCCATTTGTTTCAAATCAAAACGGAAGCAACGTGGATTGTTTAGCATATGTTGAAGTTAACGTGTCGCATTAGTTAGATTTCTCGAGAAGAGAAGGAGAGAACAAGAGAAGGAATGCATTCTTGCAAAGGTTATACCATATTCCTCCTAGTTCTGACATATCACGATCGTTTTATATGCAAGAGATAAAATGAAATAAAATAAAAGAAGAAAAAAAGAAGAAAAAAAGAGGGAATAGCACCTTCGTGCAACCTTCGAACCCCACCACTCCGGCGGCAACTTCGATGCCCGGAGTCGTCGTTTTACGATCGACCATTCTTTTTCCTCATCGACTTTATTTATCTTTCTGCGCGAAACGACTGGGATGAATTTTCCATGACAACAAAATCCGTTTTTTTCTTTTGTATTTTATTTTACTATTTATCCAAATTATCGGTCATTAAAACAAAAATCTAATTTTTTTCTATTTTAATGAGAAAAAAAAAGATCCACGTAAATTTCATAATCACGAAGAAAATGTTCTCGTCGACGATACGTTTTCCTCGTCGTCCCACCCACCTTCTCTTTCATTCCGAATATTTATTTATTTATGCATTTATCTTTTTTTCCAAAGGCTATCACACGTAAACCCTCTTTGGTATACATTTTTGACAATGGGCGTGTAAGAATTCCTACAGGGTCTACGACGCGTGTTTCGAGAGGTGGAAGAAGGGTAGAAGCGACAGAGCAACATATAAAACTCGAAGCGTGCTTTTTCGAATGGGTGGCTAATGGCACGCCGCATCGTACCGTGGCCATCCTCCCCCGGTGTCGACCGACAAAATTAGTGGTCACAAATCAAGGAGAATACGAGCGCCATTGTGTCCCACCGGGTAGGCAGGCTGCGTCAGGGTTCATCCGTATCTGGTCCACTGCTTTTCAAACCGGCGTTGCGCGTTCATCTTCTCCTCCTCCTCAAAAAAGTCAAAACTCCAAATTTCCTTTCTCCTTCCTTTGCCTTTTCAGATTTTCAAATCGTTAGTACTTTTGCATCGCCAATTTATTTTTAATACGCGTCACGTGTTCCGATTATTCTGACGAGTATAATGATAGAATGCACTTGCCAAAAAGATAATGAAAGAGGAAAGAAAATGGAAAAGTTAGCTCGATCTTGGCAGGCTACCATAGACGACGTGATTTATGTTAGGTATTTATGTTAGGATAAATCTAGCACTCGAGTTCGCATCGGATACTTAACTCTGAATGCTGGCTTTGTAGAAAAGTAGAGCCTGCTTCAAGGAAATAGCATCCCCCATGGCGAGAAATCACGCCTCCAGGTATATCGCGTCGACTAATCGCATCGACTAATCGTGTTGCACCGATACACCACCCTTCGAGAGGATTTCCTTTCGGAAATTTGGCTTTACTCTGGCAACGGATAGACCACCTGTTGATGATTCCACACTTTTCATCTCTACACGAAATCTATAGCTCCGAAAATACTCGGAGAGACTATGAGAATCTCGTCAAACCATCGAGATTTAAAAGATAACCCCACTATCGAATTCATTTAACCAGTGATTATTTCAAAGTCCATTTCTAACCGCTTTATTCTCCGTTTAGACTAAAATTACTGTCATAATCAATCAAACGCGTCAAAGTTATTAACCTCGCATGAAATGAGACACCAATTATCGAATAAATTGCTCAGTTTACTAGCTTACTACTAGTTGCAACATCAATTAGATCTACTAGTTGCAAATCGAATTAGAGCATAGAATAGAAATTGTCTGAGAGAATTTGGAACGTTTGATACCGATTAAAATGATTTAGGTATTCCAATATTGACATTTGTCGAGGTGCTAGGGCTAAATAGGTATAATGATCTTTAGGGAGCATAATGCGATGGTACGGAGAATCAAAAGGGACCGAAGGAATAATAGTTGTTTCGTGCGCGCGCGTAGGCACACATAGGAAAAGAAAGAGAGGGACCCATGGAGAGCGCTCACATCACATTCTAGGCTATTCCGCATTCTGTTCCCCCACTTTCGATCGTCCACAGCCACCGGCTCACCTCTACGCCTCCGTGACTGCTGGAAAAGTTGTATAACCAACACGTACGCGTGTACCTGACACGTACGTTCGCTTGATCGCTTTTATCCGTGTGTATGCGTGCCTGTAGAAAACTCCCAAGTCCCGTATACGATACGCCGCGGACAGGCATACACCTCTGACACGAGGACTCACCTGTGTACAACACAACGGCACGCAGAGTCCACGACAAATGACGAGTACACGCGTACATATTTCCAACAGAAAGAGACCTAACACCTCGCAATACCGAATTATCTACAGATTTGTATTTATTTTGTAAGTTATTTTAGTTGAAACGATTCAAAATATTATTATAATGTATATTTTAGTTTCAAAACAAGGAGTATATAAGTTGGTCGTACCTCTTCTTCCAAGTTCACCGTTAGACTGCGCACATTGTCCTCTGTGAAAGTACTTTTATTGATTGTTGTTTATATGACATTCCAAAGGCTACGTATACGTATAACGAAAATAATATTTCTAATAAATAGAATTTTCCCCTTCCGAAAGTTCTCATAAAGAAGAATGAATTTAAAGAATGTGTCTAGAGGACAACGTGGCAGTTTAACGGTGAATTTCGTCGAACTTATATTCCGAATTTTCTTTCGATTAATAAACAATGACAAAAAATTGTGCACAGGTCGGATATCACCGATTCGTCGTAGTCGTCATCTCGTTTCTCGCTGCGACAGCGAACAATTTACATAAATTATAAAGACAATATAGAACTACAAACCTCGAGGGCAGTAATAGCATGCGCTATTATTTTCGCTAGAGACAGAGAGAGAGAGAGAGAGAGAGAGAGGAAGTAGTACTTACACATGTACACATGCATTTTACATTTTACCTTTAGAAACGTAGTGCGAGAATAAAAACACATTTTTTGGAAGCATATTGTACATTTACTACTGCATACGCGAGATGCCGATTATTAGTTTAGAAAATTAGAAGAAAAAATGAAAGTGTCATACTTTTTGGTCCAAAGTTTGAGGAAACTATAGTTGGTCGACCAAGCGAATTATGTCGTTTCCGGTGTCCTTAGAATCTAACATAAGAAGATATCGTAGCGTTTAAAAGGAGTGAGAGTCAGAGGAGGAGAAGGAGGAGCGTCTTGACGAGCGTTGAATTGGATAACGGTAAAGCTTCAGAACCTATTACTCAATGAGAGGGTCAATAAAATGTCGGTAACCGTTATCGCAGAAGCATTCGTAATCTTCTCACCGAACGTAAACTCGCTCTTCTCCAACATGCTCGATATCGATATTTACTTATCGAATCTACTCAAATATATCCTGATAGAATTCGAATTCGATCGATAGGTGGTTAATCGTCGAGACTTCGATACGAGTTACGTAATCCTACCCCCTTCTCCTTTTTATTTGTACGATCTTCCTTAAATCATGATATTTAATACGATAAAAAGACAAAATGAATGATAAAAATATTAAACGATTAGGATTTATTGGAGAAACATTTCTAAACTTATCGATTGTATCTATCATTATTTATTTGATATTATATTTGGATCGATTATCTGTTCCGTTTATGTGTACGTATCTATAATAAAAAATATCTGCACGTCGAGATCTTATATTATTTTCCTTTCGTTCGGATCGATGAAATATGCATAGAAGTATTATTCTCGTAGTTGTTCGTCATTGAATTCGAATAATGAGTTATCTTTCTTTCTATTCTCTATCTTTATCTATCCAAATGAACGATCTCCGGCTTGCGTATCGATTGACGACAGCAGAACGGCGCATTATAATAGAAATCGAACAATTTCCTCCTTCGATCTTGCTCCTTCGATCTTGCTCCTCCGAATCGATCGCAATAATTATCGCATCTGAGACATGTGGATGGCAATGAAAGTGACAGCGCACGCGTTTGCCGGACTATATCGACGACGATCGAGAACAAAATATCGTAGGTAGAAACAGAGTTGTTCGGAGATTTTTCCATCTCTCTTGTACGGTGTCGAACGAACGACATTGATTATTGAAATCAATAGTCCGCCGGCAGGAGTTCGATACCTCGTACGTTTGAAACTCGACGTATCGTTAATAGCCATGTATCCGACTAATTGCGCACAGTCAAATCATTCGTTGCGTTCTCAACTATTTCTTCCGCGACCTAATCGAATTCGTTATTAGGTGTAGTAAGTATTATCAAAGAAATTCATTCTCTATTTGATTGAAATGAAATTTGTTTTTTTCTTTTTGTGGCAGTACTTAAAAAAAGAATGATCGTTACGGATACATCCGTGGCGTCTATAAATCGTTTCAGAAACGAGATCCATATCGATCTCTCGATCTCCCAACGACTTTCATAAACCGCTAATCGCACGATCGATAATCTAACGGCCGTCGTAGAGGCGGCTCTAGCATTACGCAAAATACGCGTTACACATACATATCTAGACATGTATGTAAATACATACAGAATATGTACATATCCTGCGTATGTATATATGTAGAGATACGCAAGGTAGGAATATTTTCGCACTTTTGTCTCCGCGTTTCTCTGAATGGCGCGCGCGCATAACCGGCAACGATATCGCGAAGACAAGGCTCTCAACGCGAAACTTTCTCTCTGCGATATTTCCCCTTTCGATTGTGTATGTACCATACTACCGTTCGTAAGTCATCGGATACCTCGGTATATTTCATTTAAACAACGCTGCAAATATTCATCCTTTAAAGTTTCTATTTTATCCATTATTATAATAACATATTATATTTATCTTTTTCCTTTTTCTTTCTTTTTTAAATAGTGGCATGAAAAAAGGATTACTCCAAATAGATATATGTTACGTACTTTCAAATGAAGAATTCAAAGCAGCGTTAATCGCAGGAGCTATATAAAAGCGATGGTGGGTGCACGTTTATTATAAACGCACATACCGTAGTAGCATAAGTATCAACCTTGACATGACAAGTCCGCGTTCTAAGGACTCGATCCGAGAATGTACTAGATCACCGCAACGTTTTTTAAAGGCTGCTTTTCGCGACGCGTTTGCATGAACACCGGTGTTAAACGGCGGCGGCGGTGACGGCGGCAGTGAAAACGACTGCCCGCAGTCAGACGACATTCTCGATTTCAATGCCGGCTCTTGCTAGCCTAAGCTTCACTCTCCTTGCCGGTTCTTGCGGAATTTCTTTTAATTGACAATTACGCCAAACGGAATGCGATTTCCCTACAAATCCAATTTCACGATAATAACATTATTTATTTATTTCTGAGCTGTTACATTATTTTTTTCTGCGCAATTCTATCGAAAATTTTCATATCAAAAATCAGTGTACATAAATACGAGTCGTTTAATTTTCTAACTCTGCTCGACGTATGCGATAAAACGAACGGAGAAGGATGATCCGTGTAAATACGAAAAGCGAGTAATTGCAAACAATCTAATCTCAATGTGACATTGGCCGAAGTCATTCGCAATCTAGTCAATACCGACGTGGATATCTTGTGCGAGCATAGCTTATATGTTTGCAGCAGATAAGCTTCCTCCTCTTCCTTCTCCTCGCTAAGGTACGAACCAGTCGAATAACCTCTTATGTCCATTTTATTTTAGACCGTGAAATAACTCATTCAAATAACTCATTTAAAAAAAAAAATTCATATTTTCATTCAATTGAATAAATAAATAATAACTATTTATTGTGTGGAAAAAGAAAAGATTAATCGAGAGCAAAAATGGAATAAAAAAATTACTTTGTATATAGGTAGTAGGAGCGAAGAAACACGTAGGTACCTGACACAAAAATCGACAGGCTCGTGTAAACACGGAGCGAGCATGTCAGTTTACTCTTCAGGTGCTGTTCTCACATTCCGATAGGTCGATCGTCAAGGAGATGCGATTCCCGAGTCGATGCGAATTTTCTACGAAGCGACTCCTATCTCCAGAGATATGATTTGTGTACACATCTACGTAAAGCACGATCCTACGAACTCCTTCCTTCTATTATATCTCGTTTAAATTCAGTTTCGAAAAAATTGTATGAAAAATGTAATGCGAGGTATAGCTAATGTAGAAAATATCTAACATAAGAGAGAAAGGAAGGATCGAAGAACCGTAAGTTGGAGCTTGGGAACACCGTAATCCGCTCATAAAGCGCAATTCGCGAAGGGAGGAGAGAAACGGTTGCAGAACGGTGCGGAGAGATTTTTTTCGAGCCGAGCTTCTTTGTTCAATAAGTTACGAATGCGCTCAGTCACGTTAGAAAGTCGACGACGACGACGACGACGACGACGAAGAGGAGCAAAAGTATCGGAAAGGATAACAACTTGAGAGCGAGAGCGAGAGCGAGAAAGAGAGGTTCCCTCTGCGAACAACACGCCTTGCTGACCCGCTCGACTCGAGTGCTCCAACGAGTCGAGACTTCGGTTATGCTTGCACGCCGAGAACGGCAGATACCAATCTTGTTTCTTGACCTATATCCGCCTTTGCATCCTTGCGCAATCCCCCACGAAAGGCGTCTTCGAAAATCACTGCGAGAAAACACGTCCTACAACCTACTTTATTCATTTAATAGAATTTCTCTCTCTTCTATTACTTTTCATCTTCATCGGCTTGATATATTTTTACAAATTTTTTGGGACAACTTTTGGACAAATTAAAGAAAATGTTGTTAACGTTGAACGCGCCAGGAAAACATCGTAGATGCGCTCTTTTAAAAGTTAATCGAGCTTTGGCCTTGGCTCGATGCCAAGCCAATGTCAATCGCCGTGAAAGAAATTTTCTTGTCAAAGATCGTTCGTTTAAAAAATAATCGATACCAAGTCTTTTCGATTTTGTTAATATTTATTTGGTGTTATTTTAAGTAGAAGTATATACACGTATCTCTCTCCTACCTGCAATAATATTAGGATAAATACGTTCGCGATGGCAAGTATTCGCGTTTAGAGAAACCCCAAGGAAGCAGCAAGGCGAAGACGCGAAGGTAGGATTTACATGCGTTTCACGGTGTCCAGCATTGCTGACACGATTGCTACGCAGCCGAGGGACACGTAGAATGCGTGTCGGTACGCATCTTAAAAGTCGGTGCTCGGTAGTCTTCCTGCACGCAGGAGGTACGCGTGCGCGCGCTCCTACAAGGCTAAAGACCTTCTTCTTTGGATCGCTCTTGCTATCGATCGCTAAGAAAACCTTTCTTCCTTATACTTTTTCATCGTTGCTTTTCTGTCCTAACGCGTGTCAATTTAATATTTTCCTATTCAACATTTTCATTCCTTTCTCTTTTGACATTTCGTTCAATATTGAATATAAATTATCTCTTTATTTCTCTATGTCCTTTCGCATAATCATTGACAACAAATAAAGTGAGTTTATGAAAGAGAAATTGATTAGACTACCGGACGAAGGAGACAAATGAAAAGAGAGTTGTTAGGAAAGTTAAAAGAAAGAGAGAGAAGAAAAATTTGTTCCCCTTAGATATTTAGTTGGATAATTCGATGATGGAAAATAATGCAGGTACTTTAGCAGTCGAGCGAATGGAGATTTAATCGCGAACGAATCGCGAACGAATCGCGAACGAATCGCGAACGAATCACGACCGACACGAGAGAAGAACGAACGATTCCGCGCCGTAATTTTGCAGGTGATCGCTATTTCTTCCCGTCCGCCATCTTATTTATTTTCTTTCGCTGCTCTCTGTACGAAAGAATAAAATAATACTTCAAGGATTGATCTTTCAGTCATTGAAATGAGAAAAATAGAAGAACTGGCCTCTGCGTCATATTTCGTAACGGTCTCATCTCTGTTAGCAGCGCCTGCCTTCGCTGATCCGGTGCACCGATGCGAGGCGGAGTGCGTGCCAACGCAACGGCGGATATAATTTTCCCTGATCTTCAGAGTACCGTAGGTCAATGTTCAGAGAGAGAGAGGATTCCATCGCGAGAAGTTCGCGAGAGAGTCTACTACCACGCCTGATGACGTGATCGGAGTCCTCATTCCGAGGTTGCTGCCCGAGGCTTTCGAAAATTTTATTGCCGCCTCGCATAATACCACTTTCCTACGTACCTACGAATCCTTCCGAGTTTTTATTTATTTCCTTATTCGTGTCAGTAACAGATAGAGAGAGAGAGAGAGAGAGAGAGAGAGAGAGAAGAATTTCGCTAATCAAATATTCCATTATTTGATAACGTTCTCCTCTTTTCTACGCTGTTTGTCGAAATTTTGCGCGGTTTTTACGTAATATCCCAGGATTGCCGGGAAAGTGGAGCCCGAGATGTTGCACGTCGAAATTCTCTCCCTTTTCAAAGGCACTCGCGCGTTTGTCTTCGTGCCGCTTCTCATTTCTCTCGCAGAAAGCCGAGAAGAAAAGTTTATCGTTCGACTTTCACGGAAAACATTTCGCTCACAACAGAATCCACGAATCGTCGTCGTTCGTTGGTTTCATTGGTTTACACGCTTCGCAGGAATGCAACCTCTCACGTTACTTATATTAAACCGCGAAATCTTGATTAATACGTGTACGGAGGGTCGACGAATAACTGGTAAAAAATTTGCAAAGTCGATTTTTACCGAAATTTTCACTTCGCGTACGAGTCAATATTTATGTAATCGCAATAAACTTTTAACGAGTTCATTATTCGCTCGAATAAGTATACTTTCACATATATGCATATATTCGTGATTATCATCCCATTAAAAAATATTAAAAGTCAGTCAAATAATAATACCCTGTATACGAGTAATATAAATTCATAGGATCTACTTCGCGTTTATAAATGAAACGTTCTTTCTTTGACCGTCCCACTAAAAAGTCGTTCGCTCTAACCGATATCTCTTTCTCTTTCTTTTTAACGAGTCTATCGATTATCGACCAAATTCATCGAGACTAATTAATCAAAGTTACCCGCGCTTATCAATCTCTCGTAACTTTGAGTTAACATCATTCGGCTTTCTAGCTGTCTCCGAAGGAGTAGCACCAGATAAATCTACATAACTTTATTTCTTAGGGCAGTAAAATAAAAATAAGGGAGAGAGAGAGAGAGAGAAATTGTATGTAATCGGATAAAATGAAGAAACACCGCTATATAGAAATTTCATAGTTCCATTGAAAAGAGAAAGAGAGGGTGGAGGTCGCGAGACTCAAAGTTTAGCCTGGGGCAATGGAAGGCACCTCCGGACTTCTGATTCCGTGTTCCCCGGCAGCAAAGAAGAAATGTAGTGGTGTAGGTAGAGAGTAAGAAGAGAGACCTGGGGCGGGCCGAGTTCTACCGAGTGTAACGGTACTTTGCGGAAGAGTGCTGTGCGCGACACGACCAACCGACGACGTACCGGCACAAAAATCTCTTTATTTCCGATAAATAAATATGAATGCGAAGAAACGCAAGAAACGTATCCACTTTTCAAAGATACCTTATCCTTCCGACACCTTCGATTTCTCCACGATTTAACCTTTTGCATCGGGGTAACGATGAGATATTGCACGCCCAACATCCAACTTGACGTTATTGCTAACTAATTTCGTCGCGTAGCAATAACATCTCGAAAATCGTTCTCTATTCGCGCAGAGGACGAAAAAGGTACAAAAGGAATATTTCTTTTTAATCGCATCTAACGTAACCCCACCTGTTTCTAAGAGAATGAAAGAAAGATGAGAATTACTTTTTTGATAAGGTTTAATCGAACGACGGTAAAGACCGGTTTTTCCCTACTCGCACGCGTGGTTAACAGCACCGGGGCAATCATCGGGCCGATACTTTAGCTTCGATTATACCGCTCGAATGCCACGATTAACTTTCCACTTTTATCGATAACTTAGATGCTATGCAATTTCGTATTGCTTTCGCCTAAAGTCAGGTTATCCTGTCCCCCAGGATAGACATTTTTCGCTAGACATTGGGATTTTTCATTCGTCATATTGCAAGTATGTCGAGCGATCGTTGTCATTAAATTCTCATTAGTTTGATCCCATTAGTATGATAAGCACGGTGTCACTTCACAGTTATTACAGGAGATACCGATGCTTTACAATCCGTCCTCGGCGTGTTAGCCGGTAATGCTAATGTGCGTTACACAGAGACTTAGACTTCCGTACTGGCTACAAAGCACTTCTTTACGTTTTACATTAAGTATGCGATGACGCGAGGTGGCTCCTATAAGGTCTTCGGTGTACTCGGCACAACAACACCCTTCTTCTTGTATACTCGCGCGTGCTTGATTTGCAAGAGCCTAGCAAATAATCATTTTTTCTCTTTCGAACCGAGCAAAAGTCCTTACCAATGTTTTCTTCCACTCTTCATATTTCTACGTCTCTTTTCACGATGGTACGATTACTTGACTCTATTTTTAATATATTTACTATTATAACTTGAAATAGTTGAAGACCTAATAGAAAGATCTTAGAAAATGCTTGATTTTACCTATTCGTCGTCCCATCTCTCTGCCTTTGATCTTCTTCTTCATCAAAGGACGCGTATACGTATGGTTGGTAGGAAATTCACCGACAAAGCTTCGCAATACCGGGAGAAAGCACTACGGAATGGAACGTAATCTCGCGTTATTATAATAATGAGAGAATTAGAGCTAATTATCGTCGGGAAAACGGGCTCAAATTGTAATCTTCGAACTTCCCGAATCGATCGACGATGGTGTTTCTGCCTTAAAATTACATCGATCAGAATCGGGAGACGCCTAAACGAGTATTCTTTATTTTCCTTTTAAAGAAAACATAAATTACCTTCGAAAGAAAAAGTTATATGCACACCTTCTACTCGCTCATCTCATTGATTACTCTTCCTTCGATTTTCTATTACGTTAAGGCGAGCTATATAAATAAATGATAAATATCAATTCCCCTCTTTCTTTCTCTCATTATTGTTGCTCTTATTTATTAGTTTTTCATGATACTACCCTCTGAGGTAATTTGCAGGTAATCTATTGTCTGGAAGCTTGGGTAGTTGATAGCGGGCGCAAAGGCTAAAGAGTTAGCGTACATAGATCGAGTCTGTCGCGAATTACACCCACATCGAGCTCACGTAGATGGAGGTCAGTGTACAATAAACTTGCCCGAGTAATTTCCTGCCGTGGCAGTCTCATTAGTTGGAAAGCATTCCGAGTACTTTTTTTTTTTCCAAACTATTTCTATCGTCGTCGATGGTTACCATCTCTTTTCCTTATCTACAGCAAACAGGACGACGGTGAGTCACAAAATTCATCCAGTTACGTTGATATGTAAGAAATAAAAGATTTGTCTAAATTTGCAAAAACGAATGTAACGCGAAGAGATTCTATTGGTTAAGAAGTTAATTAAATAGGTAAAGAGAGGAAGAGAGATAAGTATAGTTTGACGCAATTTCTAAAGACTGAATGGCGAGCGTATGTCGAACGAATAACGGACTCGCCAGAGTTTATATTCCTTTTCCACGTGCCCTGTGGTGGGCAGTAAATGCAGCAGCAGCAGCAGCAGCAGCAGCAGCAGCAGCAGCAACAGCAGCGAGGCCACACCACCACCACCACCACCACCACCACGCTACATCTTATCCTGCCAACTCGCCGACTCTTTCGCAAAGATCAAGGAAGAAGAAGTTGCTGGCCGACGGATACGCGTCTTTCTCGAATGCTGCATTCGCCATTATCGACTTTTGACCTTCCGTCTATCTATTCGCTTTTGATACGCTCGAGATAGAGGAAGGTGATAGTACTTTCGCGGAAGAGATCAATAATCCTACCTCCGTTTCTTTTTTCATTTTTCGTTCTTTTTTCAATTCTGATAGAAATAATCGTCTATCGAGGGAAAAAGAATAAGCGCGCAAAGATATGATTTATTATGTGTACGATGTTAGTCATAGGAAACAAGATCGATTATGTTTACTTTTCTTTTTCTTAAGTAATCAAATATTTAATCTATTAAGTCTAATTAAGAAAATAGTTTCCCGCATAACTCGATCCAATTGTAAGAATGTTATATATAAAATAACAAATACGTTTTATATAAAAATAGGAGGAAGTTGTTTTTCAACGATATAAATGATTTTCCATTAGATTAATTTATGAAGCAACAAATTGGAAAAGATGAGAAGATACTTGTTAGATACAAATCGTTATGAAAATGATGAACGATCTGTCACGATTCTTATGTAAAAAAAGAGCGGGTTCATAAATGTTAAAGAGAAAGAGAGGTGTAAATACATTTCATTGGAGTTATGCGACGCGCGCGTAGATAATTCTCATCCACGATGATGTCTCTTACTAACTCAACGCATTCCTTCTTCGACGTCGATAAATATAGAATCGAGCGGTATCGGCGAACGATGGAAGTCCGTTAAGCCGTTATCAGTTACATGGAATTTCGTGGGAAAGTGTATAGAAGTAGTAAAAGATTGAAAGAGAGAGAGAGAGAAAAAGAGAGAGAAAGAGTTCTTGAACTCTCTCGTGACTTAGAAATTATATCTAAACGCGAGAGAAATACGATACTCGGGATCGAACGTTTATGCGATTTAATGATTTACAAAAATGACGATCGTTCGATCGTTAAAACTAACCGTCCGTTCAAGAATAGACGAAAAATTATGATCAAATCGTAATTAGATATTAAGATAGGATAATGTTTAATAACTTTTTTCCATCAATACTTATTAGGTATTAAGTACATACATATTATTTCGTTCATACATTTTTTCTAACTAGATCATGATGATTTATCATTTGTTTTTCGTAACTTTTGGAAATACTCCGTTAGTTTAGGAATAAAAATATAATAACAAAAGAAAGTTACTTCATTTCCAACAAGTTTATAATGCAATTACTTTAGCGAAGCGTCCTCGATCGAAGCTGAACCATTAAAATTATGCTATCGTTAAACGACCGGTGATTACTTTCGCGTTTAAAGAAAAAGTAAAATAAGATCGGTCCTATATGAAGGAAAGAAAGTAAAAAAAAGAAAAAAAAAAGAGGTTGAAGCGTCGCACGCATCATACATACGTGCAGAGGTAAACACGTGTGCCCGCGTACATTGAGTAGTTCATAAATCGGTGGGTGCGTACAAGCTTTTCACGCTCCGTGACGCGTATCATATCTGTTTCCTGGCGATCCCGAGCCGTGACTCTTGTTAACCACCGAATAATAGTTAATAACGACCATGAGAAAATCTCTAACGCTGCTTGTCCAAAAATACAACAAAGATTACTTACTAAAATCACTTATTATATTTTATTAACTAGAATTAACTAGAATAGGGACAAGCATAAAATGAAGTTTTCTAAAACATATGTATACTACTTATACGCGCGATGCTTTACTTTCCTGGCAATAAAATCTCCAAAATAATTCTTGCCCAGCGTAGAAATTTAGCCCTGAGCGTAAACGACGTCGCCTTTATCACCCCCCATCCTTCCGTCGAACTATTCTATTGTCAAATGAAATTAGCCGGTTAAAGAGGTAAAGATGACTACGTTGAAAAAGAAATGAGTAGATCTTCGTAGATCTTCTCTCCTAGACAAAGAATTGTTATTGTCGAATCACCGATACTATTGATACATCTATTTATATCCAATCTATCAGTGTATAGGATGCTTACACATTTCGTATCTATTATGGCAATCCGTGAACAATAACTCTTCCTCCACTCTCAGCATTTAATGGCTCCGCGTCCATCTATTTATCGTGGAGGAAGAGGAAGTGGCTGATGGGTAGATAGGTCGAACGTTTTGTAACTAATTTCGCGAGTAAATTGTCCGTAACATTGGTTTGGTGTATCTACTCGTACTAAAGAGTAGCGGGCTGGCCTAATATAAGTAGGGACTCCGGGGTTGTATCGATGTGCCAACGCTGATCCAACTCGTTTGCACGTATCGTTATATAAACATTCGCTTTTTTATATCTTTTTTCTAACCCACGACGATTGTGCACTTTTTTTTCAACATTTTTTCCAGCCTTTGTTTTCCTCTTCATCACTCCCACACGTATTTTCTATGATTTATCGATCTAGATGCGACATTATATACGAATGTATTACAACTTCAACACTTTTTACTTATTTATCAAAGTACAAAAACTAACTTACCTAACATCGATGATCATAATAAACAACTAAAATGATTATATTAATTACTACTCTAAGAGTACACTTTACTAATATTATTTATATACATCAACGGTGAGTTACAATAAAAAAACATACACGAGGAGAAACAAAAAGTAGGGCGTTATGTGTTATACGTTATGCAACAGGTATCTATTTAATATATAGGAAAGTGTTTATGCATTTTAATGCAAAATTGGATTCGATCGTTGCGCATATGATGTCGATCATAACAACGCCATATATTATGATAAAAAAAAAAACAAAAAGGAAAAGAAAAACATTCGTTTTATGGATTCTCGTTCCCCTTTTTCATTCCCTTCCTTTTATTACCGACATCTCAATTTCCATCAGTCGTTTCTCATCATCGACTGATATAAGCACTAACCAAGTATGAAGGAGCCAGATACTCGATAAGAAAATCCCGTAAAATCGAATCGAGAATCGAAGGAGGGAACGATCAAAGAGGATTTTGCCTACGCGTCGGCGTCGATTCTACGAGGCGTTACTCGCTTGAATATCGCTAAACGCTAGATTTCCTTCACGATTATGCGTAGGTACCCACCTATACGTTTAAGCACAGAAATAGATAGCTACGGCGCGGCGCACCGTTCTTTACGAGTATGTCGCAAGTGCACTACGTATGCAGTTTCGCATAGCCGGATAAATCTTCAAACTTGGAGGAAAAAGGGATTTGTTAGAGAACATTTACTCGAAATAATCTATTTGAAAAATCTGATATCGACGAGAGACGGCTATGTTTTACGTGGCAACGATCGCGATGGCGGCAAATTTAAACGGTCGTTAAACATTCCAGTTTATTTTTAAGGCCAACGTGTCTCGTTAGGCCCGTTAACGACCATGTAAGATTCTCTGGTTAACCGTCGAACGGAGGAAGAGGAGAGTGAAACATGAAAATCGAGAGAAAGCAGCGAAACTTTCTTTCCTTTCATCTCTCTCTCTTTCTCTATCTCTCTCTGGTCGTCTTAAACACAAGGGCCCTATTGTTGATATCCAATGCGGCCCTGTACATTGAACGTATGCAACGTAAGTAACTCCACACCCACTCGTCCACGATTCGACGTGAGTCACTGCGAGTGCGCCGACTCGATCTATCCCAGGTAATACGAGTCGCGTGCGCACGCGCGCGATTGCACGGGGTCGATCTCCGAATCGATCCCCGAATCGATACTTCCAAATATACCCAAGTGCCGCCAAATGCCTTGAATCTGAACAAAGAAATTTCTGTCGCGACAAGTGCGCTTATGATAACGTTATTTTAATCTCATTATAACTCGAGAGAGAAATTAGACGATATTAAAGAAATAACGTTACGTTAATTGATTTGCAAAAATGTTACGCGCACCGGTTACGAATGAATCCCCTTAGATAGATTAGCGCGCGAATAAATACGCAACTCGTAAGAAAATCATTGACATATCGTAATACCAAAGTATTATAACATAAGACAACTCAAACGAGTATATTTATGTAAATAGGATTCTCGTGGATTCTCGAATCTAATTGTAAAATAAAAATGGATAAAATATAGCTCGCTTGCGAAACGAGGTCGAGATAAACACGTGGATGCACTTAAGAAATATTTCTTTCTTACTACTTTTAATTACTTTGTGCTTATTGATTTATAATTTGGATTTACGATTAAAACTCTGAGATTGAGTGTTTTCTATCTCGATTAGAAAAAACAAGATACGGTTTCTTAAAGACGATCATGGTATTATGGAATGATTCAAATAATCGAACCAGTGCATTACCATTTATACGTGCGTACGCAATGATATCACACGCATGCACTTGTTTACCTGCACAATATCACATCGAGATTGCAATTTGTTCCTTTCGCGACAACGATTAATTTATGCGTCAATAAACTTTGAATCCTTATCGACGTCGCGTTGTTTTTCTTATTGTTAGTTTTTTTTAAGAAAAACAGTAGAATGCCTTGAATCTCGCGTTAGATCGCTCAACGAGCAATACGTTTTGCATCCGAGGGACATGACAACTTTGTTTGTTCGAAATGTTAATGTTTTATTTAACGATTAGATATGTGACAAAATTGATAATTCGAGTCGTTGGGACGAATATGTAGTCAACGACTGCGTAAAGGATTGTGTTTCGGATGAAATAATCCTTTAAATTTTCAACGTATTATTCCCAAGCTGCAACTCATTTCACATCTAATGCTAATTACGTTCGTCCCCATGGTCCCTATAGCAAGGAAAATAATCGTTGCCACCGGTAATCATACGCAGTTCTGAAACGAAGGGCGGTGAACCGTGGAAATGGTTCGTCCGGTGTTCCTTTGGCGTTTGGGTGCCCTTTCTGCCTCGGCTACAGTAATCGTGGATTTCCGTCCGCTTATTATCTTATACGCGCGTCACAATGCATTCGGATTGCGTTTACGAGTTAATGGCTAATTATTATTACCGATCTATACGTACAATGGATCTAGGAGAATATTAACGATTATCTCTCGCGAGAAACAATTATCGAGGTCGTTAAGCTTAGAACTTTGTATTAATCGGAATGACAATAGATATTATTATTTTCTATTAGATAGTAAATAACTCTAACGAAATTTTATTCTACGATAAAGAAATATTATGAAAAATATGCTAAACGATACGAGACATAATGAAAATAAACTTGGAATATTACTCTCTTTCTCTCTCTCTCTCTCTCTCTCTTTGTAAATATTTATTAAACTTAATTCCTTTTATAATTACGAAGATATGTTCGACAGGGAATTTCGTCATCTCGTAAATACAATTATCATGTTCGTGAAAGGCATCCTGAAATGCGTTGCAAACTCGACCGTACTATTCTTATCGCAACGACAGATTAACTTTTACTCCGTGTGATAAAACTATCCGACAAAAATCTACCTTTCCATTTTTTCTTCAACAATAAGTTAAGTTAACCAGACCAGTTTTGTAACGATGTGGGTTTGTAATATAAATAAGTGGGGGAAAAAAACATATAACTTTGAGATGATAGTTCGATCGAAGAAGGAAAGCTTGTAAAAAGATTTGGAGAAGAAGGTGCTTTCCAAGAAGAGTCTCGTTGGTAAGGTGGAAAGGCGTAGGTACTACGTAAGGTACGTGGCGCGTGTGCCAGACGGACGGCGTATCAAAGAATATTTACCCTGTCAACAGCGTAGCTTTATGCCGGCACGTCTACAAGGGGAGAAAAAGAAAGAGAAAGAGAGAAGAGAGATAATAGTAGATTCGAGCTGAGATAATAGTAATGGGTATTATTACTTCGAGTCTATTATCTTACGATCTAACGTTTCGTGGAAATCGATAACCTACCGATAACCTACCGATAACCTGCTGAAAATCAACACAAAAAATATCTCTCGTTGATGAAACGACGAGGCTCATCCCAAATAGACAAGCCCTAAAAACGTAGATTGGTCTTGAAATTAGGTCCGAGCAATGGTTATCGCGCGAGAATGATACCGAAAAAGAGATCCAAGGTATTAATAAAATTGTATTAGGCCGCCGCTCACCTGCATCTGCAGCCAAGAATAATCGATGTAAGCTGTGGTTGTCGCAGTGACACCAGCCGCGACGGTGGACGAGTTTGAGATCTGTTGCCAGTTGTTTTGTCCGGTACAGCCGAGTACCGCGAGTCCGTCGGGTTGACCCCGATCCGGTACTATCTGATCGGCATACTGATAAGGTGCCTGGATCGTCGACTGTCCACCGGACGGCAAACTCGCCGGATGAGAGTGCTGGGCCCCCGAGCCGGCACTGGCGGGTAAACAGCACACGCTCACGTCCATCCGTAGTGGCGGAGAATCGTAGAAACGTTGCTGTTCCGGCTCTGGTTGCTCCCAAGTCGACCTCTCGATCCTTAACCCTCGCGGAACCATCCAATCTGAGAAACACCTAGTCACACCTTCGATCTTTCTCTTCTTTTTCTTTTACTTTTCGCACCAACTTATTCCTCTCACCATCAATCATATACTATTATAGTTCGCGAACTCTAATATACTTTGGGTTGTAACTTTCAACCGGTATATAAAACCGTCTTTTTGGATTTCATCTGTTTATCTCTTATCCGTTTATACTTAATTTGTCACTCGCGAGCGATTCGATGAAAATTCCGCGAAGAAGAGGGTCGAACAATTTTCCTTTTCTTCTTATCGATAAGCATGATCGCGGCAAAACTTTATTCGAGAAAATAGGAAGAAAAGGAGAGAGTCGATAAGAGGACCTGCCGCTGTAGATGTAACCACGCGAAAGCAGCACAGAGCGGCAGGTGGTGCTACGAAGAAAAGAAGACATCTGAGGATGTCTTTCGGTAGTGTTTCTTCAAAAACGTTTTTCTGGAGAAAGAGGAAAAAGAAGAAGAAGAAGAAGAAGAAGTAGAAGAAGAAGAAGGCGACGACGACGGCGACGACGACGACGACGCCTTCTTCAAAGACGAAGAAGAAGATGCCTGTTCGTGCTCGGCGACGGCACGCGTACTCTCGGCTCTTCTTCTCCTGGTATTCGCGGCGTCCTCGTGCGGAGACATCGGACGTTCGAACGGCACTGGGGCACGCCTCTCTCCTTCGACTCGCTCGGACCACCTCGACGCGCGCTCCTCTCGGCTGCCCACACTAGACACTAGCCGAGTGAGTGAGAGAGAGACGAGCAATCTTCTTTCAAGGTTGCGATCATCTTTCAACCGAGCAACCGTACTTTTGATAACGAGGATGATTTTAAAGATAGAGGCGTTGACACTCAATTCCTTTCATTAAGAGGACAACTATGCCATATGGACTATTTGAAAATCAAATAGAATTCCGAGTAATGTCAATGCGTGTAAGAGAACGAAACTGAAAGAGAGAAAGAGAAAATACTGGCATAAACTGTTAACGATGCTTGCTCTGGCAATTCCTATTGGAGGATAAGAAAAATGTTTAAGTGTGATTCGCGTGCTCTTTATGTACGAGAAGGATGATGAGGAGGACTCCAATGTGCACCCACTTCTCGCGCATACGCGCATGCGTGGATATGCGTGTCGTCAAGGCAACGGTTCCGGAGTAACTGCCCGGCGAACGCGGCCCTCCACTCTGAACCGGGTTCTCCACGATCTCACTCTCTCTCTCTTTCTCTCTCTCTCTCCGTCTCTCTCTCTCTCTCTCTCTCTCTGTCTCTCTCTGTGTCTCTCTCTCTTTCCCACCCTCTCCTTTTCAACCGGCTCACGCCCCGGGCGCGACCGATACGAACACCGCGAGTCGAGTCTAGGCGGCGGCCATCAAGCACGCCTCCCTCCCCCTCTCAACTAGTATTGGAAAAAGGTCTCTCTCTCTCTCTTTCTCTTTCTCTTTCTCTTTGTCATGAGCTTGTAAATATTGATAAACTCTCTTTATATTTTATGCTTCTTTCTTATCGCATTAAATGGTCCCTCATTATTATTATTATTATTCGTCAATTTAAACTCGATTACATATAAGCTTGTTACGAATAAACGCGTTAAAAACATCCTCGTTAGTTTTCTTTTGCAAATGAAACTTTTTCTTTGCTTATGGGCATGTATTTCTGTATACGCACGCTGAAACCTCTCACTGTACCCCCACTTGAATGAGTCGTACAACGAAGAAGGGAGCCCCTCTAAATTGATGATACCGATTGAGAGGATCCTACCACCGATCTTTGGCACACTTCTATCATCCCTTCCTCTGCTTTCCCGCCTTATTCAACCCACTCTCTGTCTCTCAAACCGATCGCGATTAAACGAAATAGAAAATCTATCTAAATGCATTCCGTGTGGTTTAGATGCGTCAAAGTGGGTAAAGTTGTAATATTCGAAGAAAGACTTTATTAGGATTTCGGTAAAGGCTGTTTCTCAATAAAATAACCTTATGTAGATATAGAGAAAGGATCGACAAAGATTCGTCCATTTAAATAAAAATAGATATACGTAGAAATGTAGAAGGTGTTTACGCAAAGACTTGTTGTAAGAGAAACAAAGATAAGTAAGATATCTACTTTTAACGAATTACTCGTATGACAAGTTAGGTCGTAAATAACCGTAAGCATTTTTCCATCGCGATATCTATAGATAGCAAACTAGTCGAGATCCAGTTTTATTCGGTATGACGGCGAATCGATCGCTCACAGAAAATATGGGTCATCTTTCAAATCTTCTTTTTACGTTGGAATGAAAAAAGAAAACGTAAGAACGTCTTATAAAAAAGTTTGATCGATTGTCCTTGAATCTGGAATACGAGTTAGAAGATATACTAATGATTAGAAAATTGAATGAAAGATGCCTAATAAGAATAACGAGAAATAGGAAAGAACGAATTCGCATTGTTTAACCCATCGAACGATTAATACCCATATTTGACTAGAATTATTTCTAAATATTTAAATGTACGTATCATGATTTTGGAGAGAACAACTTGTAACACGAGTACCTACTTCGTTCCGACTCGTTCTCGTAGATTATTTAGCTTTATTTCAAAAAGCAACTAATACCTATATTATTTATATGCAAGTATATACTGAAATGTATATGTGTACGTAGTTAGTTCTCTTGTTAGCTGTTGTGCAGCCGCAAACATCTCCGCGAGCGCGTCTCCCCTCCCACATTCTCAGAGATTCCCTTTCTCTTTAGATTGTGAAACGATTTTCTATCGTGGCGCTTTACCACCACGGATTTATTATATATGCATCGGGTTACGCAAATTACGACAAAGTGCAAATATTTCACATGACCTGCACCTGCGTGACTCCCCTTTCTACACGTGATCATTTAAAATAAACACGTGAATCGTAACAACACGCTGAAAGAGTCCCTCTTTTACGCGACCAAACCAACACGTTCGCGCGGCTCGCTTTACCCTAATTATATTCAAATTATCATTCCTAACAATTAACCTCTTTATCTGCCTCGGCTAACATTATTATTTTCAATATGTAAACTTATTTACATATTTTCGCGTAAGAAAATGAAAGAATGCATTATAGCGTGTCTTCGACAGATTTCTTACATGACAATTAATAAATGAGAAATAAATTAATTTTTCCAAATATCATTTGGAAAAGAAATTCACTTTCTTTCTGCAATTAGTCGAGAGTAGAAATAAAAAAACCACGAGAAAAGAGAAATGATTTGGAAGTTTATTTCTTTATCTTCCTTATCCTATCAAAAGTGGCTCCTCTGTAATATCGTATTTTTAAGTCTGGTAATAAGGAGAATCCCCCACTACGGCTACGAAAGTCTCGAAACTTATGAATGGAAGTAGTCGCCCATTGGTCGGCTCGGATAGCCAATGGCTGGCTTTGCGTCCCGCGTCCCTCGCTACGTTCGCCGGTCTAACGTCGCGTGCTACTCGCGATATGTAACTCTGTGCTAAACGCCCTCCTCAAAATATAATATCTATGTGCAAATTTTCCTCTGGTTCGATCGAATTTTACTATTATCGATTACTCGTACAATTTCAAGGCTATGCGTGAATATACAAACATTATTAATCCAACAAGCCTTTCAAAAGTCTCGAAACGGTTATCGTAAACGTCAACGCGAACTTACATTTTTTTCTTTATTCTTTCGCATAAAATACAAATTGTAATAAAAGTAAACATTTTATTGGAAAAGATATTAATAATAATGAATTTTATATCTATAAAATACAGAGAATGATGTTTGAAAATCTTCTTAACAGTTTAATACTCGAGGTACTTGCTTTACAGATATATATGTGCCCATAATTATGAAAGTGGTCTAATTGTAAGTCAAAATTAAAAAAATGAGTTTATCAGTTATTTCACGCTACATTATTTTCAACTATATTAATTCAATGTAATCTTTACGATATTGTCAAAAATGAACCACTAAATAGTGGTTGTAATTCCAACATTATATGGAATTCATTTAGTATTCAAATGCAATTAATTAAATATCTTGAAAGAAGAAATATATGACTTAGACCACTTTCATAATTATGGGCACATATATGTGCGTGCGTGCATGCGTGCGTGCATGCGTGCGTGCATGCGTGCGTGCATGCGTGCGTGCGTATATAGATCTTATATTTGATTATTTACATTAGTTGTTTAAAATGTTTCAAACAACGTTGACTTACTCGAATACCATTGATCAATAGGCAAAGCGTAAAAAATGGAAAAAAGATGCAGGATCGAATGCAAATGAAGATAATGGCCGGCACGAAGGAAAACCATGCGCGCTACGTGTTTGAACGAATAGTAAAGTATAGTTTCTGAGTGTCGGTTTATTATATCCCTCTAACTATCCGTCATCAGTTCCAGCAGCATGCCTATGCATCAACGATCACGATCATGCGCTATTTCTATCACTAAACAAATAGCAAAATGTCCGCCATTTTGTACGTCTTTCAAATGCCAAGAGCATCTTTCTCTCTCTCTCTCTCTCTCTCTTCCCCTATTATTTACGAACATCGCGGGAAGAAAAGGTAAATTTTAAAAGACGAAAGAGTACTTACTTTAGTAGTAAATATTGATATTTAGTCGGTTCGAAATAAGGTTTATTTGTATATTTAATAGGCGATATTAGCAAAAGGAACGATTTCAAGTGATTTCCGAGACTAGGCATACTCGTAGAAAAATTTTTAAATCGCGTTAAATCATCGGAATGATTTCACTGACTGGAATATGAATCAACGTATGCGCATTACTAAATGCAAATGCGTTCGATCGTTGAGGGTTGCGTTGCAAAGAGAATACCGTAAGCCGATTGTCGCTAAACTTATGTTAACTACAGGGAACGAACTTGTCGGCAATTCTCTTATGACAGAGAACCAAAGTTCTGGGTATGTCAAGGCGATGATACGATGACGGCATAATTAATAGAGAACAGTCATCTAATTACGCTCATATCGTTGAATCGTACGTCATAGAAAATCTGCTCTTACGGAAAAATGGCGTTTAGATTTGCATATAAATGTATATTCAATCATTTGCATTTTATATCATTGAAGAATTGAATATAATCAAAATTCATCAGTACGATCGTTTAGAGCAAAAAAGAAAAACAAACCTAAATTAGCAATATTTTGTATATAAACCAGGCTATTAATTATCTACATAACATTGCATTATAATTCACAATTCATTAAAATATTTTAATATAATTCGCATACACATATACAAAGAAGAAACAAATGTTTCCACTATTTTGATTTGTTCAATCCCAAATGTCTCCGTATTTGGTTTTGCGTTTCCCAGTATCGCTTGGTGAAGGAAAAAGATCAGATTCTGTGTTGGAATCTGTATTGAAGTCTTGACTTTGTGAGGATTGATTTTCGCTCGAGTCGACCGGTCTGCAAAATATAATCCATAGACTGTTGTTTCATGGCGCAAGGAAAATTATTGCATCATACTATTTACCGTTGTGCTCTTTGTTTTAGTAGTCTTATTTGCCCCATTCGATAACTATCTCTGTTTTTCTGTCGTAACTCATCATAAGTTGTTCCATTGGATATTTTCTGTTCCAGTACATCGAGATTTGCGTTTGGTTGATATTCTCCTTAAAATATACATATTTTGAAGATCATTGGAATAATGTTGATGAAAATGAGAATCGTCTACATACTAGCATTAATAGAAGGAAATTCATCGTGCTGATCTATTTGTTGAAAAGTGTCTATATCCATTTGAGATCCTCTTTTCGCTTCAATTGGTTTTTTCTAGTTGGGAAGATATATGCTCCCTTGAACAATTGATTATAAGAAGAAAGTATTTTTGATGAAACTTAAAACGTTAAACGATAACTTCAAAAAATGGTAACAAACCTAGACGTTACATCAAACCTAGACAGATTGTTCATTTCAGGACCTAAGACTTGGGATAAACAATCTTTAGTGGCAGAATATCTTGCGACAAGAGATCCATATATGCCTCCGATCACAGGACAAATTATAAAAAATTTTCTCAACGGTTTAATCACTATTGGTGTAATAAATCCGATAGTAGTACCAAATAGAATCCCAGATAAATAAGAACTTTTCACATCTGGATTATCTAGACAATTTTTTATCTCTTTCAATGTTTCTTCTGATAAACTTCTCGATGACTGCAAAAGCTAATTAATAGATTAAACATTATTAAACTAGAAAGGATAGAAACATTATATTGAAAATACATACATACATACATACATCAACCATCGTAGGTGATCCCTTAATTCTTTCTTTCATTTCTTCCTGTGCCATGTTGATTATTATATCCTTTCTGCATGTACATTTACACAAATTATATGTAAATAAATAAATAGATGCAAGACAAAACTATACTTATTAAGAACAATATCGAATAAATAACCTCTTAGTATTGAACCATAGTTATCATGAGAACATAACGACCTCTATTGTCTTTCTTTACAATTAAAATTAGTATATGTAGACATAACAAGTGGTTATCACTTGTCGATTATCGCCTCGAAGATTATATACATCTTTCTTTAATTATTTATTGAAAATAATAAATTTTTCATTAAATAATAGATTTTCCACCAAATATCATCTGTCACCTTTTTCGAATACATCAATTGACAGATGCTAAAAGTTGAAGGTAATGAAGAGGACATCGCAGGTGTGTAAATTGCTTTCTCTAATTCTTGTTTATTTTTATTAAACGTTGACTTACATTCAAGTTTTATTACAATAAAGTTTGTTACATATATGTAAGTAACGAAATATAATTAGTGATGGTTATATTTCGTCAGTTAGACACGCATGCGCGTAAATAAGAGAGACAGAGTATATAAAAGCAGATAGCAGATATAAAGACAGTTAGTAATATATAAAATTTGAATTTTGTAACCGATCCTGGACATATTTAAGAAAGAGTGAAATATTAGCTGTAAATGTTGTTTCTCTTATTTGCAGAAAACTCAAGGCAGTTTTATTTCACGATATATCTGATCTTATATATATATTCCAAAAAATAATCTAAAATTTGTTTCTCTATGAACAAAGAAACGATATTTAAAGTTTACTATCTACCCTTACTTTAACTTTGCAACTTTGTATTATTTATTTTATAAATCTTTTATAATCTTTTCTCTTTTACTCATTTAATATCTTGCGAGCACGTGCTTCTTCTCATAGTCCCTTTATATCTATTTCTATAAGTGGCTTTCTCTAGCAGTAGCCACTCTATGACCGTGTGAAGCGCGGTAAAATTTGAACTAAAGAAATACTATTTCTGTGTGTGTATATATATATATATACCCAGTTAACACAAAACGTTAATATGACGTTAAAATGACGAATACGTAAATGAAGAATACATAATTTCAAACGTAACGTTTTATATCAAATTTTATTTTACACACTTGTAAATGTTGATTAATATTATCATGTATCACTAATGAGTATGTTTTAAAGGTCAACCCTTTCCGAAATATCGACCGATAAAATTTAAATAAAAAAATGAATATTCATATCAACAAGTGTGTAAAGTTTTAAAAGCCTTGACGGAGCTCTTGTAAGGCTATGTTCATACAAAGAATTATATTTTTCTAATAAATATGTTATCGTTAATTATTTTGGACTATAAATATTTTAGTAGTTGTACTCCTAAGTACTTAAACAATCTGGCCAACAGTCTGGTGGTGAGGAATATCGGTCCCCATTACCCTCTCGCTCTGCATCCGGCACCAATACGACACGTTTCTCCTAGATAACTTCTTAACACGCGAACTGGCGTGTACAACCAGTGGCTCATCCCGCCCAATAGGACAGACAAGAATGTACCATCGGTGGTGCACCCTGTCCTAAACGTGTTAAGCGCTCTCTACAACCGTAGGCATAAAGAAAGCGTGTGAGCAGTTTGTCCAATATAATCTAGTCTATTTGATTCAAGCGTTAACGAAAGAAATCTACAGTCCAAGCAAGTTCGCAACGTGCTACGAATAAAGAAAATCATAAGTAAATTCAATGTAATATTTCTTTTCACTGTCGAGGAATTCTTCGATAACTGGACTTTCACATACTTTATTTCTAAAGTTTCAAATAATTAACGCATGTATTTTGATTTTGAAAAGATTCTACGAGATTTGATATTTTAACGTTTGAAACTACGTATTCTGTAATTATTGCAATAACAAAGAAAAGTGTGAAAAACTGTGAAATCATTAGTTTAATCACTAGTTAAATTAAGTAAATAATACAATGGAAGAAACAGATATATCTGAAGGGAAAAGAAAAATATGCTTTGAAGATTTATCATCGGAAGATAAAAATTCGGAAGCGTCGACGACCTCTTATAAGCCTCAAATGAAAAAGGCCCGGATAGAGAATACAGATAAATCACCTGAAAGGATTCGTATGGAAAATCTTTGGATAAAGTACAGAATAAATAATTTTACAAATATTATGGAGAAATTTAAAATAAATTGGTCTAAAATTTTGGTCGATGATAAAATTAAAGTATGATTCTAATTGCGCTAAAGTTGAAAAAGAAAATATTTCTACAAAATCAGCTATAAATTTAAAAATTCCAAATGCTACTGCATTACCTAAATGTCAAGATACCAAAAATAATACTGTATTATGTTTTAAATGCCATGCAACTAGTCAAGAATCTACGAATTTGGATATCAAAGAAACTATTCATGCACTTTCTAAACAGAACGTAACTCCGCAAAAATTAACTATAAGAGGTTTATCAACAAATTTAGATACCAGAAATATTATAACTCTAAAATATTATATTATACTCCTTGTAAGTATGACTTCATTGAACCAAAAAATGATAATGTAGAAAAACAAAACATAAAATCTGTTATCAATGTTGATGAGTACCATAGATTGAATGAAGTCGTTTCGGATTGCGAAAACTATAAAGTTGCTGATGATATGTTAGACTTTAATTATAATATTGTAACTGAGGATAGTGTTATGGACATAGATTATATTGATTTAGAAGCGCTTGATGATGTGATTCTAGATTATGTAGTCGTTGAAAACAACAATTTAATAATTACTGAAAATTGCAACTAAAAAGCATTAGAAGCAATTAAAATTATTCGCCATTGGTATTCTAACAATCGTGATATTAATTAAGTTGATGTTATAAATGAACTTAAAGTTCTAGATAATATAGAACGCTGCATTATCAACTACAATAGTTACCATCTTACCATATAATTATAATAATCATTTTAGTGTTATGTACGTGAAAAATGCTTAATATTATATAATTAAAGTTTTAACCAATAAATTAATTTAAAATATTTCTTAAATATTGTAATTTTTTGATCATATATGTACATTTAAAATTATTGGTTATTTAAATTATGGTTTAAAATTTCGCGGGCATTAGGTTCATTCTAAGTTTGATAGTGTTAGCAAGTAGCAATTGTCTATTCTCATTGGTGTATAATAATCGGAACACGCCTACTGAAATCCTTTTAATAAGTTTCTTACCACGAAACCGAAACTAAATCGAGGTTTTAGCGTACATATTCAGAATGAATGTTTCTGTCATATATATTAATCGTAAACTATTTATCAGATTGCGATGAAATTTTGCTGAGTTGTTCTTCACATTCTAACTTCAATTAACGTGTAATTACAATCATACAAATTTTAAAGTCATTAGAGTATAGACACCGGACGGGGAGTGAGAAAAAAGTGAATATAAAGAAAACATTGAATGCTCATCTAAAATGGTAGTTAAGGAATGTTTTTCTATGTGTATTTTCTATATAACGAATTTCCTAGAATTCCTGAGAGATGTAAACATGACCGATGCTTACTTCGTTTACTTTTACTTACACCTTCGCATATCTTTCTTTCAATATATTGAATACGTACTTTTGTACAGCTGACCTACTTTTGCATTGTTCACCTACTTTTCTTACTTTTCTTAATTTTGAACAGATGTTTTCTATTTCTAATGATTGCAACGCATGCCGGGTTAACTGCTAGTAAGAAATAAAAACGATTCGCAAAATCAAAGATAATTTTCATTAAAAACAAAAAAGAAATGTATAAAAGAAATGTTTATTCTTAAAAATTGTAATGTTGAAAAATGTTTTTTGCTTTTCTTTAGAATATTATCTATTTTATTACCTTAGATTATATTTATTTGTAATTATACAAAGTAGTTGATAGAATGACAAATGAAGAGGATTGTTCGAAGTTATCGATATATTTTACGTTTACTAGCAATTAATAACAATTCTTCATTCAGTCAGGATTTGGTTAGGTGACTACATAATATAGTCATTTAGAGTATATAGCAAACAGCTTTGGTAAGGTAAGAGTTAAATACGATTATGTACCATTCATTCATTTTTTCTCTTCTTACTAGCTTTGTTAAAAGAAGAGAGAAATAAGTTTGCATAGATTATCGTCTTTGGCAGTCGATTTTCTTGTTTATTCTTATATAAAAACTTACTATCTAAAGACTTGAAGGAAAAATGAAGGAGTACGAGGAGCAAGTACGATATCGTTTAAAAATGCTTTAGTCGCGCAACGCATATTTCAATATGCGCTAAGTTTAGTTAAATCGTCAAGAAAGGAAGAAAGCGTTTCTTCGATTACTTAAACTTTTTTTTTGGTCTTCATTAGACGCTGGCACGCGTGAAATTTGGCACAGCGGTTGTAGGCGGAGTCGTCGTTGTTGTGGGTCTTGCCAATGGCGAACGTTTCATAGGTAATCTTCGTCCATCTCGCCCACTTTTGACTAGCCAGGGCCACTGTAACGTACGCATCAAGGTGTTTCGAAAGTCCTCCGAAAAGAGACAATAAATATAGAAAGTTATGGAGTAATTGAGGACTTCCAGAAGATTGGCCAACGCACGAAAAACCTACGCATGAAAATAAGAGAAAATAGAAGAGAGAATTGACAATAATGTTTATATTTGGGAAAAACTTGCCTGATAATAAAAAGAACTGAGGTTATTCTCGCTTAGAGTAACGTTAAGAATGACCATCGGGCTGACACAGACCAGAAAGAGTATACTGGTGCTACCGAGAAGAAGTATCAATCTTCGTTCCTCGGCGAACGTTCTAGAATCTTCATCGTTGCTCATCGTTCTTGACAAAGTCATACGGCGACGTCGCTCGCAAGATCTTCTGTAGACCACCATAATCCTCACATTGAAACCCGCTAGCAGTATCGTCGGGGCGATCTTGAAAACTATTTCCAGTACTACTTTATATACCTGAATAGAGAAGAACAAAGCATATTATATATGTTATATATTTTATCTATTATCTTATATATATATATCTTATGCAGGTTCGCGTAACAAGGAAAAGTATAATATTTGTATACTTGATAGAAAAGGGAATGTAGAAAGGACGTATTCTCTCTTTTTTGATAAATGAGAGATCCTCCAGGAGCCAAAAGGCAAGTAGTTACTTCGCTACGAAATATACTGGGCAGATAGAGCAGAAAGGTGGCAAGAGGAATAAGAGCCACGGTCAAATGCGGCGGTCCGCAAAGTGGTCGCGTGTGTTGTCCTGGATGGCAGACGCTCACGTAACGCTCAACCGTCAATGCCAGTAACATCATAACTCCGACACCTGTTGCAACGTTAACGTAGACAAAGCGTAGACTAAAAGGATTAGAAACATTAAATAAGAGGTATATTTGATGTTACCAAGACATCCGTTTCCAAGAAAGAGTTCGAGGTGTGCATGATAAAAAGCTTGGGGCCAATTGTTCCACTGTCCCGTCTCTTTATGAATGAAAACTCTGAACGCGAATGGAATGCAGAAAAGGATAGCGAGCAATGCCGCCACGGAATAGCCTGAAACAAATCCACACAAAAATCGATAAGCGAACTTTAACTGATGCGAGTGTTAAATAAGAACATAGTCAAAGATGTCTAACAAAACGAATCCAGTTTCCCAACAACTCTAATTCGTCTCAACTCGCGTAACGCGACCAAGTATAAGAAGGATATTTCAAAAACGTCTCGTCGAGATAGAACGGCCCTGCTCCGGTATCGTCTCGACATTTTACAAATAACGCTCTCCTAATTTATTCCAATTTTTGCAAAAGTTAGCCGCAGCAAGAATTTGTCAAACGTTCTATCTTCCTTCAAGAAATCCTCAAATAAGTTCTTAGCGACGATTTCAGTATTGTTTAGAGTAAGCTTGCTTGAAATAATATAATAAATCACGATTAATGATGACGCGTTGATTTAGTTCTTTCATTTCCAAAGAATTCTCCCTTCGTATATCATTTCGTGCAGGGTGCTATCAAAGGAAAAAATAGCCAATCAAACTCGAAAGAAAATACCTTTCTTCGTTAAGGGAGCCGGCAAAAATATGAAACTTTGTAAAAACTAGAATAGATTATTATAAATGATTGGTTGCTTCTTCAAGAGGATACCTAAAGATCCTGGCGACGGCGGCGGCCACGGGGGTAGTGGCGGCGGTGTGTATTCGCTCCAGTTTGCTCCTGTAGTTATCGTTTGGAGGACGCAGCAGGACGCTTTTATTTCTCATCCACGGGATCTTAATTGAGTAGCAGACACTCGCCGAGGATAACAAAGTGCTCGGAATTTCTCTTCGGGGGATAAAGATGTCCGAAAAGGGAGAGAGATATTGCGATGATCTTTGCGTAATCGCTTACGCTTGCCGAAAGTTTCCTCTCTCCCTAGCGACAGAAATATTACATACGATGTTAACAGTTATCGCGAATGCCCGAGTCAAATGGATACTTTGCGAATAAACGTTGAGATTTATAGTAGAATATTTTCCGAGGAAATCTCGTCTGAAGATAAGACGTAGATAATAGGTATTTTCTAGTATGGGACATAAACGTCAAAGAATCGTCGAGGTAAAACAAGTGGGCCACCTAAGTATCAAATAAAATACCTTGGTTAGAATCTTGGCAGAGAGGTTTTCCGATCGACGATGATTATTAAAAGGACAACATAATGATGGAATAACATCTAAGAATTGTCGAGGGAAAGACAATAGAAAGCCTTGGGCTTTTCTTAGATAGGTCGAGTCATCTAAAAAAAAAGTTGAAACGAGATGGCTGACATAACGAGAGCTTATCTTAGGAAGGAGGACGACGACGACGCTACGCTTCGTTCGGTAAGGAAATTAACAACGAGATTCTCCATGCGTTTGCATAGAAATTGCATTCCTTAGCATGCAACTGCATCTACGGCAGCGAAACGCCGTTATCTTTTTTATTGCTCATGTGTGACTGGGAATAGAGTCTTCTCTAAAAACGAATTCATTCGTTAACGAAACTTCGAACTTTCCATCCAGTCCAGATACGGATACGTATTCTCTCCTCTCAAATTTTGACTCGAAAACAATCAACAAGTAAGATGTCCTAGATGTTATTCTTGTCTTCGTCGAATTGCAAGAGGAAGAAATGCTGACTTTTTCTTGGTAAACGGCATTCGATATGTCGCGTCGGTGACTTTCTAACACGGAATTTGCAAGCATTTTGCGTCAGGGCTTAGAATTTCCTTGAAAAAGAACATTTTTTTTCCTCCCAACGATCGTGCAAATGACTTGCTACTATGAAATTTCTAGTACATAATATTTACACGAATAAGAAATAACGAATAACGTTTATCGAAAATGTTGCTTTTAGAAAAGATATTTATTTTGTCCATCGACGAGACTACTTGGAAGAAATCAGGAAGAAATTATCGCAATCTCTTTCTCTGTAGAGTTTGAGATTAGAGAAAGAGATTAGAGACTAGGGAGTGTTAACGCGCAACTCGCTTTAATTTTCTACCTTTTGGATCTTCCGAAGTAATTTCAGGTTGCGAGCTTTCTAACGGTAACTACACCTCAAGAAACCGTGTAATAACATCGTAAATCTAAAAGCCCTTCCTCTTTCTACATTTGGTAAATACGCATCGCGAGAAGTTGGTTGCAGCCTTAGAGACAAACGAACGAATAATGATTACGATGATCCCAATGATCGTGCCATTTGATTAACTTACTTGTAGAAAAAAAAAAGATAAGAAAAAGAACATCGCAAAGAAACGGTATGGAAGGAAAGCTTTTGAAGAGACGAACTTTAAGATCGGGGCCACTGAATCTACTTAGTTCTCTTGCTTAAAACGCAACGCCGTCGTCTCATGCAAATTCCTACGAATCGACTTACGCGGCCGTCGCGGTTTCTACTCTTTTCAAAATAAGGAGAGTGCAAACGAATTTCTCCGTCTTTTGATCTCACCTTCCGTGCGTGAATGTTTTCTCACTTAAATTCCTTTTACCAAATGCGATACACAGAGGATGCGAGCGAACTATTCCTTTTCTATGTTCTTTCGTGTTTTCCCGCAAAATCTTATTGAGAAAAAAAAAATAAAAAAAAGAGTCGAAAGTATATATATATATATATATATATATTTATATGTATTTACCTTACATACGAGCGAGTTTCTTTTTCTCTCTTTAATCAAACTATTACTTTCTTTTAGTATTCTTTAACTTTGTACATTTCGTTTTAAGTTTAGTTTATCTTCTTTCGTAGCAAGTTAGATTATCCAACGGTATTACACTTGCACTAACTTGAGCAAATTTGGAGAAACTTACTTATTAACTTAGAACGGATGTAAAGGTAAAATCTAATAATCAAAGAAAGACAAAAAACAAAAGATATAAAAATAAAAAAAGATGGAAAAATCGAGAGGTTCGTCCTCATCGTAAAATCGTATCGTAATAAATATGCAACGATTTCCGTGAATCGTTGGCTTTTTTTAGAATTTTCTTGGGTAGCTATATCATCGGTAATCTTGGCACAAAATGTGAAAAAGGAGACAAAATGTAAGAAAGGTGGGAGACGTTAAGGTGTTACCGTCTACTATGAGAGGCTCCATAAAATTTCTAACCCTAGTTTTATCTCTCCCCCTCTTGCTTCTTAAAAAAAAAAAAAAAGAAAGGGTATTTCGAGGTAGACGTCTCATTCTCGCAAGTTAGGCGACCCTTATTATCGGGAATCTTTTTTTTTACATGACCCACGTGAAAAGGATGAGAGTGTGCGAGTAAGGTAGATCTTTGTATGTATATTAAATAAAGGCTCGAAGCTTGTTTTTTGTCGCAAAGTCGAAACTATGATCTTAGGAAGAGGACAAATTGTTTGCGTTATCTCGATGAGAAATAAATAAGAAATATTGAGTCGTAATATATCTAAATGTAAAATCTAACTAATCCTTGGTAATTCGACGAAGAGAAAGAATTCACGCTCGGGATTCTCCGGAAGGGTTCTCCCCTCGTTCTACTCGTTTCGAAGTAAATTAATTTCCATACGATTTAGATGAATTCTAAAGATGCCCTTCGTTCGTCGACCCAAGCACATTTCGGATCTCTTTATTTTCTAGGGCGTGGTCAACGCGACATCGCTCGGTTAGATTCTTTTTCTTGTTTTTCTCTCTCTCTCTCTCTCTCTCTCTCTCTCTCTCTCTATTTATAGTAATGAACGAAATTCACAAAGATGTCTGGTCCTAGAGGAAAAGGGAAGAATCGATCGAGTTCGATGTACGTTATTCAACGTCGACTCACCTGTCATACGTGACTAAGAACTATCCTTCGCCCTATTCGAGAAGGAGGGTGTCCTCTTCGCATATAAATTGCTGAATCTAACAGATAGCGGATCCAACACACATAGGGTAGAGAATGTTGAGAGAAGGAAAGAAAGAAAGAAAGAAAGAAAGGGATGCAGAGACAAGAGACTGTTTCGCGAAGGATATTCGAGCTACGTGCTTTCTTCTGGACCGTCATTTGATTTCTATTCTTCTTCTTTCCTACCTGACTGCTGTGATAAAAGGGGAAGGAGTTGCATCGAGATAAACAAATTGTCAAAAATAAATAAGAAAGAAGATTTGGGCCAGTTTGGTGAAATATGATAAGCAACGATGGCAAAGAAGAAATGCCATCATAATTTTATCGCGTGCGTTCGGCAAATAAAGCTTCAACGATAACGGGAAAGCTCATTAAGTGGACGACACGTTCGAACGAAGAAATATATTTATGTCTCTTAAACCTTTTAATCTCGCGCCTGTCTCAGTGCTAATAGTAAATTGCATCTATCCATTGACGAACGTCATCTACACCGAAAACTGAATCTCCTATCAGTAAATGAAAGTTCTTGGAAGTTTAGATCTGCGGGTGGATATGAGTAGCCGAGCGAGTAGCCGAGCGAGTAGAAGAGAGAAGGAGAGAGAAGGAGAGGTACTGAAGGGAAATATTGTCGTTAATATTCATAAAGCCCCGGGTGACGCGGATGAGGTCTTTAGGTTGGTAACAAAGGTCGATCCTGTGCCGAGGGGCGTTCAACAGCCTTGGGGAAACTCCAGTTTTGGTAGCTTCGTTGACGGTTTAAAAAAGCGACGAACCTGTTGCCGGAATGCCGGAAAATAATATTCTCGAAGAAAAATGATATTAATAAGATTTAGGCCAAAATTTGTCTGATATATTATTGAAACGATTTAAAAAAGTAAAAGGATAAAAGAGAATTGAAATTTAGCGCGCGAATCTTATTATAGAAGGAGCTTTAGGTTTNAGAGAGAGAGAGAGAGAGAGAGAGAGAGAGCCGTCGTTCTCGGTGTCAACGGACCGGAAGAACGACGATGAAACTCATCAGGAAAGTACACAAAAAGTATTCCCTCTCTCTTTCTCAGCGGCATTTCTTCTAACGATCCCACCAGATCTCGTTCCTTTCTTGTTACTCCGTGAGTCGACATATACGACCCTAAGAAGAAGATATGCGAGAGGGTTGCTCTCGGAGAAACTTTCATCGAGAATTTTTGTCGAAGAAGAAACAGCCAAGAATGAAGAAGGAAAAGAGAAGGGTCCTTAAATAATTCGTTTCAGTTTACAAGGCACACGAGAAGAACGCAATAGTAATCGTTTTTTAAAGCAGAAAAACTGTAACAAAAATTATGTTAACATTTTTGGATCTATTTGAAGAAAGAACAAGTCTTAGGAATGCAACTCATATTTCTTCAAAGGGATTTCAGAGTGGAGAAAATTAGCGAAAACTTTTGCATTGAGTTTGAGTCCTCGGGCACGGCGCAAAATCGCGCCTCCCTGTTGCAACAATAAGTCTTCTCCTTCCCCTCCTACTAAGACCGATCAAGCGAAATTTTAGCTACAAACTTTCTACCCAAAATTAATAGCCACGCGCAGTTTAGTATCCTCTAACGGATTTCTCTCGTGAACTATAACGTTGTCGCGTGTTTCCTACTGCTTCGTTTCCCTTTAGCTTTTTTTCTTTTTTTTTTTTCGACGTTATTGTAACTCGACGCCTACCACAAATGAAAATTCTTTTAGATTCAAACGAGTTTTTTCTTTCCTACACAATTTCTAGCACGCTTAGTATAGTATTTAATTAGTTTAGTATTTAACTAAAGCGATCTCCCATTGGTAAGCAAAGGAAGTCACCAGGAACGCTCTGCTGCTTGCGAGATTAACGCGTAAGGGTTGGTTATGTCTTCGAAGCTTCGGGCGAGAGCGTAGCCTGAAGCTACTTGCCATGTTGGGATTAGGTGTATTATGGCATTTTTTTCCATCTGCACACAAAGGACATTGAGGGACAATAAATAATCAGAGTAAATTCCATCTTCCTTGGAGATATGAATATTTCTCTTCAATCGTCCTTCTTTCTCTACGTTCAATGCACGTGCGTTACCGGTTACCGGAAGTAGAGAGAGAGAGAGAGAGGAGAGAGAGAGAGGGAGGAAGGACTCGAAAATCGCGTTTCTCCGAAATTAGATTTTATTTCCTATAATATAAAGGAAATGTTAATCCTTCCCACTTTTTATGTTGATAGGATTGAGAGAATATTTGAAGATGTCCGAGGATAATTCTTCTAAATCTCCCATAGGAAAGGTGAAAGGCATTAATTAACGATCGTTTTGTCGTCGTCTCGTGGCCGGCAACGTGAGGCGTGATAATACGAGAGAAACCGAGATAATTATGCGCTCTCGAGATATCCGACTCTAGGTCTTCGACCCCTCTACGAAAACCACCCTCATCCTCACCCTCCCATTCGAGTATCCCCCGATATTATATAAAATGCATCTCCAAGGTCTGCCACCACTCTTCTTTTCTTTCCTTCATTTCTTTCTCAAGCTTTCTTTGTAGCTTATTTTTCTGTACTTTTATAACTTCGGCCTTATCGCGATCCGCTACGGTGGTACTTGGAAATGTGTAAAAAATGTCTACGAGGGTGGTCTGTTTTCCCTCCAAACCTTCGTCTTCTTTTTATTCCGTTCCCCCTGTTTCGGAATTTGGTACGAGAGCATCGGTAAATGACCGATTAAAGCCAGATATTCATTTTTCAGAGTACGAAACACCTGACTTCTGCTTTAAATTTGAAATTTAATAAGTTTACATTTGTCTTACTACGAAGGAACTCTCTCTCTCTCTCTCTCTCTCTTCTCTCCTAATTCATTTAATCAATTTTCAATAATAAGAAATAAAGCGGGTATTCTATAATGCTACTTTGTTTCTATTTCTTTTCTTTCGTCTTTTTTCTTGTGCGTTTTATCCATTCGGTAGACATCGACTTCCTCCGGTCGTTACGCACGAACGGAATAAAATCGAAGTTACGCGAGCGTAACGCAAATCCTTCGGAATCGGGGAAAATGAGGTAGAGCTTGTGTTCTTCTATCGCGATAATCGAGTAGGATTCAACTCTCGTTGATTCTTTCCTCGATAATGTTTTTCGATCGTTCTTTCCACGAGAAGCTAAGGAATTTACTGTCTAAATTCGTCAATTTCAAATCGAAGAGAAAAAAAGAGCCGGATGATTCTCATAGTTAGTTAAACGAAATTCCAATCTTAACCCATAGCAAAAAAGCTTTCTTTCATCTAGTATTTTCGTCGAGTTGACTCTTTTACTTTTGATACATTTCCATTGAATATGGATGGATACGTAGGTAAAGAAATATTATTAGATTAATCTGTAGCTTGTTAAAAGGTAGATAATTCATTTACAATGGTATAAGTATATTCGCACGAAAGGTAGAATAACGAGGATGTTGAAATATTTCGAGTCCTAAATTCCAAGCTTCGATTCTAAAGAACAGAAAAGTCAGACTCGTTAAGAATATTTGTCTTTACCGATAACAGAGATTTTATCGTCCCAATTGTTCGCTTAATGGAATTAACATTTCCCTCGAAATACATCCCAATACGGAATTCTATTGTTGTTAATAAACTATAAATTATAGGTGGTAAAATTGTTGAAGCGGTAGAAGGAAAGGTTTGCAAACTGTTTTCGCAGAAATCATTGTCATTTATTTGGAAGAAAAAACAGATATTCTTGAAAATAATTAACGAGCGAGACGTATCGAGAAAATACACAGAGGACCATTGAACGTGATACGTTCTACGCTTGCATATACTGTCGTATATGTATTTAGGTACATACGTTACAGTCTCTGAAAGTGATGGAAGTGGGGGATAGAATTTCGAACGTCGGATTGTCGTGCGGTTGATGGCCGTGTTAATTAAACGCGACTAGTCTAGTTTTGATGATCTGTCGGGCAAATTTTTCAAATTCAATTGGCACGACTGAAAGAATAGCCAAACTCGTTCTACTTGAAACATTTCATGTTATATTTTTTATGTAATGAAAATGTTCGCGCTATTAAAATTTTACATTGTTGAAAGAAAGTAGAAAAGCTTGCGTCAACTCAATTATAATGAAAATATAATAAGTCAAAAGAAGAAGATTATAAAGTTAAAATGTCCAAGTTTGGAGTTGTTCGGAAAAGTAAACGGTCACGTTGACGTCTGGTTTACGTCTGATGAAAAGGTAAGTTGGTTGAAGCGGTTGGAAACGGTTGAACAATATAACGCGATAGATCAAATTAGATCGTTGAAAATGAATTTCTAATGAGACGAGAAGTTGACGATGTTATATGTGTCATAGAAACCGGTTACTTGCTTTCCTGACACGCGATAAGATATTAATACGAAACGTGAGAATCCAGGTTCCCTAGATGCGTAGTAAACCGCGACTCGAAACGAACAGGAACAATCGATTATTCAGTTCGCGTCGAGTACGCTAAACATTTTTCATTTAACTTCAACACGGAGCCAGCATAATTTCTCCTTACCCTCGCGCCAAAGGATCTCGAACAACGCGTTGAATATGAGAACGATCGGGGAACGTATATACAAAAGAAGACAGAAAAAGAGAACGAACATTCTGTACTTGCTTTTTTTTTCCTTTTATTTACTCAGAATAATTATTAGCTCTATTGACAAGGTTTTTTTCTTTATTTTAAAATCATTGAAAAATAATTACAAACAAAACTTTGCTCCAACTCGATATAATTAAATGATCATCATTATTTCCTTTATAATAAAGCATGGACAAAATTGACTTTAATATAACATTTCCAAAATGAATCTTCTCTTACGATTTTCTATCTGTTAAATAAATCTTTTAACGATTCGAATTTGTTTGTATCCGTTAGATTAGGTATTTCGAGAATCACAAAACGTTCAAAGACTTATAGATGAGTAAGCAATTATGTCTTTTCTTTTTTTAAAAGACGATCTTCATTCGCATTCTTTGTTCGACATTTATCGATACGTGTAATTACAAAAAGCGAAGGAGTCTCTTTTTTTCCTTACTCAAATTCAAATTCCAATCTTATTTCTGCACACAATTTTCACGTTATTTAACGTTTAAATGCATCGGAGGCATCCTTTATCGACCTATTCAATGATTTACTTTTACTATATTTAATATACTGTGTTACAACAACATTTTATTGTCGAAACGTAAGAGAAGATTTATGGATCGTATTATTGAATATATAAATCAATCCAATTAATTTAAAAACATTTCTTACCTCGCAGCACGTCTTCATTTTTATTCAAACAACAAAGTGGATGATTTTCCGAAAATATCCTTAACCTCCCTCTTTTCTTCTTTCAAACATCGCACGAAAGTTTCTTCTTCAATCTTTTTTCTCGACTTCACAAGTTGCTTCAATGTGAATACGAGTAAAAATAAAATATTCTGATATCAGTTTGGTCTTTCAAGGAACAACGAAATAGACTACTTCTCGAACGCGTCGCGAGGACAACTAAGCAAGGATTCGAACATTCGCCGCGTTGAACCGCATAGTTCCGCACATGCGCACCGAAATTCAGCGGAGAAAGCCGAGCAGATGGCGCGAAAATGAAACGCGGTATTATTAAAAATTATATTAACCATTATGAGATTTATGAATCAACGTTGCTTAACCCTTCTTAAAGCTCACCCTAAAAAAGACTGCTTAATTCGAGCGTCATGAAACATTTCTGAAGTAAAATAATTGCTGGCAATTTGGAGTAACGAGGGGAAATCTCCTACTTAAAAGATATATTAACAATGATAATTTAAACATTTCCTTTTCGTTCTTTAATAATAAAATTATCAGCTTTTTCTTCGTTCGCAATATTTTCCCCTTCGTCTTGGATAAATAAGAAGAGCTTTTACGAAACCAAGTCGAAAAGATGGAATAGTTGATCCACAGGGAGTAGAAATAAAGAGCCCTCGTTTGACATAGGGCTTGTAGGCGAAAGTAAAGGTTCCTTTTAGATGTATTGATGAAAAGGAGATGGAAGAACATAGGAAACTCTTGGTCTCTCTTCCTTTCTCCATTCATGAGTCCCTACCATCGAGTTGTCCTTTTATCGATGCAGTTACATGCGTTTCATTAAGACTCCACGTGTGTCTTTCCCTTAAATGGATAAGGCTCTTTAGATATTTTTATGAAAACGATCAAATATTTTTCTTTGCACGTTGACAAGTTCTATGAAATCAATTATATTACCGTAAATGTATCAAACAAAACATGCGTGCTTAAAAGCAGTGACCAGTGACAAATAATAAATGTCGTTGATATGGGCAAACGATAAGTAGTAACATCGACGATAATTCCTTCTAATCTAATTGTTAAAAGTCGATATAATCAGCCAGCTAAAAGCAGATGTTACCGTAATGCGAAACATCCAAATGTATTGGATTCGTTAACAATTTCAGCGGAATAATAAAATTTTTCAAAATAAAATAAAATAAGCTAAGCACGGGTTGTTTAAATATTTATTTAGCTTCATTTACGCGTGGCATAAAAATGTTAGCTTTATGGTAAACATAAAAAGCGAGCAAGTTACCGATAACAGTGTCGCGTATCTCTTCTCTAAAGCTACGTCATCGTTGCGCTTCTAATCTCTTTTCCGTGGTCAGGAAATTCAACTCTGCAACAATTTGTCCTTTCTTTTCTCGTAGGAAACACGCATAATTAAATGATATGAATCGTTTCAATTCATACTAATCCGAACTATAGAATGTTTATTCGATATAGTATGTGACTATTAGAATTTCATAAAAATATCCGTTTTATTTTTTTCAATATGTTTTTCGTCGTTTTCTGCTTATTACATGTTAACATAGTGTATTAGTTATAACAAATGTCCAAACTAATATACGATACATATATTGCATAAATAATAATAGTATCATAATAATAATATTATTCGCAATAACATATTATAATAAATTCGTCGACAAGAAATATTTAGAGTTTCCAATTATTTCTCGATATCCATAACAATTATTTGTTTTTACTAGAAGAATTACAAAGTGTGAATAGAAAAAAATTGAATTACGATAGTTTAATGACGAATATGGACACGGGCGTGGATCGCCTATCACAACATACCTAAGCTTTCTGCAGGGGCGTTCAAAGAATTCTTAAGCGTGTCGCGAAAAGAAAATAATCGAGATAAGTTGTCTAAATGCTTAAAGAAGATTTCACTAAATTGTATTATCAAATTATGAAACTGTGAATATAAACCAATTCTTGGCTGGTTTCACGAACTAATCTCCTTTTTTTTTCCTATTTACAAAATCCTAAAAAAAAAAAAAAAAAAAGACAAAAAATGGTGAAAAATCATCATCATTTTATGGACGTAGTCGTATCACACGAGTTACAATGAAGAGTCCTTTTATGGATTTGGTCGTAATATTCTCAAAAGCACGTTGAAAACGTTGCCGAAACGTAACGAATGTCGAACTATGCATGTAGAATCTCGTAAAATACGAAGGAGGAGAACGGGACGTACTACGCGACGAATAATATTTCAACGTATATAAAATACAAAGTACATCATACATACTTATTAAGTTACGATCTCCGTATGATAATGCATGCCTCGATCGAACTTTACAATGATCGAATATTTCGTCGTTAAGTACAGAATGATGATGATGGTAATGATAATATTAATAGTAATAATAATACAAAGTTGTACGATTGCTTTTTAAACTACCACTGCGGCGCGAGGCGCATCGCTCTTATTATTTTATTCTCTAAGGAATACGAAATGATCGTATATACAGAATGATTTGCGCATTTGTAACAAGAATTAATTTTTATTTTTGGTTCGAGTTAAATCAAAATATTAGTGGAAAAAGATATTTTTTTTTATGTAGAATGACGATAATATTCGATGTACGCAGAAATCACGAAGCGGTTTTAATTTAAAAAGATAATGAAACTGCAAATTGTGCTAGTATTAATGCACATATGATCGTGAATATGTAATCTAACTAAATTAATCCGTCTTTTTCCTTTAATATGACTTGTATGACTTGTTGCAGTTGCGCAAATCATCCAGTAGAATAAGAGATATACAGAAAGTTTCAAATTAACTACTTTAAAACTATCTCTCATTTTGTATACACACACACTCTCTCTCTCTCTCTCTCTCTCTCTCTTTCTCTCTCTATCTATCTATCTCTCTTTGTTTCTCGCAAAGTGCGTTCATCTTACTCACAAAAAAGCATACTGAGATTTCACATAATACACGTAAGTTATACACTTGGAGCATACCCGAAAAAAATGGATCTATTACGTATAGTTTTTTTGTTCAGTCATACTCGTGAGTAGTTTCTTTTTTGTTAAAAAGACTGTCCCTTTCCTCTTGAGTAGATGGAACCTCTGAAGTAGTTGGCCTTACGACTTTGGAGACTTTGCTAACTTTACTGAGATTCTCGGTAAGTCCGCTGCCACCGCTAACGCTAGAAAAGAGACTACGTTCGTGACGTTAGAATAGGATAAGTTAATCTAAGAAAAAATGTAAAGACGATCGTTGCAAAGACCGTTTGTTTTATATATTTGATTTAATCTCATTATATTATAGTAAAATAATACTTACACGATGTCCATTTCATCGTCATCGTCGCCTTGATCAACTTCATCAGTTGTTAATGTAAAATAAGGATTCGCGGAAGCTGGTCGGAACTTGTAACCCGTTAAAACGAAGAAAATGTGCGTTGCTATCTCACGAGACATTTCGTCCAACCATTCGTATTGGAAGGGTACCGTACTCTATCGAAACAAAAACAGGGACTGATAATATTTATCAAAACGTATACGATTTTATACTGATACTGCTAAATAAATGAATCTCTAGAATGTTTGTAAGCAGAAATTGAAAGTAATAAATGTTACGTACCTTAAGTAAGTACGCTATAAATCTGGTAAAGTATATATAACCAAGTATCATGATATAAAAATGTCGAAAAAGTTTAAGTTTGCGTAAATTGACAGCCGCTTTGCCGTCCGTGTGAGCAGCTTCTTGTAAATGTCTAATACTCCATACTATTGGGAATGAAATAGCACCGCAACAAAGCAAATCCACGAGAATAAAAACGTCACGCCAGGTTTTATTCTCTATATCACCTTCTTCGCCTTCTTCTATTATTATTTCCGCAACATTTGCTAATACCTAAGTAATCAAATAATAGATGGCATTAACTTTATTTGATTCTATAATATTCTATGTATAATAAGATCTTGTTTTATTACCTGTAATGGAATAACGATCATGAAAAGTTTTTTGTCCTTGTCCGCTAAAATATGCTTAATGAATGTCCATCCTGTGCCAACAAGGACGATAGTAATGAATAGTACAGCACCCTTTAACAGGTGCGTAATATAATACAATATTGCCCACGCTGCTACGTGTTCACCTTTTGTTTGTATAAAATGATAATTGATGCCGTGGAATAGTAAAGACAAGGACTTCAGAAATACCAGTACTGTCATTAAGTAATGAATTTTAAAGACGGGATGCCTGCATAAATATTAACCATAAGTTTCTATAGGTTATTTTTTATAAATGGAAACCTATAGGTTTTTTTTTTTATAAATGGAAATCTTACTTGCTCTTCTTAAGTATGAAGACCCAGAAACAGCCAGAAAAAAGAAATATGAAAGCCATCATAAAATACAAAGTTGGTAGAGGCATTTCTCCGGCACTAAGAAAATTTCCACGGTTGATTTCAGCTATTTGTATCTGTAAATAAATAAAATATAGATATATACGTGTGTGTATAAATTATTTTATTTCTTGAAAAAATGATCACGTAATCGTACATGATGTCTTACCGTAAAATCTAAGGCAACTTGAGTATTACCCTTATAATTAGGACAATTGTGAAAATAAAGATTGTAAAGACCTATTTCTTCTTGACTACCTACGTACATGGCAAAGCTTGTGTTATAGTACATTTTGCCTTTTATATTTTCCATAGTCATCGGTAACGGCGTTTGTGTTAAATGATCACAAGTATTTAATTCTGGTTTGAGATCAGTCTCTTCCTTTTTATTGGATTTTTCTAACAGGTTTTCTGCAATCAAATGTTCGTATGAAATAGTTTCCAAAATAAAGATATGTGATGCATAATATGAAAACATATTGTTATGTTAAAAATACAATTTAAATGATAAGGAAAATTTCATTCCTGATGGACATAAGAGAAAAATCTATAACTGACTCAAAGAAGTTAGTTACCTAATCAAATTTTCAAAAATACCTCATTTTCGTGTTATTTATAAGATTCAGGGCAAGATTTAATTATAGCAACTATCATCAAGGAAACGTTCGATCACTAACATTGCTTCGAGTTCATGTGTACTTGTTCATCAATCATTTTAGTTAAAAAATTGGTATTTAGAAAATATATGTTAATGTTATATTTTAATTAAAAAAAAATAATAATGCACCCCGATTAAAGGAATAAATATAATATATATATAAATTCTAATACATTCATAAAATATTTTTTTTTTGAATTTGGTCGGCTGCCCAAAAACACAAATTATTTCAATTTATCATCGATTATTGCTCAAGGATTTATTAAAAATTTTTACCAATTTGAATTATAAGAAAAAGTCTGAATGGAAATATTTTAATACAATTCCAATAATATCTTCAAGTAATATTTGTATTAATAAAAAATGCTTTAAACTAAATAAATAATTAAAGTTTTCAACGCTGTTTGGAGTATTCAATATAATGCATTTCCTTGAAAATTGGCACTATATCTAATATATAGAATATTAATAATCAACTGTCTGAGGCAAGACAGAAATCGCAATTATGAAGAGCTAGCCAAATCACCGATTTCCACCTGTCGGTAACGGATGTAGTTAAACGGTAATTCTAAGATTAGCAATGATAGGTGTATGTGTCATAGAACGAAAAAATGGAAAATTTGCAGTTTAATTTAATATTTGAAGAAAATGAATTGCTTACCATGTATAGAAGTGTTACGCTTCTTTCTAGGAAATAGAGCTGTATCGCTAAATTTTGTTGGCAATGAATTTCTTTTTATCCTGAAATTTGGTATCAAACTAGAGTCTTTGTATATATGAACGGTATGTATATTGCGACTACAATTTATCTTCAATCTGAAAAATAAAAAATACTTGTAGATAAAATTCTTCCGTTATAGATGTAATACTTTTACTTACGATAAATTATTCAAGTCCATTGTAAAGTATATGACAGTACTATCATTCTTCTTCTCTAGTTCTGTTTTAGGATTGGATAAGTCTTGAAGTACGCATCTTTCTTGATGACTATCTAAATAAGGATTAACTGCGTCGCTAAGTGTCCGGTCCAAACTGAATCCAAACTGAAGTCCGAATAAAGAAAGTTTTGCTTAAACATTAATACATAGATATATATCACAGAGTATATGCACTGACAATGCTCACAAATATGAAAGAAAACATATCATTTTTAATCTTTTATCATCCAAGCCTATGATGTCATTGAAAAACTATGCATTTATATTTCTCGTGACAATTAGTTGACAAATTAGGATGAAAGGAGAAGACAAACAGGTGGCTGTGCCTCTGTACTAAATAATGACATTGTGTATAACTTACCACTGCATTTTTGTCGTAAGGATCGGCTTTGAAATTCGTAAGACTGACGTTAAGAATACCATCCTTATAAAAACCAAAGGTACTGAGAGAGATATATCGCCTAGTGTCTTTCTGCAAAAAGAAAGGAAACAAAAATATGTGATAATCAATGCTTCTACATATCTGGCTTCACAAACATATCCACGTACACTCGCACTCGTTTCTTAGGCATTTAACCTAATGTCATTTAAGTAGATTTCAATTTATTTTATTCGAAATATCCTTTATACATATAGTTCGTAAAATGTTCATGATTCATTGTTGATTGCGTAAATGAATTGATGCTATAGGCGATTCCATACGTGTATTACGTATGTCACTCTACTGTGTACCACATTATATGTATATGTATATAAAATATATATTTCGCATATATATATACATAGATATCGATGCAACACACCTATATCCATGATATTGTACGATCATTACGGTACTATATTGTTATTTCAATTAATCTATATTATATCAATCGAAAAAAGAAAGAGTAAGTGAGAAAGACAGAAAAGAGGAGAGAGAGAGAGGAAGAAAAAGGAGACCATCAAAAGAGAGATATCCTTTGCACGATACTAACCCGTATTTCAAGTTTATGGATCCTAGCTGTAACCACTGTGATTGTTAATAAAGTCCAGAAGCACGAAACGAAGAAACTTTGCAAATACATTTTTGAGTTGTTTGCGATCATAGAAATGTCACATCACGTAGAATTCGTTACCTAATCCGAACAACTCGGTACACGCGCTCAACAATACGCGAGTAAAAACTGCTCTGACTTTGGAACGTGGGAAACTATCGGAATTGGACAATTAGAATCCGCGGAACGCGCAAATTGAATTGCGCACGCGCACTTTTTAAATTCTCTTTTTTCTTCTTTTTTGTTTTTTATGATTTTTTTTTTTGATATCGTTTCTTTTTGCTCTCGTAACGTGCCAAAAATTTTCTATTGTTTCATTTAGTTATAAAACAGTGCGTTTTAATTGTCAAAGAAAAACGATAGGTAAAAGAATGTTGTTAAATAGTTTTTAAAGTACATATGTCAATATTTGAGGATTCAAATGACTGAAGTAAGAATGAAATGAAAGACTGGTAAACGATTTGAAGGTTAAGATGTATGATTTGTTTCTGTAGGAAACTTTTGAAACTTTACTTGAAATAATGGAAAAGCACTTTGCAACCTTAAAAATTATAGACGATGAAAGTGAGCCTAAATTGACCAGAACAGCTAGTTTTTCTGATCTAGCGTCTTCAAGTAAGAAAATATTCATTGAAGAAAACTGTCAAATTTCGGATTCACCTAGTTTAGTGAGACAAAAAAGTTGCGAGCAGATGGTTGATAAAACTAACTGCATCAGGTAAACGGCAAATTGTTTCTTAAAGATTGTTGTTCGAATGACGTTTATATGCGCCTACGATTTATTTCTAGGCAATTAAAAATATCCAGACATTTATCTACAAATGAAAATGAGCATAGAAGAACTTGGGAAAGTAGCATTTCATGTACCGTTAGTAAACCGGAATGTACAAATTGGAATTCATTTGGACCTGTGGTCGATGCACCTAAAACAAACACACCGCAACAAGAGCAAATAGAGTACATGGAAGTAGATAAAATTGATTTGTCGGATCATAATAATGAAAGCAATGATACTGTCAATTTGATTAATCCTGTGGAAGTAGTAGATTCATCGGAAGCTAAGATCGAAAAAATACAAAACTCAAATGCTAACTCTGAGAAAGAATTATACGAAAAAATGAAGAATGTTCGTCCTCCTGCATTGTCCATTCCGATGAAATATAAAAATTCTTTCCAATTTTCATATAAAATTTCATTTTTTATATTAATACCAATAGTTGTATTTTTAATATCTGCTTTGTTAAATTCAGATAGAGATGTAAAATATGTTTGCGATCATAAGTCACATTTTTCCAACGCTAGTATTGAGTTACGGAAAAGAATTTATGGTCAAAATAAAGTTATATCATCTTTAACTGAATTTTTAGAAGCACACAATTCCTGCACAAGGCTTGCAGTACTTGTAGGAAGTACTGGAGTAGGAAAATCTTATACTATCGACATCATAAGAAGAAATTTTCCGACTCATAATAAAATTATACAATATACTCCACCTTTAAGTAAGGTTGATGTAAACGAGATTTCATCCAGTTGTTGTAATTTAATTGTTTTAGAAAATTTAAGAGAAAATGATATTTCGGATGCTGTAAATCTTTCAAGTAATATATTGAAACTTAAGAATACTTGTATTACTCTATTAGTGGTGATTAACATGGAGAAAGTCGATCGCAATTTAAAACGTACAATCAAATTGGATGAAAATATTAAACATGTTACTGATGCATTTTCCAAAGTACACTACGATGTAAGCATATTTGGATATAATCCTTTAAATGCTGAAATCTTGAAGAAATGCATAATACAAGCGATGACAGATAGTCATTTAGAACTTAGAGAAGATCAAATACTGGAAGTAATGAAAAGTCTATTGGTATCTAATAGCGGTTGTAAAGGCGTTTATCCAAAGGTTCAAATTTTTGGTAGAGAATAATATTTGAGCAATCTCTTTTAACCTATAGCATATTAATTACATACAATATTATCTTTTAAACAGTTAATTAAGAAGACTGATTAAAATACAAAATGTAACATGATATTTCGTTATCATCCTCTACTAAATTATTATTATGTTTTATGTATAATATATATCTATATCTTTTCAACTTCAAATTAGGACAAAACAATTTCAAATAGATACATTGTTTAATCCTAATTTGAAATTGTTTAGTTCCAATTTGAAGTTGAAAAGGTATAGAAACTGTCAAGTTCCTTTTTTACATTGTTTCTCCCAATAAGTCTCGACTGATTATTATTAAAGATAAATATGATAACAAATGTTGTGCCAAAAAGTCTAACTTTTATTTTCATGTTGAAAGAATGTTGTACAAAACCGCGCATTTAAACATTATATTTTATACTTGATAATTATAATAAAAAATAAAACATTACCTATTATAAATGGAAATAAAAAACTGACAAAATGTCTCGTATATATATATCATTTAAAATACATATACGCAATCGAGTTCGATGTCGGCTAAAGCCCTATTGCGTACGTAATACATCTTTCCCTTCTCTTCTTTCCCATAAAACTTTCTTATAGTCATTACTTGCATTTCACTTAGACTATGTTCCCCTACGATATTGCGTTTTACAATTTGAGAAAAAAATAATACAATGTCGTGCACGTACAATGACTCTACGCTTTTATCGTGCGATCTAATTTGTGAAATGAAATTTATAATATTATTTCAAAAGAAACACAGTAATGCCCTTTCCTTGGAAATTTCTTCTTTTCAAAGTATTGACAAATGAATGCACTGAATATGATACATAATAATGTTTAATTAAACGGAACAATTAATGATCAACGCAAAGATCAAGTCGATATAATTTTTTGAAAAGTGCGCGTTTCCGTAATCTTATCTAGGCACTAAACGACTTCCCGTTATTTTAAATTTCATTTTTTTCAAACACATCCTATCGTAAGATTTTAATAGATAATATCATTAGGTATATCGGAACAAATAGAAAAGTTGCAATATTTGCTCGTTACGTATTTCACATTACGTAACGTATAACGACTTGGGTTGGTTATGCCACCTTTGCCAGAAATTCCATTTTAATGTGTGTAATATTTTATGAAATATTTTTCTTATTGCACGTGATGGAATGATCAAACAATAAAATTACAATTATTATTCTTGTCTTTTCTTTGTTTCAACAATATTTTCGAGTCTATGCTTTTTTTCTTTCATATCACGAAATACTGCATATACTTGTAAGAAGAGTATCATTAATAGTGTCTCACTTATTAGCCTGAAAAATAAAGAAGAGGTAAGAACAACCGGTATTCGACGTGAGGACGACAAAAGAAATATGTTGCGAAATGTACTATAAATCGAGTGGTAAATCGAGCTATAAAAGAATGTTATTCTTGAAATTTTCGTTCATTCCTTTAGTCCCAAATGGATCAGAAGGCTATGATAGATCTGAAAACTGGTTAAGAATATTTTGTCGTTTTTTCTTTTTTCCTCTCGCTCCCTCTTTCATTGACTTCGAAGAAATTTACTCATTCGCGAGACGCAAGGTTTCTGAACTGGAGGAGGAAGAAAGGTGTCTCTGAAAATTATAAAAGAGCGATCGTACGAGCAGAGGGGAACAGTGGCTATCGAGCACGTAGACTGGCTTCTTTCTAGGTATGTCTTTATTTTTCTTCCCTTACACAGAATATTTTAACACTAAACTGACCGTTTATAAACCCTAACTGCGTACGGCGCTTAACCGTATAAAACAAAAACAAATAACGTACTCTACGTCAACGGCAACTAAATTTAAAAACAAAAATGACGTACTATACGTCAACAGCTCTTGGATTTTAAATAAAAAAAACGTATTAATACGTCAACGGACAGTTTAGTGTTCAAATATTTTTCTCCTCAGCATGTATGGATTTAAGGCTCTTATTTTTTATTTATTTCAACAACCATATTTTCTATCATATTTTTCATCGATTTCGTTCAACATTTTAACATAAAGAACAAACAAAGGAAGAAATATAATTTCAAAATTTATTTATTTTTTTAATAACAATTAAAATTTAATCATTTTTTAAAGAATTGTATTAAACTATCATAATGTCTTGTAAAAAACAGAAATAAATATAGCTGATTAATTCTAATAGAATTTTCGATACTAGTCACGAAATGTCAAATCAATATATTATACCGATCGACGTAAGATGCATCCTAAATATTCATTATATGTATATTGTATGTTGGCTTCATTAGTAAACGTTCTGGAATTTGAAGGACTATTACTTCAAAATCTGAAAATGGACTCATGGTCACTAAGTTTTCAAAATATTTTCATATTAAACCATTGCGATGTTTATAAAAATTTATTTAATTGTTTATATGGCAAAAACTTGCACTTTGAATCGTATAATTTCCCAGTTAATACAAAACGTTAATATGACGTTCGATTTACGTCATTTTTGAAACATTTTTGTGTTTTGTGTTAATTGGGTTTGATGACCAATTATTATATTTTAATAAATCAAAATTATATTTGATCAAAGTTCCAATTGAGAATTATTCTTAAATCCAAATATTTCTAATTTGAATTTATAATTAATAATAATCTAGATTTTTTTTTATTTATTACGAGACCATTTCATTCTCACAAAAAATTGCGATGTAAGAAAATTTTTCCTTGGATATTTATATATATTATACATCATATTATACATTATATATTCTTTATTTATTTATTTATTTATTTATTTATTATACGGGAAAAAACCAATAATACAAAAGAGAAAAAACATTTAAAAGAGGTCAGGACGTAATACAGATTCAAGATTATATCAGCATTAAAGATAATTCAAATATTGATTGAAAGAAAATAAAAATTGCTGACATGACGCTCAATATGCAGATATTTATGTAAAAGTACATAAATAAAAGAAGATTGCATAGAAATCATAGTAGAACTATGAAGAATATCGCATCAGGTAACATTAAATATTACAATTGAATGAAGTTATCTTAATTATTAATACATATATATGTTTAAAGTTTAATTCAAGGCTGAGATATATTATCGTCATTATATTTTGTGTAGTTAAATTTAAAATTCATTTGATATTATTTATTCATTAAAATATTAATGATATAGAAAAAGCAAAATCAACAACGAAGACAAAAATAATACATCAGACCCAAGCAAGCAATAAGTATACGAAGAACATACAAGTTTACATATAAATAATCACGTTTAAATATATTTTTCAATATAACATATATAATACCAAAGTTAATTTTGGTATTAAAAGAATATACATTTCTTTTCGATAGCTTACCCGGTCTAAATTATTATTGAAAGTAGAAGTGGAGGGAAAGTAAGTCAAGAAAATGCGAGTTCAGCGAGGTTTTTTGTATATACTGAATAAACAGGTTTCGGTTAACGATTGACAAAAAAATGACTAACCAATTTTAGGAAAAATTCCATTCACTTTCTTGCAGCAACATCTACAAAAATGTAGATTTAAGTTTATAATTATTGCTGGCACTTAAAAAAGAAATGTAATCTAATATAAAATAGAAAACTAGTTTTAATACTTCATAATTGGAATTAAAACCAATAAAAAAGAAAGAATAAATTGTGAAGCTTTAATTAAAAGTAACCATGACATAACTTAGATTCGTAATAGTTGTTTCACTGAAAGAAATTTTACTAATTGTATGTATTACGCGCAACTATTATATGATCCTACGGTATCATATAATTAAACAACCACGAATCTCGTTATCCATGGCAGAGGATGAATTTAATGGAATCATACGTACACGTAATAGTCGTAATGCATTACGAAGAAAAGGTAGCTTTTACTAGGATCATACGTAACAGCGTATTGACTCTCTAAAAGTAATCTTAAAAGTCAGCTAGCCGATAACATCCACTTTCTATACGGAAGAGATCGATATTAGTTATGGCTTCGCGTCTTAGATAGGCCATTTGCCTTTTGTGTAATTTCGATGAGAAATGCTGTCATTATCAGGCTGCCATTTTAATATACAAGGTGTATATACTGTACATACCTTATCGTTACCAATAATATCATCATTTTCATATAGTTTGCGTGTTACGAATACTTTTTCTATTAAACGAATGTAAATTTAATAACTATTAACGCAATTTTAATAGTGGAACTTGGAAAAACAATCCTATATTTTTTCGAAATGGATCGACTTTGTATATCGTTTACTTTGATCTAAACACTGACCTTAATTCTTTTTTTTTTCTTGAGAGATTTTTCAATCATCATTCGATGGTTCTTACATCTGTTACTCATACAAAAGAACAAAGATGTTTTAAACTCCCCGGTAGATTACGTAATCGGAGAAAGTTGTTGCGACACGTAATCACCGTACGCAACATTTGAGGATATGATGCACAAAGATAAAACGTTTATATTATTTAATCGTTCAAGCGTTTCAAGTATTATTCCATATTATTTTATTACTCCAAAAATAGCAATAAAAAAGAAATATAAATTAATTGTATGATTTAATAGGAAATTCCATTGATATTTAAAAAGTCTCTCATATATTTTTAATACAATAAAATATTCGCGTTAATATTGATTTCATCATAAATTTGTTCAAAAATAATGCTAAATCCATGATTAGATCCAATAATTAGTCTGTAGATTCTTCTTACATGTGTATTCATTAATAATTAAAGTCAATTTAAATAAATATTATATATCATGATTTTTAAACAATATTAAACTTTTAATTGATAACAAAATATTATAGATAATTTAAAATAAATCAAATGGTATCTTTTTTCGGTCATATTTCTATGTGTATTCGTCTGGAGCATTGGTAGAATGTAGGCAAACAGGTCAGACACGTTTGTAACGAAAGTGAAATTAAAGAGAAGGAGAGAGAAAGAAGTTGCTGTTAACTTGAATGACGAAGCGTAAACTCATTGCCTTGTCCATTTTTATGATAAATATTACCAATCCTTATGATCAATTTATAGGATCTTAGGAATCATTGTACATTGAAGAAAAAACAAGGAAAATAGAAAATAAGATGGACAGTGGTGCGATAGAATGGGTAACCGTAGAAGACGAGTACGAGTGCAAGCTTTCCGAAGAGACTCAAAAACTTGCAAAGGATGAGCTTAGGGAGGATAAGAATACGCGTGACCAGGCATTGGAGCAAATGCGTAGCTGGATAAAATTAAACTCGCGTATTCAGAATTGCCGGCTTGGTGAGGAGTTTATTATAAACTTAAACATTTTGTTTCCCCTCACACCCAACTAATATATTTCTACCATCAGATGCACGATTTTTATTGAGATTCTTACGATGCAAGAAGTTTAACGTGCCGATGGCTCAAGAAACAACCGAACGATACCTTCTCTTACGTCAAGTTTATCACCCTGCATTTACTCATTTGGATGTAATGGAACCAACGATGGAGGAATTACTTTCATTGGGGTAAGGTCAACAACGAAAAGGAATAAAACCCTTCCATCCTACGAGTTTGGAAAATCTTAACGATCCTTCAGAAATCTTCCAACATTTCTTACCTATTCGAATTTGTTTTATCGTTTCGATTAATTACAGATATTTATTCGCTGTACCGGGCCGCGATCACAAAGGTCGTCGTGTTATCGTTGCTAGACCAGGTAGTTAGTTTAATCTAACATAAGATTATGGCTATTTCAATCGATCGAGTTATTAACAAGAAATTTTATAGGTGTTTTTGACCCGCATAAATATACAAACGCAGATATGTGTAAGATACACGCTATTACTTACGAAGCTTTGATGGAAGACGAAGAAAGTCAAATTCGCGGATTTGTTCATTTCGCTGATGGTGCTGGAGTCAGTTTTCCTCATCTTACTTTGTTTACGCCCAAGGAAGCCGTTCGTATTGTTAAAAATGGAGAAGTAAGAGATCGTATTTTAACTTTGTATTATAAAATTTTACTGTAAGTTCTAAAGTTTAAGATATATTTTCATAGACTATCTGGAAACTTTCATTTTCAGCGTACAGTACCTATGAGACACAAAGAGGTTCACGCTATCAATGCCCATCCATCTTTGAAGTTCGCTCTTGATTTTGGAATGTCTTTGATCTCCGAGAAAATAAAAAGTCGTGTTAAGATCTACACCAGCTTGGAAGATGCAATAAATAACAAGATGGATACTAGCATGCTACCTAAAGAGTATGGTGGTACCATGCCTATGAAAGAAATGATCGGTAAGGAAAATGTAAATGCTTGACAAAAAATTCAAATGAGTTCCTATCTAAACACCTTCGATAATATTTTGCTATTTATAGACCTCTGGCGACAAGAACTAATAGAATTAAGATCGACATTGTTAAGTCACGATAAAATGAAGGTATGCCTTGATCAATATTCTGATAAAGCTCGAGAGGGTGCCGTATCTGCTTTAAAACAAGGATTTGGTTGCTCGACCCTGGGTTCCAACGATAGCATGATGTGTGGCATAAGTGGTTCCTTTAGAAAACTCGAAGTCGACTGAAATTCTTGAAATCGCTCTTCTTTTATTAATGCATAAAATAGGTTGATCTTTTATTTGGGGCTTATGGATGTTGGAAAACAGTCAGAAGTGATAAATCGAGCCACTTCTAAATAAAATGTTTCGATTGACAAAGATTTTTCATGGGAACGTTATGTCCATGTAATGGCGATTCAAAAGACTTATAATTAAGCAATTATACTACATACGCACTATAAACTATTAACGTTATTTTATTTCTATTATCTGCTTGTATGCATTCGTAGATATCTTCATATGTATTATCCTTTGTAAATAAGTTCTTCATTTGGCAAGAATTATAAATAAAATGTGTTGGTGTGAAAAGGACATTTAAAGTTTTGTCTTTTTTTTCTTTTTAAATGATAAAACCTTCAACTACCTATTAAGTTTGTACGTCATTATCCATTTGGTAACAATTTGACGTACGATTTGTCTTGTCTTGATTAAGTCTAACGGATCCGTAGATAGATCGTTCAAAAAATCTTGACAATGAGATATACCTGTAAAAAAAATAAAACAATAAATTCGTAACGTGTACGTAATAGAAATTTTTTTATAAATACCTTTCATAAGTACAGCTGGTGTAGACTCGTTCAAGTCTTCTAAAACGGAAAGTTTATGCCAAGGATCCACATCGCCATTTGTAAAAATGACATTGCTTATTTCCGGTCTATAACCACCGTAAATCAAATTCGTTCGCATTACTCTTTTTTTCAAATAATTATCATTGTAACTGCAAATTATATGGATATTGAATTACTGAATTATAAAAAAAAAATAAATAAAAATAATAAATAAAAATAATTTTACTAATTTCCGTATAAGTTAGAGCAAATATTAAAAAAGTAATCCAAAGGAACGAGAGATCCGAAAATCGAATTTGGAGAATTAACTGTCGAGTAATAACCATATTCCGTACACGTCTGGAAATACCAGGGTCTTACTGAAATATGCAATCGATTAAATGTTAAATACAATGTAAAGTCATAGTGAAAATCTTATTTAAAATTCGAGTCGAACTTACATATACTATTTAAACTCCAGCTTACATTCTTATAACGTGATATGAACTGTTCGTAACTGGCATCTAAACAATTACCGTCAGTATTATTCATCAGTCTAGCCAATCTCTGAAGCGGCGATCCCAAATGCGTGCCTGTCATATCGTCACAGCAAACACTAATACTCGATTTATTATCGTTTTGAATTTTGTTGTATTGAACAATACCAGCGAATTTCTATTAAAAATAGTATTATTTTCAATTGCCATAGTTGTTGTTAAAACGTGACTGCATCTTTAATTATCGTGATTTCTTACCTCCGTGAAAGTATTTATAAGATGACCAACGTCATAGCGAGATTTCACATTCGGTACTTTGCATAGGCTAAGATATTATAATACTTAATTCTTTTTTTTTTTGATTAATAGAATATTATGAAATCGTGGAAAGGTCTCTTCGAAGGCATGACGAACAATGTGCGCTCGATGTTAAAGCTGCGTTTGATTCCGTAGAAGAGACCTTTCCACGATTTCATAATATTCTATTAATCAAAAAAAAAAAGAATTAATTTATCTAACAATATAAATCACTCAATAAAAGACAAAGTTTATTGGAAGAAGAAATCGATTGCAATGTTTACCATAAAAGTCAATTTTTGCGTGAACCGGAGCACTGCTAGCTACAGCACCCTGTCAAGATTTAAAGAACAAATGTTAATTTCATATAAAACGCGTTAACGTTGCAAATAAAGAAAAACTTTTACTTGAATAAGATGAGGGTACTTTAATCTCGCCCATGTTGCCATATTACCAGCGTAGGATCCACCGAAAACAATCACTGTTGCATTTTCGTCACCAAGATCTGTCTTGACTTTTTCAATAAAATAAGCTACGTCAGCCAATGCTTGATCGACGTTTAAAAATTGCAAATTTTCTTCATCGGTGTTTCTAGAAGTCGTGATAAAAATATTTATAAACTTGTTATATTATTCCTGTATTTCTGAAACATTAGGGATCGTACATTACGGGTTTACTCTTTCCATAGTATCGATGTTCGGTATAATACATTATGCCTTCATGAGCGACGCAAATATCGTACATCAGTCCACTTGTTAAGAAATTAGGTTTTATTTCCCATTCTCCACCGAGCATGATCAATATCGGTCCATTTTTCGTATAGTAGACATTATTTTCATTCTATAATTACAATACTGTTATACGCAATACTATCAACGCAGCGTTATTACGAAAATAATGTTAATCGAGAATAGAAGAAACTCTTACCATTGGCCATATTGTACTATCGCGGGGATTAAAATGATCCAGTGGTTGATTTAACCATTTCTCCTGTATATCTTTAGCACGATTCTCCAATATTTTTGGCCTTCATGGGTTTACTTTCAAAGGTTTAGAAGAGCCAAAAACCATTAACGAGGGAATTCGTACAAATGAACAGAATTATTGAGGCGTACATCTTCAAACGATTTCTCTTCTTCTCAGTCCTAGAATTGCTTTATATTCTGCCTCTTTTATTTCGAGTCATGATTGAACGATAAGGTTCGATAGGATATCGGCTACAATTCACATACATTAACAACCGATAACGAATTAAAAAGTATTTCTATGTATGTCACCATTCGGCGGATAAAGTGTTAGATAATGTACACGATTATCACGATTTACTCAAAGAAATCGTGATTTCATTAATTTTTCTTCATGAAGATAACAAGGTCTATGGATGAAGGATACGATCTCGTATCGATAAAATAGAAGTTATTGACAAATACAAATTGAATTTTCGAATTCTTACATCGATTTGCTTTATAAGAGTTTATCTTTATTCAAAATTTCCTATTTAATGTTATTGTATTGTACTCAATGTATAAAATATGTATGTTGGTAACTTTATTGAATTATTAGATTATTTACAAGTTGTTGAATCATTAAATCGATGCTAAATCTATAATTAAAAATACAAAATAACATTAATTATATTTCATATCATTCAAAATCATGAATGGAGACAACCATTTAAAAAAGAAACAACTCATTTAAAAATTTAATGAGATAATTAAAATTATATAAATAATAAATTATTTAATTTTTATTCCAAATTATTTATTATTTAATTATTATTTTCATTTCAAAAATTAAGGAATCTGGAAATAAAAAATTATTCAAAAGATGTAAACAAACTTGTAAATTATATTAAAGATAAGATGAAATACAATAGCACAAATATCGCGCTTTGAATTTTATCTTTTAATTAGGAAAATAAAAAAAATTTTCTAAAATTAAGAAAAAGAAAGGAAGAAATATTCTCACGTATGTATTTAGTTATATATTTTACCATCGATTGGTATGATTTCAATGGGATGATGGTGAACATCTTTCTAAAATGAGATTATAGTAAAAATCTTTTTGAAACCATAGAAAAAAATAAAATCCTGTAATTTTGGTTACAACTTTTCTTTCCTAATTTGAAGAAATTCACACCATCAATTATGACTGCATAAACCTGCAAATCAAATGTGATTTAATGAAATATTATTTAATTACGCAAGAATAAATTCTTCCACGGAGAACGAATACGTACTTGTTGTCTAGATGACGTTCAAAATAAAAATAAAAAAAATATGTTGTATGTATCGAGTCACTCTCCTCCTATCACTCACCTTAGCCGGTCGTTCGGAAATTTTTTTCTATGTGTAATTAATAAAATAATAAAATGTGTGGATATTAACATAAACGATGTTCGTTTGACCCAAAACCTCGTTTGACTTTGACCGTCTCCTTTGCTTATTTATCTCTTTCTCTTTCTATACATTCAATTATATGAATTATTACTACGCATAAAAATAAAAAGTAAATACGCTTATTAAAAAATAACACTTCTTGATGACGTACTTTTATACCAATAATCTACTTTTCTATCGATGACCTACTTTTCTTAAGAAGTATATGTACAATGCGTGCATGTATCTGTTTATATCGATTATTCGATTAAAATTGTTAAAAAATAATTATTTAATGTATTTCAAATTTTGGATAAGCCCAATTATAATACATATAACATTAAAACATCATACTATTCCCCATTGTAAGAATCTAGAATGCGTCGAATATATAAATGTTTTTGAACAAATATATATTACTGGTAGTGAAATAAATTATATTTTATTTGAGGTATGTTTAGAAAAAATGCGCCAAAGCAAACAATTTGTAAAATAATTATTTATTGGGAATATTTAATGTACATTTGCGATATCCCATGAAAATAATTTGAGAAATAGAGATCTATCATAAAAAAAAAAGCATATAATAAATTTAGATGCTGTACATTTTATTCTCTTACTCTCTATTATTATGCTAGTAAAAGAATTTTTCAATCATTCTTATAAATGAGATTGTTACACTCATCGTGTCACGTTTTAAGATTGTTTGCGAGCTCACACCACTGTCTCGTATCTTCCCTGCCATCTCTCGCGAGTCTTGTCAAATCGATACTAGCCCTGTTTCTCTCCAATCACTTCGTCTCGGTTGAAAATTTTCGGTATCCTCCAAAAGATGTTTCATCGTATTAAACGCTACGTTAAGCATAAAAAATATTATCACCGATTATTATCTTCTTCATTATCAAAATCGGTTGTCGTCCAATCGTCAGGAGATTCTTTATCGATGGTCCTACGTAATTCATCGTTATCGGACGAACAAACAGAATCACTCGAATTTACATCTTCCATAAACATTTTATCACAATTTGTGCTATCCCACTTTGACGAACGTTTCTTTTTATGTTTTTTAACATTACTCTTTTTATTTTCTAATTGAAGCTTATCGATCTCGTCTTCGCTCTCGGTCTCGATCTCGGTCTTTATGCTCGAGAGATTATTATAATCGCGTTCTTCGGATCGTCTCGACTTATATTTGCCACCTTGCTTATTGTCTTTAGAATAAGTTGTCGAATATTTGCTACTTTTTTGAGAAATCTTTTCTGTTCTTTCGCGATCGTTATTAGATTTGTGCTTCCTTTTAGAAGATCTCTTTTCGTTCTTATGAAAATGTTCACTTTCGCGTTTCTTCTCGTAGGATCTTCGAGATTTGGTTGAACTTGAATGATGACTTTGTCTCTCCGTCGACGTTTTTCTGAATTTTCGGGAACTTTTGGAGCTTCGATCTTGTTTATCGTGTCTAGAAGAATGACGACCGTTTCTTTCGTTCGAATGTCTGTGCTGTTTCTCGTTATTTCTCGAACGTTTGTCCGGTGTTTCAATCTCAGGTGATCCCGACCATTTCCAATCTTTACTTTCATCGGTTTTTTCGCATATGTGCTCTTCCCATGTAGACTTGTCCCTGGAAAGATATAAAAACAAATAGTAACGAACGAAAAATTAGATTTGTACGCGAGATATGCAGAAAGTAGTCTAACTTTTTGAACAAATGTTATTTTAGAGAGAAAAATAAAAAAACACGAGGTCGGTTTACCTTTGTTCGCTCCTTTTGCTGTTACTTTCCGAAGCAACTGCTTTTGAATAACGCGGTGGACTTTTGATGTCGTATTCGGTGTGAGGATTTTGAAAAGTGTGCAAAAAGTTGCAAGCTCTACCCTTAGGGCACTTTACCATCCCACAAACGGCATTTCTCCAAGACTTAAAATTGGCAAACTCGCAGTTCAATTGTCTGCCGGCGTACCAACGACCCTTCAGTTTTCTCTGAGCTCTAGCAGCTTCTCGTTCGGTGTAATACTCAACGTACAAATTACCGCGCAAATGAATCTCGGTATTGCAACATAGTCTGAGCGTTTTAATTCTTCCGTAAGACTCTAATTCCGGTACAACGTCGTAATAAAACTCACGAAAGTGTTGTCTCGTCTCGGAATTCTCAAATTCCAATCCAATATCCGTATCATATTCCGTAGAATTTTTTTCCAAAGAAAAATGCGAATAAAAATTAGGTATCAAGAGGACTTTACTCAGGCAAACTCGACGATGATTTCTCGAACACGTATCTCCATATCTGCAAATAAAAAATACAAATTTATTCTAATTTTTTGTTTTTTAATTATTCCTTAAATTGTCTTTGTTTATCGACCTACCTGCAAGCGCCCGTTTTAAAAAAGAAAGGACAAAGTTCTTTGCCCGGTTGACTGTCGATAGTTTTTCTAAGAACCTCTGGCGTTTTTATACCTTCATCTATGTAATCATCAATTTCCTGATGCAACAATTCTCTTTGCTTTATCTCCTCTTCTCGTTTAAGTTTTTCTTCTTCTTCTTTCTTACGTATAATTTCTTGCCTAGCCTCAAACTCTTTTCGAATTTGTTCTTCTTGTTCGAGCTGCTGTTGCCTAGCTTTTGCTTTACGCGCCTGAACGATAAGCCATTCCTTTTTCGCTTTTACCTAAAATGAAAATTATGTTAATGTAGGAAATAATGAATGATTTGTTTTTCAACGTAAAACAACGATAACAATTTAAATTACCTCCTCCTCGAGCCATAATTTTTCTCTTTCATCGTGTTCTCGTTTAATCAACTCTTCTTCCTCTTTCTCGCGTAGTTCATTTTCCTTGCACCAATTCAAATAATCCGCGGTATTTTCAAGTGCTGCCCTCAATCGTAATTCGTCTGCTTCACGTTCCTTGGCAGCCTTTTGACGCAACCGTCTGCGTCGTTCTCTCTTTGCTATACGTCTCCATTCCTTGTGACTACGCGATACCGATGAACAAACCTCCATCAGTAAGCATCTTCCTTATTTAGCACTAAATTTTCCTTCGTTTCTCGCAGTGTTCTCATCTTTTCAAATGAAATAAACTATGTGCAATCAAAGCAACCCCTCTCATGTAGCACGTGTTCGTCGGTATCTTATTTACGAACTATACTAATAATAAACGTTTTCTTTGTGGATATTTATCCTTTAAGACAATGCTCTTTCTCTTTCTCTTTCCCTCTCTCTCTATTTCTCAAGTCCCTTTGTTTTCTGTAAAAATATGAAACTAACAAAATGCACAGAACTGTTGTATATTTCTTATATTTTTTATTGAAACAGAATCGTTAAAATCTTAGAAATATAGAGCACTTGTGCTCTATCTGATGATGAATTTTACTACTAATTGTAAATATGTACGAGATATATCGGTAAAACAGAACGTTGGAAATGTTTATCATATTAGTTGCAAGATGGCAGAATAATCGACTTTTCAAATATATACACTCAAGCTTATTTTTCAAGTTATACTACATTGCTCGAAATAATAAAAATATATACAATTATGCATATTTAACGATACTTTTACTAATATGTAATAATAACAATATGATATATAAATAAATAAAATATGATAAATTGTGTCAGGGTTCGTGAGATTATACATATATGTCAATTTTTGTTATATTTTTAATTATTAAATTTAGATCAACTGAGGATTATATCGTAATCCACGCTTCTCTCATAATTTTTAAATAAACATTGTCTGTAGTTCTTAAGAAACTTAATTCATATTATTTGAGAAATGATTAAGCAATGTAAACAAATGAAAATAAACTGTACATGTTTATCAATACGATTAAACGTCATTAGAAACTCGTTATTAAGATTAATTAATAAAATCCTAACGCTGTAAATCTTCGTACATATTTTGGAAAGTTGAAATAAAAAAAGAAAAAGAATCGTCCTCTTGTTGGTACGGTCCTGAAAGAAGTTCCGTTATACCTGCTGGTGCGTTGAACCACGTACGTGTCATAGGATAGTACGAAGGGGAAGACGTTCCGTTGTCGTTCGAAGCGGTTGCGCTTTCGTTCTTCGAATCCTTTACAAGGAAGACAATAATACGAGTTTTTGCATGGGTGATAATACGTAAATAGTGTTGATAAATTGAAATAAATAACGGAATATAGATAAGGATTTATATATTATATAGATCAGAGTAATTTAAATAAAGTGTCCTACAACGTTCTATAAAATTGTTTAACTACGAAGAAACGACTCAGCCATTCGATATAGATAAAGTGTAAATAATAATCGAGATAACGCAAGGATAACGTTAAAAAAATTTGAAATATAGCTGAAGATAAACTGGCAAAGGTAGGAAAAAGAAAAAGAAAAAAACCTAGTTGGAAATGATGAACAACTCGAAGAATGAGGATAAAATAATTCAAGGACGGAAGTCGAAGTTTTGGGCATACGTTTTTTGGCTCTTCGGTGGTTTTTTCGGAGCTCATCATATTTATCTAGGCAGAGACGCTCATTGCTTCTTATACATAAGCACTTTCGGTGGTTATTTAGGATTTGGATGGTTATGGGATTTTTTTAAAATTCCATCCTACGTGACCGATGCCAACGATGATCCAAACTTTGTCCAAGAATTTAAACGTAAAGTTAAAGTTAACCGCAAGGTAATGTGATAATTAGCCGTCGCTGAATCAGCAATAAACTCGTTACGGATAACGCATATCGGCTATCGCATCGTTCATATAATATGTATGACAAAATATCAATTCTATTATATCCTCTTGCAGCCGTCGTTTTCAACCGTACGATTCACCTCTGCAAATGGAGTTGCTTATTTCTGGTCTGAAATTTATTGCAGTGCTATACCGGCGGACGAGATATATGGAATTAATTTTCGGCATTTGATCATTTTGACACCAGTAATAATCGCTCTAGGTAATGCCTTTTTTACGCGATACCATGTCCCGGTGTTATATTTTTATCTTTACATAGGCACATTTCGCTTTAAATTAGATAATAACAAGCGGTAATTTAAGTATTTTGTTTCTTCGTTACAATACATATGGTAGTATTTATTATTTAACAGGTGTTTGGGTAGTTGGAAATATCGGCAGAGAAGGGGGTACGATATGGGCAGCGCTCATTGCAGCTTATCTCTTTTATCCAACTCTATATTACATCGGTGATGAGACTACTTGGGTATTTCTCATGGGAATTGCGTCGAGTTTAGCTTTTGACACCTTCAGCAAAGAATGGAATTTAAAACCAAAAAAGAAACGAGGATGGATCAGAAGAATGTTCTATCTATTCTTAGCTATTACCTTGTATTTTTCATTGATAGGTAGTTATTTGTACTTCAATGCTACTATCACCGACAGCGAAGGCGAAGAAATAAAACTGTCCGACGCGATTCGGCACTTCCTTACTTCACCTATTTGGCTTGACCTTAAGGTTTGTTCATTTGACGATCGTTCGTGGTTATAACGTGAATAATATTTCTTTCATATTTGCTATTTGTAGGCAAGTTTAAAAGCAACCTGGAATCAAGCGGTTCATCAAGGATTTTGGGCAACATGGGCACAAATCGTGGACCTATCTGATCCACGAGGGGAAATTAACGCCTATAAGGTATGCTTTTTTTTGTATTACATCATCTCAATATTGAAAACTCTTAAATGAGCTTCTTTGAGAAAATAACGTTATTCTAACATAAACCACTTTATATAATATTCTTGATAGTATGAAAAAAACCACAAATAATTATTATTTCTCATCGTAGGTCCTTGAACTATCCCCATCAGCTTCGCAAAACGAAATTACGACCAAGTGGAGAACTCTTTCGAGGGATAATCATCCGGATAAAGTTAAGGGAACGCGAAAAGAGAGGCAAAAAGCTCAAGAAAGGTTTATGGAAATACAGCAAGCTTATGAAATACTATCCAAGGCTAAAAATCGAAGGCAACGTCGAAATCGAAGATCGGAATGAACGATTCTCGGGTGAAGTATCTTGAAGAACAAGCTGCTTCCAATGTCAAACGAGACGTTTATTTAAACAATCGTGTGATAATCGTAATAGTCCATACAAAAGTTTCATACCACATGTACTTAAAAGAAGTTTAACATCATTCATTAAGAGTAAACACTCGTTCAGGCAACTCGCCAAGCGGTTTTCCATGACGTCGTTGCTCTCGTGTCAGGATAAATATTTAAACGTTTAAGAACAACGTGTCTTCTCGATTATCGCATTTTTGGTAATCGATGTAAGACATAGTTCCAGTATCCAGTTAATTATTCGAAAAAAAAAATATATTTCTTTCATCGAGTGCCCCAGGCCGCATCGAAACAATTGGTTAAGAACGTTGACGATCTAAAAATATAAAGCTTCGAACGGCTCGGAAAATGTTTTTAAACTTTGACCACGGCACCGTGGCGTTTCACGCGTAGCAAGAAACACTATTTGAGACGTAGATCGTAAAACGTGGATACACTTTTGAAATCCTTCATTGAGTTTGAAGTAATTCTCTTTGATCTTTGACTTTCCATCATAAACTCCCTCGTGAACGAGACAACTGTGATTTCTGAGGTAAAAAAAGCTATCATACCTACGAGCTACTCGAAAAGGTCGTCGTGCTTTAAAAAGGTAATACGACTTAAGCACAAAATGTGCGATCTTCTCTTTCCTTTCATTGTCAGCGGAATTTGTCCGTAGACCGTCAATTAATTACTTGCTTTTCTTTTTCGTTCTCGGCGGCTTCACGATAGCACTTTCGATCCTATCCGCGAAACTGGCCCCACACTTTTCGCCGTTTTTATCGATAAAATCTTGCGGCGAAACTAGGGTGATCCTAAAAGAAAGAAAGAAATGCAAAAAAAATAAAAATAAAAAATAAACATAGATCGAAAGATAAAAATCATATGTGTCGTTTCGCACCTTAACTGTGGTACACTGAGAGGTCGTAGAAGACTCTTGACGACTGGAGGCACTTGACCGTTCTTTGGCAACGCAGGACTACTCGCACAAAGAGCTGCACTCGTCAATTGCGAGACCAAGGAAAAGGAACTTCGATCGGGACCCGAACTCGTTCGAAATACTTTTCTAATCCTCGATTTCAAGCCTGTCGAGGAGGTTGGTAACGGTGTTATTGGGATTGGCGTTACCTGTGATACAAATTTCAATCTCGCTTTAATAAGGATGAGTGCAGAAAAATTATACAAATTTAAATATTTTCATTATTATTAACATAATCAGAAAAGTACCTACATTTTTATTGTTAATTGTATTTAATTGTTTATTTAATATAAAAATATTTTTATTATTATTAATAATAATAATGTAAGCTTTTTCATTAGTGTAATAAATATGTAAATATTTTTTACTATTACATCGTTGCATATAAAAATCTATTTTCATAATGATCGATTTAATAATAATATACTATACATTGTGATTTATTCAAGAGGATTTGTATTTTATTCGAAGACCCAACGTACCTTTCCCTGAAGAACCTTTGCTGCCAATTCTGGTTCACTTCCCCAACGACACGACGTTGTTCTCTCCAACAAACGATGTCTCGCAAATCTTTCGATTACTTCGGCACAAACGTACCTCCCACAAAATCTTGCCCATTGTTCGGCTCTTAATCCTCTTCCATGATCCCGCAACGTGGGGTTTGCTCCTACGATATTGAAAATAAGAAAAAAAAAATCAACACACTGTTATGACTCATATTATTATACTTTTCGATGAAATGTTTAAATATAATTTTGATTAGAGAGAAAATAAAAGTTACGAATCACCAACCTGCAAAGAGCAGTATTTTAGCGCATTTCGTTCGTCCTTGAAGGGCTGCCTTCATAAGAGGCGTGAATCCCAATGTGTTTCTTGCGTCGACCTCGATGTCGGGACACCTTTGAAGAAGAACGTTCAAGCACTCGGTTTGACCTACGATATGAACAAGCAAATAAAATAAAAACCTACTATAGTTTGCATGCAATGTATCGTCGGAATATAGGAAGAATATCTGAAACTGATTGCTCAACTGTTTGTAGTCTAAACAAAATGCTCTAAATTACTGAACAAATATAAATGAATATTCAGAGATAAATTATTTTTTCGTCAAAAAAATTTGCTAAATGCCAAAGCACACATAGGATGTAGTATAATTTAATGAATAAGTACGTAGATACGTATATGTGTAGGTGATGGTAAGTTCGGTAAACAGGCACAAACGAAGGAAGATTTTTCAGTGCACGTCATCGCGTACCACGCGAGTATCGAGTACTCCAAAGTCAGTTATTTTCGGTAACGTTGGTTAGCATTGCCTACACACATACGAGACTTTGGCATTAGCCTCGAGTCGCGTTCCAAACATTTTCTAATCGACATTTCGCCGACTGTTTACAAAATTTCTAAAGGTACGAGCTACGCGAGAAGGCTGTTGAAGTTTAACAGATTCTACCGATAAAACTCTTCCACAAATTTACGAACGATCTTACGAACTCGATATATTTTCCCAAACAATCAGCAAGGAATTATCGATGTATGTGTATTTAGAATGGATCGTGTTAACAATAGTTAATGTGTTGAACTTTATAAAACAAAGAAACAAATCATCAAATCTCGTAGTTTGGATAATTTCATTTATAAATTATTCTGAATTATAATCTAGAGCAGGGTTTCTCAAATTACAAACCGTGGCCCAATATTGGGCTGTGGTAAATTTTTGCTGGATTGTAAAATAATACTGCCAACTTACGCTAAAACGAGCAAAATGATTAATTTGTAAGAGATTTTCAGAAAGTTCTCGTAAAATGTTCTTGCAAGAATACCGCAGTAAAAGCTGTATTTTTAAAATAATATACAGCGACTCCAGTCTACCAAGTTCTTCAAAATTGTATATTATAAACATTTCGGCTAAGGGGTATCATTACAAACAAATGTATTCAATCGTACGGCGAAAAGATTGAAAAATGCTGATCTAGAGTTTGCATATTTGTTTTCTACAATGCGACTATGAATATTACTATGGAATATGTAATCCAATTTATGAATTACTTCTCTAGCTATTACAATTAGAAAGAAAAATTTGGAAGAAAAGAAAAGAATTTGTATTTTTTAAGCCGAAGAAAAAAAGTATGTACTGTTGATTATAATCTGCTTACCAGCTTGAGCCGCAAAATGAAGTGGCGTGTTGCCTTCGTTGTCGGGAAGGTTAGAATCGGCACCCTCGAAGGACAATGCCAGCTCCAACATCGCCGCAGCACCGTTTCCAGCCATATAGCTTATAGCCGTCTACAAACATAAGCATGTAATAACGACGTTAGTTGATTTTCTTAACGGGCAAATTGGTATGCCGGTAGAAGTGCTTCGACGCCAGAAAATTCAACGCCTTTAAATGTGACGTCAACATAAGGCGTGGGCGATATTACGATTTCGACGAGATTTCAATTATTTCATATTATTCATTACCTTTACAAATAATCAGAAACATCATTGTTTTGTCCGGCCTTCATTGGCAACCCATTTTGATCGGATTTTTTTAAATAAAAAATGATAAAAAAAATAAACGTGGAATAAAGTAAAGAAAAAAGTACAATGGTTACTATTTTCTTGTTCTATTTAAAGTTACAACGACGTAGTATTTAAATGTTAAAATAGCAAACGTTCGAGGCCTAGAAGTCGGAGTAAATTAATCGAAAAAAATACGCAACTATTATCAACGCGCAGAAAACTTGTGAAAGAGAGGATACAAAACATGTTTTCGGTTTCATTCTGTAACAACGTTGATCTCGACAAGACGCATAATGGACTATCCGTCGAGGATCAATTTATTAAGTGGCCACTGACGTTCGTACTATCGTCCCAACGTTATTACTTTACTTGCGTCACTATGCGCCACATGGAAATACACTCTGGGAGGTGCTAAAGCACGAAACGACGATTTACTGGGTGTGGATTTGTTCCATCGTTATAAAAAAAAAACCTTTGCACTGATCTTATCAAATTTTCATGACTTTTTTTTTTCCTAACATTTTTAATGGCTGATAAGAAAAATTATAAATAATTAAAAACAAAATGTTTAACGTAAATATTTTACATCCAAAATTTTGTCTATCCAATTAATATACTACATGAAAAAAATGTCTCTTCATTTTAAATCTAATGTAAAATAAAACTTCCATTACACGCGTATTAACAAAAATATCTGTCTCATTAGCATTCTCTAATATTAATTCGATGCTTTGATTATAAATGTATTATTTATATATTGTTCTATATGACGATGTAAAAAAGAAGAAAAATTCGTCGTCATGCAAGATCGACAAGAGAATATTGATCCTGACAAGACGTTGCTCGTGATCCATGATAATATTCAATGTAAATTAGCAATGCACAGCACGTCATCGGAAGACATAACGATAACAAGGAAGAAAGAGAAAGAAAGAACGAGGGAGAAGGATCTTTCCAATCGGCAGTGCCCGTAATTAGAATAGCCAAGCACGCAAGTCTCTTTCTCTCTCTCTCTCTCTCTCTCACTCGCTAGTTCTTTCTAATCGTACAACTCTCTTTAGCAGCTAAATATATTCCTCTTACGTACTTTCATTTAAACAACACGTTTCATACGTTTCGTCAAGTAAACACAAGATATTCATTAATATTATTTTCAACAATTTGCCTATATTTTTCTCTACAATATTCCAACTTCTCTTCCTCTTTTCTTTGACTTTTTCATATTATTTTAAAAATAGATTATCTTGATATCTCTCAAGACCCTTTTCTAAGAAGAAGAAGAAAAAGAAGAAGACGACGGCCATGCGAATACTCGATATGGTCAAAGCCGAAGAAGAGAGTAATTTGATTCTAATCTTGCAACGATATTACCGCATACGGAATGTAGCCAGAAACATTCCGCATGGATAATTCATAACGTTTTCCTGCTGAAGAATACAACGAAAGATCTGTATATGTATATAGTTTCATCGTACATCTCTTTAGATGATTTCACTCTCGAAATGTACCTATCGCTCACCGATCTTCCAAAAGTCTAACAAATAAAAACATCGATATCATTCGCAACATAGAAAAATAATGATTGAAAAGCAAACGTGGGTTTGTATTACGATAAAGGTATATCATAGTCCAAAAAGCAGTCGATCTCACATGCAACTTTGCTATTCAAAAGATAATATTCCTTTTTCTACATTTGTCTCTCTGTGGAAAATCAATAGGCGCGCGCGCGCACGCTACTAATGTATATGGTAAGCTATAAATACAAATTGTCATTCCACGCGATCGAGTTTCTGTAGCCAACAGAGAAGTTGTTCCTTTGAATTCCCTTTCGCCGAAGACATCCTTCGAAATGGCATAGATAGCGGAGTATCTACCGAGTTACGTGTCTATACAGGGAACCGAGTTACGTTCTACTTTGATCGATCCCACGTGAATATCATCGAGCCTTTTCATAGATATTACTGTATTATTTGTCTCTATATTTTTTAACCCGTCTTTGCATACATTTCATTTATAATATCTTTTCTCTCCCTAATTAAAATGGAACATTTTCCATTGGAAAGACATTACGTGGGTGTCGATACAATTCGTATAGGTATCCTCGTAAAATGATTTCGAATGAAATCGCTTGAAATAATAATCAAACGAAGCAGCTCGTATTCTCAAACGACGAAGAAAAACAAAGAAATCGTGCTTATCGTAACAAGATTGGAATCGTAAATGGAACAATGAATTTCTCTATCTCGAAGTATATCTCTTGTGACGTAAGGAGTAGAAAAGACGAAACAACTGTTCACAGATTTGAAGTATCTCTTGAAATGAACGTCAGAGTTTCGGCGGAGTTCACCATTTATTTACATACACCTGTTTGGTCATTAATTCATTATACCTACGATCATATTTTACGGTGAAAAATAAGTGTATATTTTTGTAATCTATGGCATCGCAAATATGACAACTGATAGCGATGGAAAAATTCTTATCGTTGTCATCATTTGTTCTATAAAAATAATCAAGTAATTTAATAAACTCACCCTGCCGCTACTGTCGGTCATATTAACATCGACATCGCAAAAATCAGATTTGCGAGCACGCATCACGACTTCTTTCAAAATCGTATCGTCGGCTTCCATGGCGGCCCTCAAGAGGGCTTTGGGGCCCTCCGAGGGTATTTCCCACGAAGGTGGCACTTTTGTTTTGAAATTGTCTTCGCGAGTGGCACGATCTGTCACGTTTAATAGAATCAATTTTAGATAATATAAGACGAGTATTGCCGATGAATAAAGTTTAACAATCAAACGGAATCGGTTAACTGCCACACGAATTTTCTTTTATGATAAAATACTTCAAACGCAATTAAAAAGTTAATATTCTAAATAATAATTTACACACGTAGATTTGTCATAAAAATAAATACAACTTATTTGTATTTAATATAACCGATTTATGGTAAATAAAAAGTTAAAAAATTTAACAACTACTTTATGCCAAATAATATAATGAAAGCACGAAAGTTACGCGTGATTACCTTGGAGCACGCCCTTATGGTAGACCTTGACCTCGTGAACAGTTGGCTTACGATAAGGTGCTCGTTTTTCTTCGAAGCTAGTGTCCGAACTGAAGGACACCGATTTCTTCACGTTGACCCCTACGTTCTTTTTCCAGCTAGTTGAACCACTTGATTTTCCTAACACTGGCCTAAGCTCGTTTTCGCTGTTTGTATTTGAAAAGTATCCTTTCAAAGTAGAGTATCTACTCGATCTACACCCATTCAATCTCAAAGATTCTGGAAACCAGGAAGAATCTTCGACAACGTTGTCCCTCTTCTCAGCTGATCGAAGGCTCGCTTGAGTTAAACTTGCCAAAAAAGCTGACGATCTTTTCAATATACCCTCGTCGTGTCTTCTTTCGTTTCTCGCAAGAGATTTATCTTTTCGCCGTAAACCTTAACAAAAGTATAAGACGAAAGATTCAAAATCATTTCTACGCATCTATAAGATCCTTCAATAATTTCTTGCCGACCTTCAGAAATCCGATGGATGAAAAATTAACCGAATCAAAATCGTGACTCAATGTAATACAAGGTATTCATGCCGTATCAATAACGCGTGATGCAACAGAGATACTTACTAAAGAATTATTAGAATAGTTAGAATATCTACCAAGACATATATTTACATATAAGCAAAGTTTTTTAAATCGAATAATTAATCCAACCTTTTTACAAACATTCTTACTTTTGTCCTTGTTACATTAGATAAAATGAACTATAGTTAAGACTCGAAGAAAAATTGATAATTTATCAGACGAAATGATAAAGTAAAATGAAAAAAGCCAATACCTTCGTCAAGAATCGCTGGGACGGAAGCAGACTTAGCCAAAAGTCTCGAACTACCGTTGTAAGTTCGAGCTAGTCTTGTGCTCGAGATTTGAGACCTCTCGATGTCCTTGGAGGAGGAATATTTCCCTGTTAAATCTCTAGCGAGGAAAATGGATGTACGTGGACTTGACTCCTTCGCATAGATCTTACTCGAGTTGAGGAAAGACGCTCGTTTCTTCGTAACGTCTTTTGACGTATCATTGACGGTGTAGTTATTTCGAGAGAGCTCGCCTCTGGAAGCGACGATGCTGTAATTGTTGACGACGCTGCTTGCCCTACGTGTCTTTTCGTTTTTTTGATAATTCTTCTGGTCTCCGTAAACGCGTCGAACTTTCTGTTAGACAAACAGAATGTGTGAAATTCATTCATTAAATAAAATATATATTCAATACGAATCATTCATATATGAGTACACTACATTTGAATACGTTTGAACGATTTTAAATGTTCATATATTTAACGGTACAAACTTGTAAAAGTTCACTTCTATAGGAGCCAACGAAAATGCTGGTTAGTTAGGCTAGAAAGTTAGTAGTAGGTCCACCGTACCCAACAAAATTAGCATGCAAAAGGGTCGCGATAAAAAGAACGCAGCGCTAGTTGATCGATGCAGGTATGCGTGCAGCGATTTCAACGACCTATTTTTTTCTCTTATGACGTCGATAGGCCTCACGTTAGTTTAAGAAACTTCATTTCCTGTCGAAAAAAATTCTTCCTTTTTTTCCCCCTCCCCCAGTTAATTTGAAACGTTACAAACATTTCTCATTAGTTGGAAAACGTTTAACTAACTTTATTTACTTGTATTCACAAAGAAGTTGAACCGATCACCGATATATCGTACTATTGGGCGCACCACAACACATTCAAAATTGACGCGGTCTTTATTTTTATCCTTATGAAAATATCACCACCGAGGGTTTTCTCTTTAGAAAATGGAAACGAAATGATTTTCGTTGAATTGCTATCGGTACTCTTAGGATCGTCTCGCAAGAAGTATACACGAGTTCTAGCGGCTCTCTTTAAACACGCTATTTATATGTCGGTTAAGCTCTCGCGCCTCGGTCGGTGCCTCGTGTGCGCATAAACGTACGCACGACTGATTAGCATATGTACGCATCTATCTATGTATTATATGTATATATAGTAAGATGCATTAATGGGACCTGGTGGGAGAACCCCCTCCAGTTTGACCAGCTTCTTTTTCCCCTGTCTTCTGTTATTCATCCGTTTTTATCGCATAAATCTAAATATCATTGTGTGTAGGTGTAAAGTTCATATGTGTACAACGCCAATCAACGGCAAGAGACATTGAAAATATTTGTTTCCTACCCCTATCGGAAACCGAATCTTTTCTTGACTGTACTCACCAATTTTAAACACTTTATCCAATCAGAAAAAAACTCTTCTTCCTAGAGTTAATTTATATGCTGGCACACGCGTGTATATTTTTAAACAGAACTAAAAGTTCATCAATCTGAATTAATTTAAACGATCTCTTAAGTTTGGAAAGATTTCAAAGAAATTTCAAAAAGGGTAACTTTTCTTTGATTGGTGCATACTATGTAGATAAAGCAAAGAGAAAGAGAAAGAGAGAGAGAGAGAGAGAGAGAGAAAGGAACAACACGAGCTTACTTGTCGCGTGGTCGATCGAAGAGTGTCGACTGCGTTGTCGCTGGACTCGCCAATCATGTTGCTCGCTATACTGCTGCCGGTCATAGTTTCATTGGTTGTCACGAGTTTCACCCTACGATAACCCGCCATTGTTGACACAGGATCACCAAATTCGAACGGTTTCTGGAAAGTAATTGAAAATTAATCAACGAAATCAAAAAAGAACATTGGGGTTAGTGAACGCGAATTTGAATTATAGTCGATGAACGTTATTGTAACTTTACGATATAAATATCGTTAAAATGATTTACAAATAAAGTTGTTTTGACCAGAGATGATCACCTTTACTTTCGCGTTTTTCGTACGTGATAGTCGTGCCAACGACCGAAAGAGTTTCGAACTAGGAAGAGAAAGAAAGAAAGAAAGAAAGAGTAAGATAGAATAAAGCTACTCTACGTAGGGTATATTTCTACGAGTGCACGTAAATTCGTATTTTCGTCCCTCCGCGTGTGCTATTTCGGCGATGTTACATCGACCGATGAGCCTTGTCGCTGATCTTTTTGGCCCTTGGCCAATTTTTCAATTTTCCCATCATACAGCATAGCATCTAGTCATATCCTCTATCTAATCTAACGTCATCGGATGGCTCCGATCGACTAACTATGTTCAAAATCAGGAAAGTATCGATAATCCTGTATTAATCGAATTTCGAAGAAGTCTGCCAGACATTTAATATCGAGATCAATATTCGGTCGGTACTTACTCAGCGAATAACGACCCACGTTTTCTTGATTCCTCAATTGGAAAGAGAATGCAATACACGGTCCGGAAATCACGACCGATTAACTTCAACTTCGTGCATATTTCTGACATTGATAGACGTAAACGTATGTGGAACTTTTCGCGATTCACGCCGTTAGTTTATTTCGACCTTGAAAAGTTTTTCTTCATTCGAACGAATATATTCCTCGCACGCTTTTATCTTTCACCTTTTATTTTTTTTTTTTTACTTCTTTAAACAAATCTATTGTGTAAGGATTTATATTCTCCAAGATTTATTTCAGTTGTATACAAAATAAAATCAACCGAACGTTTGATATTTTCTTATGCTGAAAAAGAAAAGAAAATTATCCAAGTCGAACTTAAGAAAATATTTGTAAAAGAAAAGTCTAAATTTAGTTATTTCCAATTGATTTAAATTGTTCTCGAACGAAAATGAACCGTTCGACAAAGGATACGACAAAACCAGCATACGATATCGAGCTCGCTTCTAATTTCGGGTAGAAATTTTTCAATTTAATTTGCACGCTCGACCAAAGATGTATATCGAGCTTCGATAAAATTCATAAGACACCTCGAAGCGTGGAGGTTAACGTTGTTAATAACAGGCATGCGAGATCAACCTGAATCATAATGATCTTTAATTCGCCGTCACGTGCAAATACCATCGGCACGTGTCATTGACATTTCAACGCGACTAAAATTTAGACGAATCTTTTCGTTAACTATTCGAGATAGCTTATTATACTATTTACTCCTCCGTTTCATGTCGACAATAAACACAATCGTTCGACAAAAATAAACTTGTTTTTTTTTTAATCTCTGCATCTTTAAACGAACTGTTTACATTTGTTTATATTTACGTTGCATAATACGAATCTCTTGTTTAATTAAAGCATATCGTATAGACATTATTTTCTGTAAATTATATGATCAAATACTTACAAATATAATAAACAGATAAATTATCATTGAAGTCGGTAACAGGATGTCCACAAATTTCAACAACATGTCCGTGTTCGAACAGGAATTCTTTTCTTCTTTTCAAAAATCACTGCAAAGGAATAATTAAAAATGAAATATTACTTTCTTTTTCTTCATTCTGCGCACAATTATTTTCAAATAAAACTGATTTTCCTTGTTAACATTTTCAACACAAAGAGAGAGAGAAAAGTTTATAAATAAAAGGAAAACAAATTTTTGATAGACCTACTATAATAAGTTTTATTCGCAAATGATTGAATCAACAAAAACTATTAAACTTTGGTAAAAAAAAACAATACAAAAAATGGATATAATTATATCACTGTTAAACTTTGTTCCGTTTTCTAGAAATTCCATGACTCAAATTATACAAGCTCATCTAAATAAAGTCAAACGTATCTCGATAAAGAGCAGCCTTTCACGACCGACTGCGACCAATGAAAAGTTTAATGCGACCTTTTGCAGCGTGTCGACTAATTTCGTACATAGATGCACTCTCGGAAAGAGAGAGAGCTGCATAGGTCTGGGTCATGGTCCGAATGCGCTCGCTCTGGCGCGCCTTTCCGCTCTTCCAAAAGCTACGCACATTCTAAATTTATTGAAATTTCATATAATTAGAAAACTAAAGATAAGGTGCTCTTCAAATTTCGATCAATCATAGTTGAACTATTACAGAAGATACCGAAAAAATACGCGAATCGAATATTATTTACAACAACGCTAAAAAAGAAAATGTTCGAAAGAGGAAGAAAGGAACGATCTTTGTTTCTCTTCGATAAGGGCTTGATTGGATACTGATTGCGAATTAAGGGTTGTTATAGGTACATGCATCTGTATTTATCGCGCAGTCGCGAATCTGGGCCAGGTGTTACTCTCCGATACACACCGGCACGCTCTTAGAAAATTGCTTTTTGTTACGTGCTAAACGTTCGCGAGTAATTCAATAAATTGATTACATCTTCGAACTGGCACCTCGCGTTACGAGTTTATTAGATCACTATTTATTAACCTTCATCTATTTCAATCGATCCTAAAAAAAAAAAAAAAAAACAAACAACTTCTTTCTTTTTTATCTTTCTATCCTCCCATAGATATATATTTTTTCTCTTAGAAATTCTTAATCAAAAGCTGTAATTTGTTAGTAGAAGGAACACGATAATATACAAGATGTAAATCGTGTAATGTATATTTTGAAAATGTTGGTAAATTTTGGAAATCTCTCTTGTCTCGCTCGATATTCGTAGATGGCTCCACGAGCTAATTACCCTACTCCTTTTTTATAAAACAATATTATATAGATCTAACAAAAATTAGCTGTTTGTTCTATTTTAAACATTTCATTTATTCAAAAATAATTGTGCTTTAAACGAATGAAAGCTTTCAGACGAAGCTAATATTGTAACTTTTTAATAACGAATTTTGTATTTCTAATACTACTTAATACGAATTGTTAACGCAAAAGATTACTTACTCTTTGACAAAACGAGCTCCACTAAAAGATACCGAAGATGTGCCGGTTTGCGAGATCTTTGAAGGAAGTCACAGCGTTAGAGATAATCCTTAACTGGTGATGTCCAACCGGTGCGTTTTATTGTTAGGCAATCAATCGAAATCACGATCAAATGACGTGCCTCACCAAGAGAATCGATCGTCTGCGCAAGACAATTAGGCTTTTCGTACATTGTTTTTCTCACCGTTCTGAAAGATGTCCGGATAGTTACTCCGAGGCTCTCGGAAACGGAAAAAGAGAGGAAAAGAGAGGGAAAGAGAGATAGAGAGAGAGAAAAACATGTCGCGTATTTGTAAGACTAGCCATCCCAGAAACGCCTATGCTATTTCTGTTGACGGCAAGTTGGATCAAGCTCGATTAATAAGCAGTAGCTGTGACCTGAAGAGGACGAGACGAGATGCGCTGCATCGATCGATACGGATCACGAGAACGGATCTAAAAAAAAAAAATATATGTATATCGAGTGGATCTTGTAGACCTTGTCAATGTTCCTCCGTAGCTGCGTTATGTCATTCCTCCCCCTCTTCCCAACCCCTCCGCGGAAATAAATCTGAAAAGGACGTTGCAGTGCCTCATCGTTACGTCGTTTCTTCGTTCTTTTCTTCATCACCTCGAAAAATAATCTAAAAATGAAACGACTTTATTTTCTAAACTTTTTTCTACCAAAAGTATGTATTACAGGTTGAAATAATCGATAAAGCAAAGGTGTTATTTTGAGATGACATGCGAGGATAGAATATGTTTTTTATTTCCATTCTGCTTTTGATGGGAATCATACAAATTTAGCGGGTCAGCGGACTCCTAACGTCTACAATCAACGAAGCCAACTGTGCCTAGGTCGTTTATTTTTGCCAGATATTCGAATGAACGATTCCTCGCCTATGGCTAAAAACCTCGACGAATCAAGGAACGTTCTTTAAGTATTACCCTTCGAATTCTACAATGAAAAGAAAATGGATCAAAGAAAAAAGCGAGACCGATCATCTTCGAATACAATGACGTCAATTTGAATCGATTATCGAATTGCCGCCGATTATCTTAGTGCTCCGATTAAACTTCAACTGCGTTAGAAAAAATACAATTTTTCTTTCAATGTTTTCCGTTTATTTACGTAAGCTCGACTGACGTAAAAAGAAATCAAGGCAACGATTCGATTTGAAAGCCAGACGGAAATGAAGTTTACATTATTGTAAGATCGTTATTTTCTTTTATCCGTCTTTACATTTTTTTTTTTGGTATCTTTCTTTCGTACTTCGATATCAGTTTTCAATTTCTCTGCTACCTCCTTAAATATGAAAAAATATGCGTTATGTTATAATATCGATTATTGTATATCTTTGAGAAAGGATTATAGATCCTTATAGAAATATAATGAACAAATTGTTTCCAGTTACAAATTGTTGTTCAGTTATTTTATCATAGAAATTTTCTTTATTATGATCATTCGTGAGACCGGAAGTAGATTCGAACCGACATCGTTTGAAAAAGCACTTTAATCGACATCTGTCGGTGTAAATATGGAAACAATTTGTTTTGGTCATTGATTAAACGCGAAGATAGATGATATCATTGATGATTACTTGTGTAGACACATATCATATGATCTGTCAAATAGAAAAGCAAAATATAAATAAGTTGTAAACTTTCATATAAAATATAACATATAAGTTCAGAAAAATGATATAAATTTTATACAACAACAGAATTGTTTTAACGTTATATATTAAAAATGATATAATCAATGTTAATAATTAATTTATTATAAACAATTTGATTTCTTCTCAAAAATGGCAACCCTATATCAAACTCAACTGTTAACAGCTTTGGGAAATAAAACGAAACATCTGGCAGAACTGAAAAAAACATTTGTTCGGCCTCTGATACAAAGTAAGATTACTAATTTGTTTTTTTTTTCTTACCTGTAATATTAATATTGTAACTAATATATATTTATTTATTTGATTGAAGTCGCTGTCAAAGCTATAGAACAAGAACATATAGAAGGAGGTATTCTAGAGAGAATCAGTCAAAAATATAATATACCTTTGGAAGATGTTGATGAATATTTTTCAGCTGTTTTTATTATTTTAAAAACATATCTTAAATATGTATCGTGTTCTATAAGACCAGCAGAATTCAAACAAACTTTAGAAGAATTAAAGTAAATATACATGTTTCCTCTATGTAAATATTATTGTTAATATGTATTATTTATATTAATTATTACTTTAACGTTGTATTTATTTAGACTTCCTTCAGATTGCATTGAGGATTTATATACCGTTATATCCGGTCAAAAAAAAGCAGACTTACTTACAGGTTTAATGAAAAAAACCAAATTTTTTCCACGTTTGGTATCATGTAAATGGCGTATAGACGTTGTTATTTCATCAAAGTATGTTGAAATATTTTAATTATTAATTTAATCTCTCGTTTGTCTATACTGTCTGACTAACATACTTTGTATCTTTTGTTTTCAGTGTTTTAAGTAGAGTGCTAGAACCATATATTATATTGGAATGTATATTTGATACCGGAGAAACTCATTCGTTTGAACTCTCCTTAGTACAATTTCACCGCTTTAGACATGCGGTAGCAAGTATTCTCGTGGAGATACAATCATTGGAACAACGTAATGCTTTAAAAAATATACAACACAGCTGACAACTATATTGGCAGCAACAAATATTATTCTAAACTGTTCATAATAAAATTACATATAAAAAAAACAAATGTAACCATACTAGAAATTATTATAACATTAGTTTTCATTTTATGATATTATAATAAAAATTATATAATATTTCTTCTTTTGCATTTGTCATTAAAATAAAAGGAAGAAGCCTTCTAATTGCTATTAAAAATAAATAAGTATTTAAAAGGCTTATGTTGGTATGACGAAAGTGTCATCTACATGCTACTTGCACCAGTGTCGGTAGGTGCTACCAGTGCTCAGTGACGTTCGTTCGTATGTACACACTTAGGACTTTATATTGAAATTATATATTTTTAACATGACATCTTTACTTAAAAATTGTTGGAAATTGTCTCAAAGCCTGTCTGCGAATGCTCCTAAACGTAAATCATTTCTATTCAACATAATTAAATGTCAAGTTAAATTATATAACAATCTATTTTTTTACTTTAGGTTATGTCAAAGCTTTTCCTTCGATACGATACAATAGTACAGAAGTAACAGAAAAAGAAGAAACTCGACGTAAGTTTAATTGCAAATCTTAATTGAAAATCTTTTATTGCAAATTATTCTCAATATATTTGTATTTTATCGATTAATTCATAGCGTTATTATAAAATACGATATTTCAATATACACTCAATATTACCTATTCATTTATTAAGCACAAAGATTTTATTATTGGTAATAATTAATTATCATTAATTGTGATATTAAACTAATCCTAGACATTTGCATTTATAGCTACTGCACGCAAACCTAATCCTTTCATTGATATTGCCCGTTTAAAAGACTTTGGTCGTTATGTTTCTGAATGTTTACCAAAGTATGTACAAAAAGTTCAAATAGTTAATAAAGATGAACTTGAAGTCATGATTGCACCTTCAGGTATTTTTCCAACAGTAGCATTTTTAAGATGCCATTATAATGCACAATTTAATAATATAGTTGATATCACTGCATTGGATGTACCTAATAGACAATACAGATTCGAGGTAAGTCATATAACAACTGTTTTTCTAATTACAAAATCATCATTAATTAAATAGAAATACATTTGCTTCCAAATTACTTTAGGTTGTCTATCACTTTTTATCCCTTGTATATAACTCTCGTATCAGAGTAAAAACATACACGGATGAATTATCTCCACTTGACTCGATAACTGAAGAATTCAAAGGTGCTGAATGGTATGAGCGTGAAGTATGGGATATGTTCGGTATTTATTTCTTTCGTCACCCTGATCTTCGTAGAATTCTAACAGATTACGGTTTTGAAGGACATCCGCTCAGAAAAGATTTCCCATTGAGCGGATACGTTGAGGTAATACATTTAGATAATAAATTTAAATGATGCTTTCTTCTATATCGTTTTATAAACTTTAATTAATTACTACTCTTAGGTTCGTTTCGACGATGAGAAAAAGAGGGTAGTAGCAGAACCATTAGAATTAACACAGGAATTTAGAAAGTTTGATTTATCTGCACCTTGGGAACAATTTCCAAACTTTAGAGACACAGCACCAGCTATTGAAGATGTAGTACCAGAACAAACAAAAAAGTAAATACTTGGTAAAGTAATGAATAAGAAATAATTTGCTCGATTATTATATATTCGAAAATTTGTTTTGTTAAATACCAGAATCATACGTGAATACATAATATTCAGTACTAAGCTGTAGATAATTGACAAGTTGATTGCGATGAAAAGTGTTATATAGCAATATTTCGTCAATAAAGTCATTTTTCGTTACATATCTATAGTTATATTATTCTTATAAAGGTGGAGTATATATATGTATATGTATATGTATATGTATATGTATATGTATATGCATATGTATATACGTATTATAATGAAGTGCTCATTTATACAAAAAGTACTTGAATATTCATTACAATTACATATCTGTTACGTTACTATTTATTTTACATCTGTATACAGACCTATATAAACTTAATTCATTATTAATTACAAAGTGCTTAGAATCTATCGCGTAGTAAGGCATATTTTCGGTGATTTTGACAAATTAAAATAGTGAAAAAAAAGTATTAATATTAAAATAAAATTATTTAAATTACTCTATGTCATAAATTCTTGTTTGTTTTTAATCTAATTGCTGAAAATGTTAAGTAACAGTAATATAAAATGCATCCCGATAAATATGATATTCTATTATAAAATGATATGGAAAATGAGTAAAAATTCAAAAAATCTTAAAAAATGAAACATTTAACAAAATGTATTTGTCCATTTAACATAAATAGCACCAACTTCGTTACTTTATATTAAGTACTAAATAAAAATCAAACACGCGCGCGCACATACATACACACACATAATAACAATACGCGCGGACGCGTAATGATGTATATTTATAATTATTATTTATAATTGAAATTCTTACTTTCAAGGAGCAATAATCCTATGTGCAAGGCAAGGTTTTTAATTGTTTTTTTGTGAAAAAAGAAAGACTTAGTGTCTTCAAAAAGTTTTCCTAAATTTTTATAATACTTCTCTTAATAATTGAGTAGTAAGTGTGCGTGTAAAATATATACATCATCACAGTGCTAAAGAATTATCTATAAGTTTTCTTTTCTTCTTTATATATATATAAATATTAGTCTCGCGATTTTGTGCCAATTTTTCAAGTTAAATGATAATGTTCCTAATAAGGATGTCACGATCGATATCGTATACAACTTTTGTTCGAATAAATTATTCAATATATTAGCAAAAGTTTATATTACTATAATTTGTCTATCGGGCTGTTAGCTTCTGATCCTTTTTGCTTTTTTTTAATGAAAGGAACAAAGCCCCATAGCATTGAACCTACAACTAAAATGATACCCAAGACACTAAATATGGGACCGTAATCATCAATTTCTTGATAAACAGCACCACAAATTGGCGGGCCTATAAGCTGTAAAATTCCATTAACAAATAAAGAAATGCCATAAGATGAGGTAAGTTTCTCAGTGCCAAGCATATCAGCCATAATAACTGCAGTAACTCCAACATATATACCAGAAGCTAATCCAAATATTCCGCAATATACAGATAATAAGGTATAAGTAGTTGCCGTTGGTAATATTGTTAAGGAAACTCCAGAAGCAAATAAGCCACCAACGAAATACCAATGCTTCGGTATTAATTTCATATCGGATAATGCGGATCCACCGATACGTCCAATGAGATCTAAAATCGATACAATTGATAGAAAAAGTGGACCCGTACTCTTGTCGAAGCCTAACGAATCTGCATAAGCTGGCAAATATATGACGAAATTTGTATAACTAACGGCATTTGTTGAATTCGAGATCAATATAACGAGGTACATAGAATCTTTCAATAAGCTACAATCAAAGAATTTATTTTCTGGCTTTTTGTCCTCTTTCGGTGCACGTTCAGAGCCTTTCCTTGTAAATGTACTAGATATTGCATTCAGTGTTAATGTGGACGCATGCACAGGATGTAACGCAGACAAGGTGCTGCCATGATGAGGGGTACTAATATAATAAAATGATGAAGTACTGGGAGACTGAGTGGATGATTTACGTTTTATCAATTTTCCTGTTTCGGCTCCTCTCTCAGGTACTGCGTGTAAAGCTGGTGTACTATGCATTTGCCCAGTTATTTCACGGCCAGTTGGCATACTAATTTTTCTAGTTCTTCCTTGAACAGGGGTATTTTTATAATTTTCCAATGCAACACTAGACGCGCTTTTTGGCACTATAGGCGAAGCTTTTTCACAGCTCAAGTTGGAAGAAATCAAATTATTTTGTTTCCTCTCATCTTCAGGACTAGTAATGGTAATCGATGTACTTTCTACGCTTTTATGATCTTTCGAATTGTGTGATGGCCGTGCAGGTATCATGTGTTTTTCCACTGGATCGTATAACAAAGCACAAGCCCACACGTTTAAAGTAAGAGCTCCCATTATTAATACTGCACCTCTGTAAGAAAGCAAAGTTGCATTATTTAATTACACTGTAATTATCAAACTAAAAAGTGAACATTTTTTACAATAATATTATCATCATCAATAATTCAGGAAGAAGTTAGAAGTGCATAAATTAAATATCTAGATTAGAATAACACGCATTAATTGAAATCAAATGGCACTTGTTATCAATAGATCTTAATATAATAATAACGTAATTTTCTATTCATTTACAAAACGACATTTAGTAGGAATATAATAACTTATAGGAGTAAAAAGATAAATATCCATTAAATAAGTGTAATCATTTTTAATATTAATAATATATATCTGAAAATCATAATATACACACACGCACACATATAACAATTTTTAATATCTCAGTTATATCTAATGAAATATATCTCGCACAAATACTATAAATACCATGCATTGAATTTATCTACAATTAAAATACTGTCATAATATTTTCGATAATTAAACTTATACTTATGTCATCACAAGAAAGTATACCAACATTGTATAAAGAATATAAATTTAAAATTATTAACACAATATTTAGAATATTTGATTAATTTCATTTTTTAGATATATGTTCCGGACAATCCATAATATACCCGGAATATATACATTAACCGTAACATATATAAATCTGTAAAAAAATGTATATTAAAAAACATTATAAAATTAAGATCGCACGCGTCATAAGAATTTCTCTATTACTTCTTTCTGTATCATTACAAATTGTCTGTAACAAAGAAATGAAGAAATAATAGATAGACTGCATTATTTAGTATGATCCATACTCACATTTAAAAAATATACTTTTTCTCCTGAAAGACCTAAAGTATTTATTAAACTTATTGTTAATTATGTTTAAATGGCAACATATTTATCATATAAATGAAAAAATGATGAAATTTATGTTCGATGTAGTTGAAAATTATGAAAGTATGGAAGTAAATAAATAATACAATATTACAACACTGTACTCACCTCAATATTAATTGAAATTAATATATGTTTAAATATCAAACACTATATACTTATATACACAATCACATTCAAATACACTTTACTGCAATAAATAAATAGTACTGATATTCTGTAAATTTTTAAGGATCAATTATATTCTCCAAAAGAAATCCTTCAGATAAAACTTTTTTTACCTCAAAATTGACCTCAATAATTTACAGAACAAAGTACTCGACGTAGACATTGTGCTATCGTATAATAAAATGAAGTCTAAAATTATGATGACTTTGTTAAGAGTATATCTACCTGTAACCATACTCTTGTAAAAGAAGCCCGAGAAGCGGTGGAAGAAATATAGAGCCTAAAGCGCTTCCTGAGATGCACAAACCATTAGCTAGTCCTCGTAGTCGTACAAAATAGGATGTTACAATGTATACCGTTGGAGGGAAAGCCAATCCTGCCCCTGTTCCAACCAATACACCGAAACTAAAAACATTATTTCCACTTAAAAAATATTCATTTGATATTAATTATAATTGAAATATCAAAGTTATTCAATTACCTAATGCACAAAAAGCCAACAGAATTTGCAAAATAACTTATCATCATTCCTACTGCTGCAGATGTACCGCCTAATAATGATACAGTCCGATACGAGTACTTAACCGAAAGCACGCTGGACAATGGTCCTAAAAATAATATTTAACATATTACTCATGTGGATAAAACTATCTTATTCGTATATATATAATTTAAATGATTCTTCAAGTTTAGTTAAATAAATATTCAAATGATATTTTACCAAGAGAACTGTAAAGGAAATAACACAAGGCAGGAATCCAAGCAGCTGCAGCTGGAGATGCATCAAATACTTTACGAAATTCAACAAATAAAACCCCAAAAGATTTAACCATTCCTGGAATAAGGACATTGACAAGAACCGATGCCAAAAGTACCAGCCATCCCCAGCCTCCATCTGGGGGTATTAATTCTTGTTCCGTTGTCACATCTTTAACTAAAATATGAAAAGCAATTAAACAAAGGCATTTTTTTAATTTTAAAATATAGATATAGTTATAATGTTTACAATTATATAAATACTCATATAAATTAGATTTTTTTATTTTTTGCAAAAATAACATTTAACGACAGGAGAAACTAACTTGTATTAGATAAAACTTAACTCATAAATTTACTCTTTCATATTCGTGAGAAATAAATTTGCATAGGAGCGAGATCAATAAATCGATTGCGATAGAAATGTACTTTCAAGGAAAAACATTATTTTTAGTAACTAAATGCGAGCAAAAAATAATCACGCACCGTATGTTCGTATAACTCGACTGCTTTTCGCCTTAGATTCAAAAATAACATATTTCCCGCCAAGTACACTGTCGATCCAAACAATGAAAAACTGTACACGCGCGTAAAAGAAGAGAACGAAAAAGGAAGAAAGAAAGAAGGAAGAAAGAAGAGATACATACCGTGTTTGTTGGTCCCATTATAATTGTTTCTTCTTTCCTTTACCCCGTCTTGCGAAACCAATTGATAATCTCCCTTTCTGGACTTGTTTGATCCAAACTTGATGTTGATCCCATTGTCTTGATCTTGAACTCGTTGCATTGTCATGAATCTTAAGCTCTGCGCTTACCGCCGCGATATGCACTGCATACAAGTATAAAGAACACGATCGCAGCTAGTAAAATTCTTATCGATGTGCGATGACTAAACGTGTCAACAAGAACGACGTTGTGAGACGAGTAATAGATAAATGAAGAGGAAAAAAATGAAATAGCAGGGATGTTAACGGCGGGCGTAACTGCACCAAACTAGTATATAATACGCTTATACATGAACATGTAGATGTATTGTTATGTATGGAGTTCTGTCACTACGGGATAATACGAATATCAATGCTCGCAAATCATATAGTCCGCCCTCGCGTCCTCCTCTTCTTTTTTCTCGAACTTCATGAAAGCGAAGGTAGAACACGTTCTACCACTGTTCTCACACCACTTTCTTCCTCGATAGGAACGTAAACATTCGTTTCGTCTGGTCATAGACTTTAACTTCTTCCACGAGCCTCCTTGACAAAGAAGAAGAAGAAGAAGAAGCAGAAGAAAACGAAGAAAAGAACGAGCTCGGTGTAATTGACCTGACGACGCCAACGAAAGCTCGATATGACGCTTACCACGACGACGAAGACAACAAACCGATGCACCCTTTATTCCCCAATTGGAGTTTATTTCAAATGGCATAAAGAGCGACGACGATATCATGTAGACGAGAATTTTAAAACATCAGTACACTTGTCATAACGCAGCGAATAGCGAGAGTTTCTTAACGAGTGAGGATCAACCGAGTAAACCTTTCACTCGATCGTGCGACGCGAGCGGACTGATCAGCTGTCTACCACGCAGACCTCCCTACCCACTCCTATTCCCACTCCTGCTTACTCCAGCACGCGCGGTCTTTCTTCTTTGTAACCGAAACTGCACGAGTATGCACGAGTTTACGCCTCTCTCTCTCTCTCTCTCTCTCTCTCTCTCTCTCTCTCTCTCTCTCTCTTTCTCTCTCTCACTCTCTCCTATCCTTTGTTGCTAAATGTTTCGTCTCTTCCCTATGTATCACGTTTCGAATAGTTCGTAACCTTTCTCTTTCTCTCTATCTTTACCTTCTCCCGCCCCTTTAACCAGCGGATTGATAAACTCTCACGTGTCGAGCAGCGTCATTCTCGTCGATTTCTCCCACTCCTCCTTGAAGCTTTGCATAAGAAACACTGCGAATAGAGGGAATGGAAAATTTGTCAGAAGCACGTGCTGGAAATATGCAAGTTACTTCTCATTATTCTTTTTCTTCTTCCCTCTTTACGCTCGATGAACTTTAATATTTACCACGTTCTACTTAAAATCAAGGTACACGGTAGACGTACCTGTACACGTTAGAAAAATATCGATTACCGATCATGATCTTCCAAAAAAATTCTCTTTTCATTTTTCCTCTTGGTTAATAAATAATACATAATCAGAAAAGATATTTTTACATATGCGATATTGTTTTATTAACTCTACAGTTATTTTCTTCATCAGTTAGAAAATGCGGTCGAACAGATTGTATCGATTGACGTGTGTTTAACGATGTAACGTATTTTTTATCACAAAAAAGATAAAGAAAATCAAATGGTTATTGCTCAAGGTTATTACGCGTTGCGCTAAAAGCGCTAACTCAATTATTTTATTGATAGAAAAAACAAAGATTTCTTTGTTAATAGTTGAATTCCCCTTTGTATTCGTTTAACGTATTCCCTCGCGCGTTCTTCAGTTTTTTTTCTTCTTATCGAAATAATCAAAAATATTAACGAAACTTATTTTCATTTTAAATTTCAATCAATGTGTTATTGACCTTCTGCTAGTGTATCGTACGTACCGGGTGATTCGTCTCTAAAGTGTTACTCGATGTTTCTCGCTCTCGTAAAAAATTTCGCCATTTTAAAAAATAACATTTATTCCACTTGCATCAATAATTGAAAAATCTTACCGCGCGTAGTACGAGAACAAAGAATTAATTTTAAATTGTCATTTAATGGTACCAATGCAACTGCAATTTCTAACGGTTTATGCGAGACCCACCTTGTAAGTTAGAATTTGAAGAATCTAATTTTGGAATAGTCGAGTATTATTAAACGCAATAGGCACCACGGCAACAAGATAACGAGTGAAACATTTAAGTTTAAATATAGTTTAGATAATTAAGCCATTAATAAAAAATTGAAAGGACTGTAAAAAAAAGAAACAAGAAAAAAAATATTCTATTGAGAATTGAAAAGACGGGTAATCCATTTTATGAGTAACCGGTATATTTTTAAGCGCGTACACACCTTTATCATTAGCAATATAGAACCATCCTCGACGAACTATGCCGATATCCGCTTTACGCATATTATGAAGTATTTGTGCTAGATCTACCAAACTGCGATAAGTGTGTTGAGAGATATTTGATATCTCGAGATATAAAATTACAGGCGTGTATGTATTATAGATTCCATGTGATCTAATTAAATGTACACATTTGTGCTCTATGAAATATAGTTTTTTTTTATTTTTTAAATTTCTCCTAATGTAATTCAAGTAGAATGTTATGTACCGGTTAACGCAAGAAGAAATCTTTCAATTAATGTCTTTATACAACTTACTTTTGCGACAAATACGAGATAAACCGTCGAAAACCTTTTAATTAATGTCTTTGCACAACTTACTTTTGCGACAAATACGAGATAAACCGTCCAAAACCTTTCTTATAAAACGAATAAAAGAATAAAAGAAAAGAATAATAAAGATAAAAAAAACTAACGAAAATGTTCAAATTTATCGCGTTGTACGAGTTACCCTATATAAACGTTATCGCCGTTGTTAGTTTTTGTTAATTAGTTGAAACGTTTGAAGACGATGCTTGAAACGATAATTCACACTTTGAGATAGCTAGAAAGATAAAAAGTTCCTAGAAGATATTCCTATCTTGGAAAAATAAGAGAAAAGAACAATACGATATATTCAATTCCTCCTATGATTATTGCCTAGAATGTTTGAAAGTATTTGTACAATGGAAAAGCAAAAAAGAAAAGTTTGACAAACGAATTGCTCTACTTGTGACTTGAAATACACGCAATTGTTAACAACGAGCGAAGATGAGCCAATTTAAATTCATTCTTATGAAGCACCAATTAACGTTGCGCGATGACATTTGTAGAATGAACTATGTCGATAGAAACTTTGAAAGGGGATGTGCTTTGTATATAGGAGAAATGTTTTGTTATTAATTAATTATATATTTATATATATGTATTAAGAGATATATAATTATATAATTATCATAGAAAGAGAAAGAAAGAAAGAAAGAAAGAAAACAAGTAAGTGTTTACTTGCTTTTCCATGAGGGATATGTTGTAACACAAAAGACGTCTTTCTAAGATCAAAGACTATACTAATACTATTCCATTTAATCACTGCTTACGTGACTCATTATTTTTCCTATAAATTTGAACTCTTTGTACGAAACAAACTATTACATTTCTCTAACTTCTCTTACAACACAAAGATAACATTAGCAAAATATATAAAATTCGGAATATTTTGAAGAAATGATAAAACATTATCTTCATTTTCATTTAATGATATTTTCATTATCAAATGATTATTTCAAAGCAATATCAATTAGATTGCTCGATTAATATTTGAGATAAGTTTCTTATATTACGTGTTAAAACGAATTATCTATAGAAAAGTGGTAAAAAAAAATTATTATAATTCGATATTTAATGAAAAACGTATAACGTTTAGTAAAATATCTTGTGAACAATTCAGGTTGCGTCTTCTATTGATAACGACCGCGTCAATGGCCGTCGTTTATTGCGTCATTTAGATGACGCAATATAGTTTTGCCTAGCGATGAGGCTCTGCAATGGAAATGTTTTCGTCAACATATTGAACGCAATTGACGTTAGTTCATCATACTCTCGGACTTTCCTTTCTACCGTCGTAAATATTACGTTACGCGAAAAATATAAGTATCGTTTGTCCTCGTTACTTCCGCTTACGAAAGAATCTTCTCTTGCTCTTTTAACAACTTTGTTATATAATGCAGATATTTTATAGCTTTTAAAATTTATAATCGTCGCTGACGCTTCCTAATAGCCGTTGGCATTTATATAAAACGTATATTGCTCGTCCATCTTTATTCATATATGTTTGAGAAAAATTTCATTGAATAAAAGAATTCGCGTAGTTAGTTTCAAATGATCGAATTTATTCGTCTTTACATAGAAGTAAAATAGTTTGCATCTTTAATCTATCCTACATGTATTTATCACCAAGCAACTTTATGCAGTTGCTATAAAAAAAATATATACATCTTTTGTACGATTTTATAATCATCATAAAGTAATACACACGTGAAAATATATACGATCACTTATCCTATCTAATGAAATTGCGTCCATGATAACACAAAATCATTGTACTTTTATTATTTTTTTTATACTATAATTTTGGAAAGAGATTCATTTAAGCTTTTACCTCTGCGCTATTGCTATCATTGGTGGAATTTGCCTTACTTTGTTGTTTGATACGGTAATCTGATAAAGCTGCCTTAATCGCATCTTCTGCAAGCACTATAAAATGTACAACCATATAATAATTAATTGATATCATTTTGCAGAGTATTTGTATTATCTTTTATACAAATATATTTTTCTTTTTTTTATTATACATATATTTAGAAATTAAAGAAGGCAATACTTTTACTTACTCGAACAGTGTAGCTTGACTGGTGGTAAACAAAGTTCCTTCGCTATATCTGTATTCTTTAATTTCAAAGCTTCATCGACCTACAACAAAATCATTGGCATAATTACATATAATATTTTCTAATTATGGAAAGTAAAAAAATAAAAATCTAGGCAACATACAGTTTTTCCTTTCACCCATTCTGTAGCTAGAGAACTAGAAGCGATAGCTGAACCACATCCAAAGGTCTTGAATTTAGCATCAATAATTTTTCCATTTTCATCTACTTTGACCTGCAGTTTCATAACATCGCCACAAGCTGGAGCACCTACAAGACCTGTGCCTACTTGTGAATCTTTTTTATCCAACGAACCAACATTTCTAGGATTTTCGTAATGATCTATCACCTGCGTACAAGTAAATAAAATAATTATAAGTATAACAATTCTTATTTTGATATTAATTACAAATATAAGGGTATAATAATAAGATTAAAAATAAAGACATGTATTAACCCCTTCCAGTGCCATTTAGCTCGACGAAGTCGCTCGAAAAGTGGTAGGGGCGTCAACAAACAAGATTGATGCTCGAGAACAGTCGAACAACAGAGCTTGGCTTGTTATGTTTACGTTTGGCCCAACTATCTGTTCGCGAGCCTGGCTCGTGATATTCATGTTTGGACCAAAATCTTCATCACGAGTCAGCCTCGTTAAAGTACGGAAAGGGGTTATTATAAGTAAATATTTATTGCATTAAAATATATATATATATATATGATATCCAGTTATGTCTCTGCTGCATATCATACGTAGCTTGTATGTGTATACAAATACACAAGTGCACTTGTGCACATAACACGCTTGATTTATTTAATTGAAAGCGTTGCGAAATTTGCCGCAATAAACATTATAAAGGAATAACAAAGTAATTGATAATTCTAATCTCAGTTAACGAGTTTCATGAGGATTACATAAAAATCAAGAATGTATATTTTGTGTAGATATATATACAAATCGATTAGATCTAAAATATACAATTAGAAACAATATTACGATAGGTTAGAATTAAAGAAATACTTACATTTGGATGGTAGAATAAAGCCGGAACGCTACGAGAAATTGTTTTAGAGAGCCCATTAAGGGTCTTGGGTAGAGAGTTTAGCAAAGACATTTTATCACATCGGAATTATATTCGACGAGGAAATTTTATACACAAAAATCTCAACCCAACAACTCTTACAATAGTTTCCTATTGCACAATCAAACGAAATCCCGGTAACCATATACTTTGTAACTATAAAGATTAGAAAGTACGTTGAATTATTGAAAGCTACGATCTGCGCGCTACCTAGCGGTGTAAAGTTTCATAAATGCGGTAATTTTTTAAAAAGTATAATAGGTACTTTTTTAATTAATGCACATGAAAAAAAACGCTGTGTAACATATTAGATTCGAGTTTCTACGTAAATCGAGACAACCTACAAAAAGCATATCATTTTTAACGTCTATACAGTGAATTCATACATTTAAGAAGTGCTTTTTTAAAGCTATGAACTCTGAATATCAAACTAGTTTAAATAAAAAGATCGACAAAGTAAATGTACAAAATGTAGAAGATATAAAAAAGTTCAACGAGTGCAAGATTCATACTGGATGGAAACAAGAATGGGTTTCACCTAAACGATTGAATGATAAAAATCCAATGAAAATACGCGAGGTAGTACGCGGTCCATTTTATTCACCGAAATTGTTAAAAATTACACCCTTCGTTAGTTATTCCTTCGATAAGCATAGCTGCGATGCAACGAGATGCATGAAAAAAACTTATGGAGGTATACCTGATCCTTGGACGGAATGTTTAGCAATAAAAGGATATTGCAATAACGATAAATATAGTAAAGCATTAAAAAGTTCTTGCGTATCGAGTTGCATGAGATTTTGGGTAACTAAAGCAGTTTGGACAAAAATGGGTTTACCTTTGATTCAAGGTATTCCAGATCCTGATAAAGATTTTTGTAATATTTTAAAACCTTGTTCAAAGTGTCCATCGAAACAACGAAAATGTCGCAATTTTCAAGCCTTACCACGTTCCAAATCTTTATCCAATCATTTGGACAAAAATATTGCTCCAGAAAATGTGATCTCTTCTAATGTCTCATCATTTACAAATGTAATTGTTACGAATAATGAGAAAACTATAAAAAGTACGAAATCTTCACCGAAACAATTCAAAAGACTCGACGAAGAAGCCCCTATTACGAAAAATCGTGGAAAGCATTGTAAAAATAATTCATCGAGGAAAAAATCAGGTGATGATATTTATATAAATTCCAAAGACAACAAGTTATTATCAAGCAAAGGCAATAAAAAAGAGGATAATTTGACCAATAAAACCAAGGATGCAAGGTCTAATCAAGAATACTTTCACTCGTCCATAAATGTTGGCACGCAAACTTCCCTAGATAAGTTTCACCGCGTATCGTGTAAAGATTCTTCTTTTCAAACTTTATTGAAAATTGCTAGAAAATCTATATTGGGACGAAAAGCATACAAATCTCTTAAGGAAAGATGGGCTCGCACAAGGGGTTCAAATATTTTCTTCGAACATGAAAATCAATATTTTTCGAATCCCGTTACACCCTGTCATTGTAAAAAAGCCGTAAAAGATGACATTTCAATTAAAATCGAGAAAGAACTATCTGATAAATTGTCAACTAATCGCGTTGTTAACAATTACTGTGCATCCTGCAAAGAGTATTTTTTAAAAATGGAGACAATCGGATATCCTTGTCACGAATCAGTACGTGATCGTCGTAGAAGAAAAAGACGAGAAAATACAAAAAGAATGAGCCATTCGTTGTCTCAAGATTTTGGAGAAAAAAACCAAAAACTTGTTCGAGAAGATGCTATGATTCAAACGGAATTAAAGATGCAGGGAGCGAGTGCAAAAGAATTGAGGCTAATATGTTCTCGCTGTAATTATCCTTATTTCAAGGTAGAAACGGAAAATAGAATAAACGCATCGACGCATCGTTTAGACGATCGTAAAGACTATGCGTTTATTAGAAACACGCACGAGCTGAATCATCGTTTTCAAGGTAAATGCAATGATGGAAAACAATCAACGATACCAGCCTCGAGATCGATTTCGAAACAAGATGATTTAAATTTCACTTGTCTTAGGGAATACGGATGCATCCAAAATGCGCGGAAGAACGATCGAAAGGAAACAAGAAGGAATGCCAAGAAAATGAATTGTATGACGGAGAAAATCAAAGAGATTTATGATATCGATCGCGTCAAAGAGAAAATTCTTGACTTTCCTATGGAACATAAAGAACTTGTTGTAGAAGATAATAGTCAGTATGCTAATATTTCTGAACAATCGAAATACAACAATTCTGGAGAACTTTCTTCTGCAACATCCAACTGCTATTTAGGTCATAAAACTATAACTAAAGATACCAACGTAAACAAACTCGAAGCAATTTCCACGGATCAAAATACTTGTAGAAAATCCCAACTTTTAACTTCAAATTGCGACAAAAAAACGTTTTCGAAGGCGGATTATTCGAAAATAAAAGATAAATCCGAAGAAATATTAAGCGGTGCTGCTATTTCTTCTACGATTAAAAAGGGATATAATAAAAACGAAGAATCTAAGAATTTAATCGATTACGCGAAACCATCCGTAGGATTGTTATCTAGGACTGATTCAAAAACAAAGTCAAAGATTAAGTCTAAACAGGAATTTTTAGTAAATCGTAAATCTAAAGGAAAGTCCAAAGTGAAATTGAAATCTAAAGTCAAATCTACGTATAATAAATCTAAGCTCGACGTAAATTCCAAATTCAACGATGAGTCTCAGTTTGGTGCTCAATCCAAATCTAATGGTAAGCCTAAGTCAAGGTCTAGATCTACATTCAAATCTGAATTTAACAATAAGTCTAGATCAAAATCTCGATCAAAATCAAAATCGAAATCCAGATCTACATATGTGCCTAATTCGAAATCTAAATACATACAAACGGAATCCAAAATACCTTCGTTAAGAAGCTTGAAAAATCTCTCCAATAATATTCCAGAAAGAGAAAATGAAAATGAGAACGATCGCAGTTCTCTTATCGAAAAATCGCGCAATTGTTACCGAAAAGAATGTACGAAATGTACAGACTGTCATTCGATTTCCAATCATTCGATTAATATTGAAGAAAGTCAATTAATAAAATCATCGGACTTACGTGAAAATCCTCAAATAAATGAAAAGATAGAAAATAAAGACGCTACTTCAAGTACGATCGGTTTTATTTTCAATCCTGGCCCCTGTGTAAATCGAAATAATGCTATCGAACGAAAAACTTGCGACGAGATAATCGATTCGAGTGATTCGATATATTCTTCGATGACAAATTTTGATCAAGACAAACTAAACGAAAGCCGAAAATTTCCTTTGAAGACAAATTGTTGGTTTAGTAAAAGCGATAATTATATTAACTCGAATCAAGAAGAAGAAAAACGTAAGAAAGATTTTTTATGTAGGAAAGAAAACGATTGTTATTTAAAATTTTGCAATTCTCGATATTTCAGCGGCGCTCTATCTTTGAACGATGAATAAATGAATAAAATAAACAAAAAAAAATTCAATTCAACAAAATACAGTAAATACATGAATATATTAGAGTCGATAAATCTTTAGTCTTATAAATTCTATTAAATACGAATATTATTCTATTTGGTAGTCAAGTCGGTAGCGGAAACCACACACCCCACTCGAGCGTGTGTTTGTAAATCATGTAAATCAATAGTAGGGATAGGAGCTTCTTCTTTTGTACCGCAAATTTCAAAAGGCGCTACTGTACGAAACAAATTTTTCACAAACAATCTTTAAAACAATGTCCCCGCTGTTGGACGTATTTAGAAAGAATCGATTGATTCAAAAATATTGAAATAAAACTTCTATTTTCTTAGCAAATCAAATATTTCACATTTTCTTGCTGTTATTTTGATTTGTACAAGCATAAGTAAGTATATATCATGCATTGGGAATTTTGAAAGCAGGCGCCACTGTGCAACGAGAAAATATACAAATAAAAAATACGGATTTAAAAAAATTCTTTTACGTAGTAATAATTGAAATGATTACGGATTAATATTCGATAGATATTTCAATATTTATGTAAAGGCGATTAAAATTCGATAAAGATCACTTTCGTAAGATTAATGTTGCGATAAAAAAAAAATTGATCTAAGGTCGTTAAAGAAGAAATATGTTCTATTAAAATAAAAATATTTGACAAAAAGAAGAAGGAAATTTATCGAAATTGTTGATTCGTTAAATACGGTATGGCCATCTATAAATATACGTACATGTGTATTAGTCAGAATGCGTTAACATGTTTTCCACGTGAGATCGTACGTCTTATCGCTAAATGATTTAAAGCATCTATCTCTCTTATCTCGTGAGATTTTAACGATTTCCGTTCATTTAGAATCGAACTTGCTCCTATTAATGGCAATTTCAAGAGTGAGATATATTATTATTACTTAAAATTAAATGTTTCATAAGTTATTAAACAATTAAACTAAAGTGTTTATTAACTGTCTTCATTATAAGAGTAATAAAAATAGTATTTTTAATATTTTCTTAATCGAACATATGTTCGATTTTGTTTTATCATCTTGTAAAATCAGTCTTGTGACTCCGAGATTCTACATATTTCTTACATAGGATATTCAATTAATTATTGATAATATATTAGTACATAAATATCTTTATTTTTATCAAATTTTCTATGAAATATCTTTTTTGTTTAAAAGGAGGAAATAAAGATTGGAATGGTCAAATCAAATAGTGTTAAAGTCAATGGGTTATATGAAATTCATGTATTAGAAGTAGAAAATGCCAGGCACATTGACATATCCAATTTATGCGGATGTTGAACCATCAGTGCCAAGACGTCGTGCTTATACATGGAATTCTCAACATAGAACATCTCGTGCAACAGATTTATCACGTGCTGGAAGATTATCCTTAACAGATACTACAGCGGTAAGAGATTATATCTTTTTTATATTAATTATTTGTAGAAAATCTTGTTGCGCTTTCATCTTGCTCAATCATGCAAGGTTGATATTCTTATTTCTGTAAAATATGATTAGTAATAACCTTTGATTTCTAATTTATATCATCGGTTATTACTTCACTGATATCTGGAAAACTCATAAAGAATAATAAGGAAAATAATCGTAACATGTATCTATGTAAGCACAATAACTAACTTTTATATGAAGTACTGTGCATAATATATACTATGAATAATATATTAAATTCTATTTGATATATACATTTAACTAAGAGACTCACAATATGTTTTATAACTTCGTTTATATACGAAATAATATTTTAATATCTTACTTTACGGATTAAGTGTTCTTTTCTCTCTTTATTTTTACTTTTCCATCCAACAATGCAATCCGTCGCCCACTTTCTAATCAATTCCACATCATTATATTTAACAGATTTTCTCTTCATAAAAGCTTTAGCATCATCTAAAGTTTTAAATTCTACTAAAATGGAACCCTTAAAGTGTATCGCCATATTATTGTCCTGATATATTCTCATAATGATGTTCTGATGAGGTTCATATTGGTTGAAGTGAGTATGTAGTTTTTGAATATTTATACCTTTTAATGGAAATCCTTTCACATAAACTGTCTTTGCTTTTTGCGCCATTTTATATTCTTCATCATAGTTCGGTAAAGAACATTTAATTGATCTTCTTAGTTTCTTATACTTTGATAGTTCGATTAATTCCATCAATTTAACAGCCTTCACTACAACATCCCAAGCGGTGTTCAAAATGGATATCATATGTGTAAAAAATATCACCGACAAGAGTAACTGTCCGTTATTTAAGTTTGCTTTATTAATAAGGAATGTGACTTTTTTCATATTCTCATTACCGAAATAGGAATCTACTTCATGCCTGATCCGTTCTATTAATTCAGCTGTTGATTCTTCCGTTTCTTTGGTTTCTTCTACTCCCTTATCTTCTACTTCTTTAGTTTTTTCCTCTTCCTTATTTTCTTCTACTAGTATAGCTTCTTTTATTTCTTTATTTTCTTCGCTTTTTACATTTGTTTTTTTTTTAAAACCATCATTCGTGTTTACAACCGGCTTGTCCTCCTTAACCTCTTTGTTAACAAATTCAACCTATTTTACAATATTATACATTATAATTTGGAAAAATTAGTTTTAAAATATAATTTGTTTTAAATTGTAAAATGATAATGTATACTTGCCTTTCGTACGTGCATTTTGATTAATATTTTAAGGTTAGACGCATCACGTGACAAGTTAAGGTGGAGAATGGTAAGAGGAAAAGGTGACAAGAGATTCGCGATAAACGAGTTTTGACTTTAATTTCGCAGGCGCGACGAGGAAGCCATTGTTAGTTGCAGCTTTTCAAAATTCCCGCAAAGCGTATCAATTTCTCCTTTAATTTTTTTTTTCTTAGTCACCTTTTTTCTTTAGTCGTTGTTGAATCATTGTAATTTCATGACCAAACAAATTAGATCGGGACATATAGTAGAAGCAAAAAGGAATCTAAATCATTTTTTCGTAGGAAAAGTGATTTAATCAAGTATAAATAGAATATTTTGAATATTGAAAGAGGAAAGTAGCCATCTTTAAATCGAGTATGTCATATCCGGCTAGTTGGTAGTGAAATAAGTGACGGAGAGGGGTTAAGACAAAATAGGTTTCTTAATGGCATATAAAAAACTGAGATACTCGTAAATTTGTTAGACTAATCGTCGAGAATTACAAAGAAATAGAATAAACGTTAACGTTAATGGCAGAGGAAAATGTATACGGATATAAACCACCAACCGGGATCGATGGAGATTCCGTACGTACATTTTTTGACAGTTTGACAAGTACAGGTTGGATTTCAATTGATAAAGCTACTATGAAACTTAGTGTCAAGATATTTCGTAATCTTAACTGTAGGAATTGAAATTCAGTTATATTCAAATTTTCTTCTATAAAATAAAAGGAAAGAATGTGAAAGATATTTTTATATAAAATGTTTATCCTTAGTATTCGCAAATATAAGTTTTACATATATCAGCAATATCCTGCTGATGTTGTCAATGTTAAATTAATGTAATTTATTCGTTCATGTTTTCATTCAAATGGACGGGTCTAAAAGCTGTTTGTGTTAAATTTTTAAACAAATCTTTATAATAATTTATTTAGTCTAACATATTGAACTTAATCAAAGGTAATATTGTATTAACATATATTGCATATATTTAAATTATAATTTATTGTCAAATATCTTTTACTTGGTGTTTTCTTTATCTTAATGATGATTGTTTAAATGTCTACCAACATATTATTCGCATAATACATATTGCGTGTAAGAATAATCATATGCATCAAACTGTGAAAGATTATTAGTTTAATTGAATATAATATTGTATACAGAGAGATGAGGGTACGCGCAAGTTGAGGTTAAAGATAATTGCGGGACATCATCTTGCTAAAAAGGATATCTTTGGTGCAAGTGATCCCTATGTCCGCGTAGACTTAAGTACTATAAATGGAGATCAGACTGTGGATTCTGCACTTACAAAAACTAAAAAGAAGACTTTAAATCCTATTTGGGAAGAAGAATTTATATTTAGAGTAAGTCACTTATATACAAATCTTCTCTATGGGGGTATTTATGTATATTAGAGTTCTATTAATTGATGTCGCTTTTGTCCAGGTTAAGCCCGTTGATCATAAACTAGTATTACAAGTTTTTGATGAAAATAGATTGACAAGGGATGATTTTCTTGGGATGGTTGAGTTAACGCTACTTAATTTACCTAAGGAGCAAGAAGGTCGTAATATTCCTGCTAGAATCTATATTCTTCGACCGCGTAGGTAAGGAATTTTCAAAATGTTGCATTCCAATTCTGTGCGTTATATTTATTTCAAATATTTACAATTGTTAATTGTTAATTTTTGTCACCTCAATGTATTATTTTCCATTGCATAAAGTGAATCAACATATTTTGCTTATATAAATGATACGATAGAAATGTTTTGTTTGCAAATATAAGATGAGTAACTTATAAGGATATGGCTATCCAGTAATCATTCCAGCCAGCGATCGAGAGTTAAGGGGACATTGGAAATATATCATGCATATATCTCTGATTCAACAACCATGGAGAACGAAGATGGGGATGCATCCGATTCGGGAGGATGGGAGCTAGTACAACCAGAAAACAATAGTCCTGTAGAACAAGTTGCAGAAGTTTGTATATTCGATCCATGCGTGGAAATGCATTTACAATGTATATTTTCTACATAAAATATTTGTTCTTATAGATTCATATGGTTAATGGGCCATTACCTCCAGGATGGGAAGAAAGACAAGATGCTAATGGAAGAACGTACTACGTCAACCACATAGCTCGATTTACACAATGGGAGAGGCCAACAGATACGTATGTAATTTGTTTGATGTATTATACATTGAAATATTAAATGTTCTTGTTTTTATAGAAATACATCATCTACTGGTAATACAACGGATCAACGCAATTTGGATACAGCGGCAACAGAATTTCAACGACGTTTTCATATTAGTGCTGACGACGAAAATAGACACAGAAACTCAGTTATCATACAGGTAATGTCCACACATATGATTATTCTTTTAAAATAATTCAATTTTATGGTTAAAGAAGTAAACTCCATAATCAACATATAGAGAGTGCATACATAATGCAGACATAATTTCATATTCTAATTCTAACATAATCTCTTTAGTAACTTTCTTTTTACTTATTTTTTTGATTGGTATTATATCAGTATATATTTATAAAGTGTAGCAAAGTATTCTCTACTTTTTAATCTCCATATTGAGAATATGTCTGTTTAATATAGTTATAATACTAATATTTCTTTTACAATAAATGTGTGCAAAGCTACACAGGACACAACAGCTGTGCCTGAGAAAAAATAGAAAATAGTAGTACCGCATTTAGGAAATAAAATATTCATTAATAGAAGACGATATTCGATTTTTATAAAATTTGTCAAAGTTTATTAATAAATAGATATAGTCTTTTCTGAGAGATAAAACATTTATATAATACAAGTACGCATGGGTCTTATAAAAATGAGTAGATTAAGCGAAGTTGAAATTTAAATAACAAATCAATTTCTCAAAATTCTTTTGCATAAAGCATTGTTTTATAGTGGGTTGTTAGATATTTCATAGATAAAGAAATCAGAGCTTTGTACATACGTATCTAATAATTTGATGCTACGATTCTACATTCTAACAATCAGACAGATTAGCATGCAGTATGTAGCAATTTGTGCATGTGTGTGTAAGGATGGCGAAGTTCCACGCGAAGAGGATGAAGATTTGGAAGCAAGAGATAGTGAGGGTAGGATTCATAGGGAAGGGGGTATTGGGGATACTTCCTCAGATTCTGGACATTCTGTTGATCTACGTGGCTACCAAAGTGAATGCGAAGACCAGGTATTCATTAAAGCAAACTATTTGTGTGTAATGCTTTTATCATAGCTGTTTATATTTGTTGTTATTTTTATTTAAAATACATAATTGCGTATTTCGTATATGTATGAATTTTTATGCGTGCACGCATCTGTGAAAGTTTACGTATGTATCTCATATGGAGATAAAATAATAATACCAAGGTTTTACAATGTTTTATCATTGATTAAGAGAAATTATTCTGGAGAGTACTGAATTCTAGCAAATTATTTTGCTTATTATCGACACTTGTATGTACTTTCATTATTGTTGATTCAATTAATGGTATTTTTTGCATGACTGTTAAAGTATTTTTTCCTTTTTTTTTTCAGTTCACCTTTTTGACAATTTTTATATTTATTTACGTGAAAATATATTTGAAAAAAAAAGTATTTTACATTTTTCATTGCAGCTTTATTATATGTATTTAATTTTTAACAAATAGGTGTCTTTAGCATTGGTGACATCAGTTTGCCAAGTCTATTAGTTGTATTCATATAGGTTTACATTTAAGTGATTATTACCTATCAAAAAGAAGTATAATATGATCTGTTTGCAGAGCGATAATGTTGATAGTCCAGCTGGTTCTAGACGATCATCAGAACAGGTAAGTAATATTATATTGGCTTCTTAGTATAAATATAGGGAAATTAGAATTTATACTTATAATAATGGTGTTTAATAATCTAGATCGACAGTCCAAAACCTACACTTCCTGTATCCAGTGAGGAAGGCTTACCACCTGGTTGGGGTATGCAGATAGCTCCCAATGGTCGCGTATTTTTTATTGATCATAATGAAAGAGCAACAACATGGATTGATCCAAGAACAGGCAGACCAAGTTCAATACCTAATCACATTGCGCCATCGACTACACCAAGAAGTGATTTGGATCAACTTGGACCTCTTCCAGAAGGCTGGGAAGAAAGAGTACATACAGATGGACGAATATTTTTCATAGATCACAGTAAGTTTTTATGTCTTTTCACGACAATAATATAATTTATTATATTAATCGTCATTTGATTTATATTTATAGACACTAGGACAACTCAGTGGGAAGATCCGCGTATGTCCAATCCACAAATCGCTGGCCCAGTAAGTTTTTGAGATATAGTAGTATATCATAGTTAGATATTTATATGAACAAGTTATATAAACTTATTTTCTATAGGCTGTACCATACTCCAGAGATTACAAGCGTAAATACGAATATCTAAAGTCTCAGCTGAGAAAACCGGTAAATATAAATAGGGAATATCTACATGCATTATATTAACTAATAAAAATGTTGATTTTAGAACAATGTTCCTAACAAATTTGAAATAAAAGTTGCAAGAGGCAACATATTGGAAGATTCATATCGCATCATAAGTTCTGTGAATAGAGTGGAGATTCTAAAAACTAAATTATGGGTAGAATTCGAAGGAGAAGTAGGTTTGGATTATGGAGGCCTTGCAAGAGAATGGTTTTTCCTTTTATCTAAAGAAATGTTTAATCCGTATTATGGTCTTTTCGAATATTCTGCTACGTGAGTAAATGAAAGGTTTATTTATTTATCATTATAATAACGCCATTTCATTATTATTTCATATATATGATGTGGTATTACAGAGACAACTATACTCTTCAAATCAATCCGTTCTCTGGAGTATGCAACGAGGAACATTTGAATTACTTTAAATTTATTGGACGTGTAGCTGGCATGGCAGTATATCATGGCAAACTTTTGGATGGTTAGTATATGTTTGTATTATTTATATAAAAGTTTTTCTATATATAATACTATATTGGTTTTTTTTCTTTTTCTTTTAGCATTCTTTATTCGGCCATTTTATAAAATGATGTTGGGAAAGTCTATTGACTTGAAAGATATGGAAAGCGTCGATTCCGAGTATTATAATTCATTGTTATGGATTAAAGAGAATGATCCGAGCGAATTGGAACTAACATTTTCCGTTGACGAAGATAGCTTTGGACATACTTCGCAGAGAGAACTTAAGCCAGACGGTGCTAATATATCATTAACGGACGAAAACAAAGATGAGTATATAAGTTTAGTTATTCAATGGAGATTTGTATCGCGCGTCCAAGAACAAATGAATGCATTCCTAGAAGGATTTAATGCACTTATACCACCAACGCTAGTAAAAATATTTGACGAACACGAATTGGAATTATTGATGTGTGGAATACAACATATTGATGTGAAAGACTGGAAGCAAAATACATTATATAAAGGAGATTATCATGCTAATCATATTGTAGTCCAATGGTTTTGGAGAGTCGTTCTTTCCTTTACAAACGAAATGAGATCGAGACTATTGCAATTTGTAACTGGTACTTCTCGAGTTCCAATGAATGGTTTTAAAGAACTTTACGGAAGCAATGGACCACAATTATTTACGATCGAAAAGTGGGGTACACCGGATAACTATCCAAGAGCACACACTTGGTAAGTACATAACGATTAAAGTAAATACACGTATATTTTATAAACGATATTAAATCTTGAAGAATTCTAGTCAAAATTTGTAAAATTAACCAATTGATTAGTGAACGGTATTAGTGAAATGTCTAAAGATTATTAAGAAAAATTATGGGAAATCGTCTTTTTACAGTTTTAACCGTATTGACCTTCCACCTTACGAAAGTTATCAACAGCTCAGGGATAAGTTAATAAAAGCTATTGAAGGTTCTCAAGGTTTTGCTGGAGTCGATTAGCACGAAATACCCCTATTCATGATGATATCTGTAATATAATATACATATGTATATACATACGCATAAGCACACAGCGATGTATACTGACTTGACATTATTGACTATTTAACATGTTTAATATTTTCCTGCGCTATGGGGATTTAGTTGTGTCTTACTACGTATGACAACGAGGTACAGGATAAAGTACATATATTGCTTAGGTGTTACGAACGACACGGACCAAATTAGTTGTAATTTTCTATTAAATATATTTTCCCATTGGAGGGTGAAATTTGTCATCATTTTAAATGCAGATTACGGAGTAAAATAACTAATGGTCGTGTTCGTTCTTTCACTAATAGAAAACATTTTAATCTTTATCAATACAAGTATTTCTGCAAATTATTTACTTTAAGATAATAAGGCCCGGCTACTATACAATGAAAAATAATAGTGTGATATTAATTTTGTAAATAAATCTATTATAAGGTAATTATTACATTAGTTAAGCCGATAATCGCTAAATTATGCAAGCATTTAAAAAGAATAAAAAAAGGAACAAACAAACAAAGAAAAGAAAAAAAAAAATTCGAAAAATGTCCAATTAACGTAGATTGATTTCACGTATTGTTAGAATCGTTAATTTTCTTTTTAATTCGTTAAATTATCAATAATATTTTAAATTATGAGTAACATATAGCAGTATTCTTATAAAGGGAAGCTATATACAATTAATATATGTAAAAAGTTTTTAATTCAACGCATATTTTTGACAAATATAAGGCTAATCGATTTCTCGTAAATGGTCAAATAATGTAAAAAAAAAAAGAATGATAAATTTTAATAAGAATTATTGTCGTGCAATTTTAGTTATTATATCAAATTTACATATGAAAATATCTTGTTATTTATAAGGAAGCATATATATATATATATATTAATGTTTTTGAAGAGCATCTAAGTTTATATATACCATATACATATACACAAATCAGCACATATACATAGATAAATGCAAAAGAAAATCTTATATAATTCTTAGTTCTTCTCTATTGGTTAATAACTTTTATGCTAGGTGAATACCAATCTTTTTTGGTTTGTGTATTGTATAAAGAGAAAAATATAAAAGATGTAAATTTATGTTTACCAGAAATGTATATTACGAATGTACAGAAACAGGAAAGCTAGAATACTTTTTATTTTAATTATGCAGTTAGAAAGAAATTTATACAAAATGATATAATGAAAAATGACGAGGACTTAAAGGATGTATTTAATTGTGATCTTAGTAAGACAAGTCATTTTTCAATTTGATTTTTTATAGAAGATGACATAGGCAATTTGAATTTATATTTTTGACTTTCAATACGAACCAGTTAAAACGTGTAGAACGGTAAAATATCATATGGCGTACGAAGATGATTAATGATATTAATATTTTGCTTGTATCTCGGTTGTTTTTTCTTTTTTTAATAATATTAGTTGATTGTACATAATTTAGTATAATTAAGATACAAAATATGGCAAAACTACATAAAAACTTGAAACTATTTGTACATGCCGACAATATTCTAAAAGTACAGTATCCATTGATTCAATGAAAAATGAGATAAATATATAATATCGCATATGATTATAAATGATGCATTAGAATCAGCAATAATGGCAAGTTAAGCGTTGTGGACAAATGCCTACTTTGTATTATAATACGTATCCATAGAGTATAATAAGTATCCTAGCAGATATTTAATATAAAAAGTTGACTACACATTCCATCCTATTTGTACAGCTTATTTTTTGTAAACGAATACGTCCCGTTTAGACGATAAACATCTTTATGTAACAACGTAACATTTTGTGGCCTTAAATTCTGGTTATGAGATTTCTTATCGTAGTACATTTCTGGTTATAAACGTTAAATTTGTATTACTATAAAGAATAAGAATCGTTTAATCTAATTAAATATATCCGTTTGAGATATTATTTTCAACTGTGCTTGGCAAATAAAAATATCGTGCATTATTGCCAGCGCCTGATTTGAAATCGTAACGAATAGATGCACAATAATTATTTTCACAAGTATTACTTGGCATAATATTGAACGTTTGAAATTACTTATAATATGCAAATGGTATTATTTGTTACGCAGATAAGTTTGTTTTAATTGTAGAAATTTATGAAAAGAAGACAAATCTTAACTAATATCAATTTAATTAGATGAAGTGAAATATTAAAAAGTTAGAATCTTTATTTATTCAAGTTAACATCTTGCGGCAGTAATGCATGGATCTTTTATTGCTATAAACGTTGAAGATTATTATATTTATGTAAGGGATATTTAATCGTATTAAATGTATATACCATAATCTCGTGTAAGCAATCTTATTCACAGAGTATAGCATTTTTTAAAGAAAATTCCGCAGATAGATGTAAGCTAGAAGCTGTTAGTCCATTCGACTTAAAAGCGCGTTTTCAATGGGGCTGGTATTAGATGTCACAGATTTCTTAATGTTTATTCATTTTCTTTTTTGTTTAATAAAATTTCTACCGACGAAGCTTTGACCAAAAAAAGAAAAAAGAATAATTAAAGCTTAGACGTTTACTTTGTATTTAAAAAAAAGTAAGAAAAAAATCATAAATAGAAAAAAAAATCGATAAAATAACGATCATTTATTGTTATTATTGTTTGTCTAATTAATACAGCCATATAGAAAATATGGTTAATGTGATGTTAAGAAAAAAGGATACAACTTTTTTCTTGATGTAAGGCAGGTTCGATATTAAATAAATAATAATAGACACGACTCTACACGCAACTACAAAATTCCTTTACATTGTTACGTGCATACGTCGATTAAATAGTAGGATTTAATTGAAACGACACTTGTGTATCCCTTCATTATTTCATATGTAAATATAAAGAAAAAGAAAGGAAAAAAATATATATATATGAAAGAAGAAATACGACGCTGTAAAAAATATATTAATTATTAATTATTATTAAAAACACTTATACGATATCTCTTCACTTCACTTGTAATGTAAAGGATTAATGCTAATGTGCTTCTAAGACCGCATGTGTACGACGAAGTAGCTAATAGCTAATGCAAAAGATTTGGGCAGCATAAATATCTGGAGGAATTAGAGAGACGAGAGAGGATCGAGATGAGTGATGGTGTATAATTGATGAATAAATTAAATAATTAATCGTATTAAGGATTACGAAATAAATCTTATGTTCTTATAACGATATTATGGAAGAATGAGACTATATATATGCAAATAAATTATATCAAAAAGTTACACGATGACGTCGAGCCTTTATTTCTTGGAGAATAAGAAATAGAAAGGTGATAAAAGGTAGTTTGAAATTTGGCGGGGTTCGGAGAGTCGGCTATTACGTCATTGTTTCGAGAGGTCGTAGTAGCAAAGGATGACGCGAGATGTCGCTAGGGGCGGGCACATCTGCAGAATCAAAAAAGACAGCTGTGAAGCGTAACATCACACATCGATTCGCGGTGGCCCTTCGGAGGTAGAAAAACTTTCGTAAGTTCGTCAAAAGACCGGCGAGAGCACCGAATGAGTTACGGAACTAATATCAATTTGTGTCTTATTCGAGAAAAACAAAAGGAACTTACTTATCCATCGAGATACACAGTAGTACATCGTTGTCGTTGTCGTCGCTGTCTCTCTCTCTCTCTCTCTCTCCTCTCTCTCACTTTCTGTATCTCCTTGCGTTTGGTGTTCGACGACGAGTCCAACGATCGCGAGAGGAACGGAAAGGACGAACCGAGTAGGAAGAGAGCGAAAACCCGACAAGGGAGAGAGAGAGAGAAAGCTCCAAAGATTGGAGTTTGTCATTAAGAAAGAGAAAGAGAAAACTCCAAGTGTCAACGGTAGTGAAGAATGATAGTGAGGGTGTTTCGGAAGCCGGCTTGAAGGACGAGGACGAGGGTAGCAATAGCGGCGGCGGCGGCGGCGGCGGCGACAGTGTCAACGAAAAAGAAAGGAAGCCATGTGCCGATAAAAAGAAGGAAGAAAGACTCGCGTTTAGATGTTATGCGGTATTTCCTGTCACGAAGAGCAGCAGACACGAGCGTTCTCGTCGAAGGCACTTTTCAAGGCTCCGCCGACGACGAGCCACGTCGCCGAGAGAACCTATCCTGCATGTTACTGCTGCCGTGGAGGTCACTGCATTGCGGTCAGTACAACGAACTTTGACACCGTTCTTTCTACACTCTTTTACACCCTTGACACGCGAGATCCCTTTTCTTTCTTTACCCTATAGATTCGCCTATACTAGAATATATTCATTACCGAACTAATACTAACTCTGACGCGCGCGTTTAACAAACCTCCTCATTTTTTCCGGTCAAACGATACGACCCTCATAGAGTTTGTTACCCTCTCGATAAGTGGCAGGACTATCGCGTATACTATTCCATGAAGATACTTTCTCAAATTCGCTGCGATGGTCTAAAACTTATGCGTGTAATTCTCTGTATCTTTTGGAGTACCAAACGCGTAGAAGAAATTTATTCACATTTTTTTTATTTCTTAGGGTTGTACGATTGGAACTTGGCCGTTATCGGGTTAAAGATAAAGAGTTATCGTACGATATTAGATAAAGAGTCGCTTTGGGTGAAAAGGTTACAAGAAGGGAAACGGAACTCGTTTACGTGAGCCGCGAGAATTCAATTTTCTTTTAACCACGAAAAAAAAACCATTTATATGATTTCAAATGATTCAAAATAATTCTAATGAAAATGTTACATTTAGTATAAATAATAGTTAATTTTTATCAGACGTCCAAGAGGAGAACGGACGAGGGAAGAGAATGGAAAGAATGATTAATGTTGGTAAACTGCTTTCTAAAATACAAATGTGTACGCGCACACGCGGTTCTACAGAAATTAGGATTAATTTTACATTCGTTGACACGCGCAGTAGGATTAATGTTCGAACATTTGAAATATTTTCATTTGTAATACGTAAAGCGTGATCGCGTAGGTATGCACGCGAATATACGTGCTCGAGGGTTTTAACGTAATCATTTGATTAACTCTACTTAATCAAAATCATTTTTATGTTCGATATTTGAAATGAAGTATTGAAAAAAGAGGTGAGAGGAACAACCTTCATTCGCGCAATTTTATTTTTAATCGAAATAAATTTCACACATCCACTCGCGCGCGCATTCTCCGATCGAAAATTTAAATACACGTAAAGCAGGAGCAATCGCGTTAGTCCGTTGCTCGTTATTAAAACCCTCTTTTTTTTTGATAGATATTTTAGTCAATAACGAGTTTGATAATTCTTTGAATTAAGTGTAGTCAATTACGCTATAGCATAGTTTTAAGATCGTAGAAAGTATTCCGTAGAAGGGGAATTGGACATTTTCCAAGCGAAATATTGAACTTTTATTTATACGCGCGAGTGTATTAATTCTCCGATATAAATCGGTAAGTCAATTAATTCTGCTCGGAATGATTTCTATCGCAATGGCGAGAGTAATAGGACTTGAGATTTGATGTTGAAACAGATGAAGTTAAGGGAGGGTGTTTTATGCGAGTGTATATATAATAATAATAATAATAATAGCGGGGTCGATGGGTTGTAGAATAGAACGTAAAACCTAGCTAAAAAATAGTTTCGATAGAAGAGAAATATATATATGTTGGCAATGTAGGTAAAAGCACGAGCGCATGTTAGCAATCGAAACTAGGAGTTGCGACTAGCAAGAGTACGTAAGAGTACTTCCTTTCATTTTAAATCCGCGATTTATTTTCCCGATAAAACGCAAAGAAGTAGTTTGAAAAATCTGAAGCAAAAACAAAAGTAGAATGAAAAGTAAGGAGTCCAGTAGCGGATGGTCCAGCCGAATTTCATGGCGACTCGTAACTAAAGTCTGATTGTTCTCTCGACGTATCCTCGGAATATTTATCATCCGTGTGCCGTTGTAAGAGATGGAAGAGGAAGAATCATGGGGCACACGCGGTTTTCTCTCTCGCATCTTTAATAACGGGGAAAGCCGTGCGCGCGAGCGCTCGTATTGATTTTGAGTATAAGGTGTCGGCGGCACCGTGGCAAGCCGTTTCCAACTCGTGCCGATGGAGATTAATGAAAAGGCGCGTCCTGACTTTTCCACCGTTTCGTGCATTCGAAATACACTGAAAACGCAAAAGCTTTCTCTCACCCCCTCTCTATCTCCCTTTTTCCGTTAGCTGTGTATGTATATATGTAGCTTTTTCTTTTTTCTTTTTCTCTATCTATCTACATCTACTACGTACTTTTCTCTATATATCTCGCTAGTCGGTTGCTCTTTCATTCGCGGTCTATGCTTCTTCCCCTCTTCGGATAAACGCGGAATCGCGAACGTTGGATCTTTCGAATGGCCATTCGTGGCCATTCGTAATCCCGTAATACCATTGAGGTAAAGTCCCACGACGTGCCTTTGGATTCCTCCTTCCTGCCTTCCTTCCTTCCTTCCTTCTTTCCATCCATCCATCCATCCATCCATCCATCCTCCTTTACTTGCTGCTGGCTTCTCCGATCCATCTCTCGTTTGTTCGTTCGTTCGTTCGTTCGTTCGTTCTCTTGGGAAGAGTTCAAAGGTGTAATAGAACGTTTCTATAATTAGCTGCGTGCCGATGACGATTCACGACCCTCCCTTTGATTTTCTTTTGCTTTTTCTTCCCGTGTTCTGTCTTTCTTTTTATCTGTATCTCCATCTTACACACATGTTAATCTTTAAAGGTTATCAAAGATGAAATTTCGCAGCAAAAAATGTACTCCCAATCGATGCAACGATTAACTCCCAACAGTAAAACTTGTATGATTTTGATTCTATCGTTCTTGGACAAATATAATATGAATAGAATATTCGAGTGGCTCTTTAAATTGATAATAAAGGTTAATCAATTTAAGCATACGATCGTCAAATTTTTCTTATAATTTAATTAGAATTTATTTTCGTTCTATCACTTATCTGATTTTCTTTCTTGCATCGTTGATTCACCATGACGGCAACTCGATAACAATATTTCGCCAATCGATAGAGCCGGCCTTCGGGGAACAAAAGCCGAGAGCGTCCTTTAAGGGCCACTTCCAACAACGTCAACGTCGTTTCAAATTTAGAAGCGCGCGACCGCTCGCTCGGTCGGAGTTTAACGATAAAGCGGCTTTGATTTCGAAAAGCTATTGCAAGAAGAAAGGAACGTGGAATGTAGGAGAAGAAAACAACAAAAACAACAACAACAACAACAACAATAACAATAACAAAAAGGAAGAAGAAACAAAAAGTTCGCTTGTTACGCGACGCAACCGTGTATGAACCCCGTTCACCGTCGACAAAAAGAATTAACGATAAATTTCCAGGAAAAATAGATCGAACTAGGAAAACGGTCTACGTTGAAAAAATAAAATAAAAGCTCCCCCTTTCTCTTTTTCCTTTTACCTTTGACCTTTTTCTGCGTTTTCCTAAACACTCCATTTTGGATCGTTCTAGGACGCACATAGATGCTACATATATGTTAATCCTCTCATTCGTTTGGATCGTTCGTAATCGATATATACAAACTTGGATAAACTTGTTCATGTTATATATAACGCTTTACGTAACTATCCCTAACTTTTTACATCTTTCTCTCTTCATTTTTTCTTCTCTTTTCTTTGACTTTTTTTTCTCTCTCTCTCTCTCTCTCTCTCGCAGTACTCACGGCTCTATGGACTAAGAATTAATTGGCCAGCCGATATAGCGAATATCCGATGCGGAGCGAAGTAACTGAAGTACTTCTCGATAAAAGTCTGCCGCAGTCTCTTTCTATCTCTCTCTCTCTCTCTCTCTCTCTCTTTCTCCCCCCCCCCTCTTTTCCTTTTTTTTCTTTCTTTATTTCTTTCTTTCCCCTTAGGATCGACGTCGATCTTTCTCTCGTTCGAGGAGAGGCAGGATCGATCGGTCGGTTGGTCCTCTTCGAGATGTAGAGTCAACGTATACAGGGTGACCTCGCTTAACTTTATAAGCTCGATCTCTCTGTTATATCTCATACATATATATACATACATATGTAAAAGCTCATCTGAAAATTTCTTAGTCACTCAAGAATAAGATGGTATGCGAAAAATCGATTTTTATTCTACGACGTACATCTTTTATGTAACAGGAAGAATCTTCCTTATTTTCTTTATGAAATTTTATATTTTTTCTTCATATTACAAAATTGTCCAACGAAAGAAGGAAAATATTTTCTTCGATTAATTAAGAAGATGATATGAATTTTGGTATTAGGGCGATTATATTTTATCTGCGATGCGATGCGATGCGATGCGAGATGCCCATGGAATTCAATACGAATGCCGAATAATTAATTTAATAGGTAAGCAAACAAATATATTCTATCCATCCATAAATCATACCTAAAGAAGAAAGTTGTAGCGTAACTAGGAGGAAGTCGAAGCACGATTAAGTTGCTCCTGTAAGAGGAAGGAAGGAAGGAAGGAAGGAAGGAAGGAAGAGGAAAGGAGGGCGCGCATTTGGTATCGCGGTCTCGTGCATGTGCATCGCGTATTCTCGAAGAGCAACTAATCAAGTTGATCGGAGGGAAGGAAGGGAAGGAAAGGAAGGAAAGGAAGGATCGACTCCGATCGATGTTTCGAGTCTCGTGGATACGCTCTGCACGTATCTCTGCCTCTGTCCACGGAAATCGTTGAAAAATCTCGTTGAAACGACCGATGTCGACGGTGCGTTGTCCTAGATTTTTATTCCATGTTACTATTTTCGAAAGAAAGAAAACTTGATGGATTTTTGTTGGTTCGAACGTTACTAACAATAAGTAAGTCGTTTGGGAATGGAATTAATATTTTAGAGTATCTGTATGTATGTTAAATCTTAAATGATATCGATAAAATAAGCATACGTATCGTAAGATCATCAAAATGTTTATACAAAATTTATCCTAAAAAGTATTTATTGTACGTGTACACTTTAACGGTAACATATAGGAGCATGTACGAACTTTACCTAGACGACGTTGACCGTTACGTCGTAACTTCAAGTACCGGTAATAAAGTCAAATAAAAATTCGCTCCATGATATTTACTCTCCTCGAAATTCCAACTATCCGTCGACAAGTTTTTCTTCCACCATGGCCGATCTTGAGTCAAGTCGAACGAACGGTGAACGGTTAATTTCTTCAACGATATAAATCGAGATGCTTTCGTAGAAGGAAAGTTGGACCAGCAATTTTCAAATTCTCCAAAGCTTGTTCTATTTTTATTTCCAACGCGGTAAACAAGTTTACAAAATTGTTCAACATCCTTGACAATTTGCAATATTAGAAAAAGAAGTTTTAGAACCGTTGACCTAGATATCCACGTTCCGATCATTTCTTTTTTTCTCCTCGATGCATTACGTAACAACGCGTCAAATATCAAACCTTTTTTATCCGACCACTTTTCTTCGTTTTGTCTGTTCTTTGGAAAATAAAAAAAAAATCATTCCCTCGGCCAGTTCAGATAATTCGGAACATTGGTCTTCCTCCAGCGAAGAGTCATTTTCTTTCCCCTTTCAACGAGGGAGGAAAGAAATGAAAAAAAGAATCCCGTATCTCGCAAATGCGTCTTGTCGTTCGATCAAAGTCGTTGTTATCGACGATAATCGCGCCTACTTTTTCGACCCTTCTTTCTATGTCTCAGCTCGAGCGTATCAATTATTCACTTTATGAACGAGGATTGAAATTTCAAGAAGATTTTTTTTTTTTTTTATTTAGTACCGTGCTAAAAAGAAACACCCCAATGTATGTATGCGTTTTTTAAATAATTCTTTCTCTCTGAGTATATCGAAAAAGAAGGGAAATAGTTAACAGAAGAAAAGGAATAATATATTTGTAGTTTGACAATAAAGACGCTCCTAAAAGGGACGATCTAGGTAGTAGATTTTATTTATTTACTCGTTAAGGTCCGATCGTCGGAAGGGCCATTTCTCTTCTTTCGGCTCGGTAGGGCTGTCACAGTGGCGCCCTCAGTGATTCAGTGGCGTGTGCGGGCGCGAAATACAGACGGTGGAATAAGTTAAGTCGGCTCAGCGAAGCGTTTCCATTGAATACGGATAAATTTTCTATAAATCGTATCGAGGCAGACGGGTTAAAGGAAGCTACCTACTCACCCACCTATTTAGAGAAAAGGGAAAATTCTAATCGTGTCGTCGTATTTCGTGAAACACTTCTCGGCTTTAATGATATTTTATTTACCGAAACTATAGGCAAGAAACCTTTTTTATTTTCAATAGTTGACCAATTTTTATAGTAACAGTTCCTTTCGAATTTTTTTCTTCAATTCGATTATTTGTTACATCGAAATTGAATCGTTGTACGTTCGTTTTCGAATGTAATAGCTTCGTTTTCAACGATAAGGACATATATCGTTTGGAGAGTAAATAAGTACTTATATACCTACCCGCGTATCTAAGTGTGTTGATGAATGTACATATTTGTGTATTAGAGAGAGAGAGAGAGAAAGCACGTTGAAACTCCTTCGAAAATAGATGCAATTCCATGGACGTACCAAACGTTCCGCGCGCGTTTAACTCGCGATCTTCCCTTTTCCTATAGATATATACTCCTAAGTGTATACACGCGCATCTACATGTAAATGTATATATATATATATATATATATATATATATAGACTTGCCAGTTCTAAACCTAATATCGCGCCTTGTTGTCGTTTAAAGTCGGCGACTCTCACGCATTTATATGTACACGGGTATAGTTGGATCTTCATATCAACAAGAGTGGACAGAATTAGATTAACAATAAGATTTATTTAACACCTTTGCTACTAAAACGCAATATTTCCATAAATCAACCCGTTCAACTGACGTAACTTGTCCCATTTCTCTCTTTCTTTTTTCTTTTTCTTTTTTTTCAGAAAAAGAATACACGAAATAGCTTCCTAACATTGTCTGAAACGACACAATTTTGTTCTTTAGACGATTAGAAAAAATAATAAAATTAACACATACAGGTTAAACTTGAAGCGTACAAATTTAATGTACTCTTGATTATTTTCTATTACGAGGAAATTGAAATTGTTTGTTTCTGTGTTCCGAGAAAAAAAAAACGAAATATTTAAAAAATTTACCATCTTTCCAAATTGGGTTACCAAAGGAATGCTAATTCGAGGAACGTTGGATTGCTAATTTAAAGAAATTATGCAATCAGTGTATAAAGTTAAATAGTTTTTATTAGTTATGTTTTTTATTTACAGAAGAACATATAAAATAGGTATGAATTATTAATAATAGTTATGAAAAAATACATAGTTATAACGTGATTCATATTATATCATATCAAATTAGAATTTATTTTAATTTGAGAAAATTTGTGTGGATGTATGTAGAAAAAAAAAAGGGAAAAGGGGGAAAAGGGGGAAAAAAGGGAAAAAGAAAAAAAAAATAAGGCGCGTAACCGCATTGCGGATATTCTGTACGGTCGACGACGAGATTAATTCGTCTCTCTTCGAGAAGACTCTTCTACGGGGTTTCGAGGCGTACCTACTTACCACTTTTCTTTTCTTCCTCCTCCTTTCTCTACTTCGTCTCTTTCTTCTCTCTTTTCTCTCTTTTCTCTTTTTTTCCCTTTTTTTTATTCGAGCTCCATTATCGACGCTCGTACGACGCCGAGAGTTCCGCGGTAAATAGGAGTTTGATTGGGACACAGGGAATTTCAATCGTAGTTGGCCGTGCGAGTGCATGGAAGAAGAGAATGACGACGACGACAACGACGAGAACGACGACGACGACGAGAAGAAGAAGAAGAAGAAGGAAAAGGACGCAGAGGACGGAGACGTCGTGAAACGACGACTTTGCTCGTAAATAACATTTGCCTCCTCGGGTACGAACGAAGTTACGACCACGGAACTTTGTGCCAAGAGGGTTGAGAGGGTGAGAGGGACAGAGACAGAGACATAGAACGATGCACGCGAGCAAAGGACAATTTACAAACGCGAATAAAGCTGGCCCGGTATCCTCCGATAGGAGAAACAAAATTCATCCATATACATACTCTTATATATTCACACGAACTTGTATTTATTTGTATGAATTTTCCTTTATATACGCGAATGCGAATAGATACAACATGCATGTTCGCATTTGTATATTAATATATGTATATGCAAAAGAGGTATATAGGTAGGCAAGAGATACTATAAATGCATCAAGGTAGGTGGAAGGGAGGTATAAAGATTTATCGGTCTTCCTGGCTCGTCGATCACAATATAGTAAGCGAAGGAAGCAGCTTTCGATATCTCTTAACGCGGTAAATTTGCGAATCGACGGCGACGGCGACGGCAACGGCGACGGCAACGACTCTCTGTAAAAGCATACGTAATGTTATATAAAGCGTTGTAGCTTCTCGTTTGGCTTAGAAATTCACGCGTTTGACCGAGAAACGTGAAAAGCACCTGGGAAATTTTCGTCGAGGTAAACGAGGCATCTCGAGGACGTTCTTCCTCCCTCTTCTTGACCGCGATTCCTTCTAATTATATTCCGCTCTAAGGAGTCGAGCTTGCCATGTACCTTCTCGAGGTATTCTTCTCCTCGTGGAGGTTATTACACCCAGAACTTTCCTATTATTTTCTTCATATTTCTTTAATGACCAAATTTTTCGCGGCGACTTTAATTTTCTTTTTTTCTTTTTCATTATATTTTTAGCGTTAATTTATTGAACATTAACGAACAAACAAATGGCATTATCAAAACTTATTCATTTTTATTAGTTTGATTAAAAAGGAACAATGTTGCCAGCAACGTTGATAGTTACAGAGGGCAAAGAGTTTAACGTGCCAGCAAAATGATCATCTTGTAATAGCTATATTGCCATTGCTATTTCTGACTGAGTCTATAGCTTTGCAAAACTTTCTAATTATCTCCTTTATCTCGAGAGTCTAATTTTGCGTTGCATGAAACTCGTTTTAGATTTTCCTTTTCTTTTGACTTTATCATCGTCCTTGTCAAAGATGAAACGACAAAGAGATAAAGATTCGTCAGCGAAAACTCGAAGATCTCCAAATTGTCGCGTAGAGAGTTTTGTCAATAATTACAAAGAGAAGAAACTTTTACGAGATACTCTTTGGAAGAATTTACTCGAAGGGTGCGAGCAAGCTACTACGAGGATATATTTATCGTTTCCGCGTGTATCCTGTTCCTGACGTTTAAAACACACGATCCCGAGTCTCGTCTATTTATGTGTTCACCAGAAGCTTCTATCTTTCTCTCCAATAAAAAATTCTTTATCGTTAATTGCACTTTTCTTAAAATACGAACCAGCCATTTTATTGTTTACCATTTGTTACCAGCTATCTGACTATTTTATATTTTTACAGATATACCTTGATATATTAATGATCAATTCTTCTCCTAACCGTGTTGCAGTCGTGCTTATCACTTTACGAATTTCGACAATAATTTCATCATTCTTGACAAATATTCGTATTTTTCTCATCGTTTTGAGTTACCGGTAAATTGTTAGGAAATATTTTATAATATCTTATAATATCGGGTAATTGCTTCGTCGTTATTCGTATTGAAACGGTTTAGGGAATGAAATCTACTTTTGTACTTTGGTGGAACGATTTTAATAGGAGATAAATGGAAAGATAGCGTATCGAAAGGACATTATAAAGAAACGATTTAACGTTGGAGAAGAAAAATTGTAGCAAGTATAGGTATGTTGTATATATCTACGTACGTTTAACGAGGACACGGTGCATAAGATCGTTACTCGAGCGCATCGTACCGTGTCGTGTCATCTTTCACGTAGCAACGCGTCGAGTACGACGCTCTGCTTTGCTACTCGTAGTTTTTGCAGAAAAGGAGCCTCGAGTGGAGTTTTCTCAAGAAAGAAAAAACGAAAGAGAAAGAATGAGTAGAGAAAGAGAGAGAGAGAGAGAGAGAGGGAGAGAGACTGGTATCTTAGAAAGATTCGATTTTATTCATATATGTTTATATAAAATGCACATACGTGTATGCATGCATGTAAGTACTTATATAAATATATGCAGTAACGATGTCACAAATTTACGAATATATTTCTTATACACGTAAAAAAGAAATTAAATAAATAATACATTTAAATACAGGGAGTGTCACTTAAAATCGTACACCGTTACGCTAGAAATTGTTCCTTCGAAGCTATTGGTAAATAGTACATCTTTATGACATATTTCAAAAAATCATAAAAATCTTGTGTTAGTTGTGTTGGTATAACTGTAAAATCCAAAATATTAGTAGGGTACATTGGAGTGTTCGATATACTTCAAATGATTGTTAATTAACAAAAGAAAAGAATATTGTAGTATCGTAGTTAGTATTTATGTTTATAAGATAAGCGAACGTACCCGTCTAGAATAGTTGATCGATAGTGTAAACACCGATAGTCGACATCCTGATACTTGATACCGCGATAACCGAAACGGGCTTAAGAAAAACAAGCGAGCGAAGAAAGACACCTGAAAGGACCGCGAGACATTCTCGCGACGGATACCATAACGCACTGACGTGTAATCGTTATTTGTATTCTAATAAATATAGTTTTCGTTAAAGAAAAAATAAACCCCTCCTAGACACATCTTTTCTTCCTTCTTTCCGACACATATCTGTTAGTATTTCATTTTCCTAAAAAAGAACCTACAATATTTTATAGCTTTTTAAACAACAATCAATAAAAGTACTTTCATAGAGGACAACGATCCAGTTTAACGGTGGATTCCGAAAGGGACGGTGTGCTGAAATTTATACTTCGTGCTTCTAAACTGCAATATACGTTTCCCTCGATTATTTATCAATTAATTAATGTAAATCGAACATTCTACCTAATATTTTAGATCGTTTCAACTAAAATATATTTATTTTAACGTTCCAGGCCTGGAAACCTGAACATTTTTATCTAGCTTTGAAAATGGCATAAGACCAACCGTCCTATGCAAACAACACGTAGGTTTACGATACCAGCTCCGATTACCCCTGCGTCGGTGGGCCGTAAACGAATAATCTGTTTAAAAATATCATTTTCGTCGTATCTAGAAATAAATAGAAAAAAAATCTAGTAAGAGTAACGGTGTACGATTATAATGGTAAAGATAATCTTTTCCTTGGAAAATATCGTATCGAGATATTTTAGAAAAATTATTTTGTTTCTTATATAACTTTTGTTGATATAAATTCTGATCTCGATTTTTTTCTCACTCTCTCTCTCTCTCTTTCTCTCTCTCTCTTTGAATATCTTTTCTCACCATCTTTTTTATCAAACTCAGTTCGATTTTTAAATATTTAACACCCTGACACCGTAGAAGGAAAAACGAAGTCTAGACGTTGACTTCCTGCTATTGGTATAGATATAATATATGCGTACATATTTATAGAGATCCGCTCTTGCAAAGATACAACTCGTAAATTATCGAGCGACGCTTTTCGCATACTAGTAGAGAGAGACCGAAAGAATCCTCGAACGATTTGGAAGAAATTTTGTCGAAGAAATTTAGGCCAAGTTGTAGCGATAGACCTCAAGCAACCCTCAAAATGAGAACAAATTCGGATCCCATGTTCGACCCAATTGTTCCTTTTTCAAATAATTCGTAAAAACTTTCCACGGGCCAAATGTTGTTTTATATTTTAAGTACGGGATTCTGCCATTGAATATATATATAAAAAACAAGAAACATGGTTTGAAAATTTCAAATCGATGCGTTGTTCAACAACTACGGCTCGAAATACTTGGAATTCCATAGCTCACGTTTTTCGTATTTTTTCTTTTTCTTTTTTTTTTTCTCTTTTTTTTTTAACATTACCGATAACAACATTTACGATGGTTACGTGCATAGACTGTTTAAACGAGACACCCTGTATACACGACGTACATCGTGCGTCTATCGAATATCAACTACTAGGGAGACTCCTCGAGAAATAGGAAAACGTCTCTCGATCGCGGCTAGTTTCTCAAAATATTTGCCGAACGAATCGGAATCGACGAAGCGATCTGTTCGTAACGCTCCAGGATCGTCGTCCTTACACACAACCTTAGACCGTTTTTCTTTCCTTCCTTCCTTCCTTCCTTCCTTCCTTGCTCTCTACATCTTATGTGAAAAAGAAAGATGAAAGTTTAGATGGCAAATAAGTTTATTGAAAAGTATGTAGGTAACTCGCGAATAACTCTTTTTTCCTTTTATTTGTTTATTATATCTTTCTCTTTTATTCTCGACCATCTGTCTATGTCTGTTTCCGTCTTTCTTTCTCTTTCACTCAGAAGGGGAATATTGCCTTTTCGACGTCGTGCAAGCAAAATCCTTTCCTCTCGGTCTCGAACACTCGCTGGAAATTGCCTCTGCTTATATCGGCTTACCGGCGACTTTGGAGCGTCTGGCTGGTCCTTTCCTTCTCTCTTTTTCTCTCTTTCTCTCTCTGGTGGAAGCGTCTACTAGCCGTATGTCGTCGACGCGATGCGTCCTCTCTCCGGAAAGCACGCGACGCGTTAGAGTCTCTCGCATTCGTATTCGAGGCTCGCTCGTTAAACGCACACGCTACACAACCACGAGGATGCACGCTTGCTTGTTTGCTTGCTGCTTGCTGCTTGCTTGGTTGCTTGGTTGGTTGCTTGCTTGCTTGCTTGGCTAGCTGCTGCAGACGATGACGTCCAACGAATGTACCTTCTGGAATTTCATCCTTTAAGACCCTTCTCTCTTTACCCGCTTTTCCTTATGTTTCATCTTATTAATACATACGTACGATTATTTTTCATATTCTTTTCATATTATTATTATTATTATTATTATTATTATTATGATGATGCATAAAAATACGTGAAAAATGAACGAGATTACATTTATTTATATTTTACGTTCTACAATTTGTCGGAGAATTATTTGCAACAGCTAATACACGTTCATATCGTATATTCTTTAATGTTTCACGGATGCACACCGATGCACTTTGGGTGCGGCCCAAAGAGACAAAAGAGTCACTCTTCTTGTCTCTCCGATCTTGCGTCACGTTTAATCCACTTCCTGCATCTAGAGTTAAGGTCCAACTGGAAACACTCGAGTGTTTTTCTTGTACTACACATACACACATGCTCGTATACCATATGGATAAACATCGGTGAGTGACTTTGATATTTTCTGCCGCGTCACCCATAGGTCATCATTTTCTTCCCTTAGAAAAATACTTCTTTAACTTTTATTATTTAAAATATATTTCTTTTTTCATTCCTCGGATCGAAGAGTTAACATAAAATTATGCATCGTTGATTCATCGAATAAAAAATAAATACGAGTATTACGAGATGATAAAAAAATGATTTTCTTTACTGTGAATAATTTCTTTCCCTTATCGATCATTCTTGCATAAAATCGAGTAACGTATTAAAACCTTTGTTAATTATTTCCGTTTATTTTAGAGATTAATATTCGCTATCCATCGTTCTTCGCTGTGTTCGATACAAACAAAAAAAGAAATAGTCTGGTTTGTATTTTTTCTCGAAATCTAACATTTTGCGTTGAATTTTTGATCAACCATTGATGCAACTAAATACGAGAGAAAAAACTCGTTCGTATTTCAAACTCTAGTATTTTTTTTCTGCGTTCTTCTTTTTCCGTTTCTTTTTCATTTTAATGGATGGGAAAAAAAGTGTATTGCTTGATAATAAAAGATTATTTTTCTACTACAAGACGATATTTACGAAATGGATTAAATATTTTTCGTACAAGTACATAAACGAAATGTCAATTTGTATATCCTCATGAATGTATTTACCTATACGAAAAAAGATATGTAAAGTAATGTTTGTAATTTTCCTTGCATACAAATTGTAGGAAATGTAGAACATATATATAGAAAATAGGACACGTGTTCTCCTTCTGCGATGAGTCAGAGTTATCCACACGCACGTTTTCTTCTTACCCCTCCCTTTTCTACGCCCTTTTTTTCCACGCTGCAAGTCTTGGAGCGAGCAATAACCGTTCGCATTTAGACCACGAGGGGGAGGAGGAGGAGGAGGAGGAGGAGAAGGACGAGGAAGAAGAAGAAGAAGAGCGAGACGCGTTTCTCGCGGTTAGGAACGCCATGTTCGTCTTCCTACATCCAGCTGTCCTTAGGAAAGGGCGGTACAACCGAGGGACCGCGTTTTAGTGTGGGTAGAAATGTATGTTTGTACGTAGATGTGTGCGTGTGGCACGCTTTACCCCTCGTTGCTTTTTCGCTCAACGCTAGTAGCCTGTTTCGTTAATTCGAGGAAAGTGCTTCGAAGCTATGTAAGTGGCCGTAGAAACGAAAGAGTGCGGACTCGAGTAGTAGTTAGGGTTCGGTGTAGTTCGCCAGCACCACACCACCACCACCACCACCAGGAGGAGGAGAAGGAGGAGAAGGAGTAGGAGTAGGAGTAGGAGGGGAAGGTAGATGCAGTTAACTTCTCCTAAGCAAGAAACCTTTCTCCGCTAATTCCACTCTTTCTTTAGCTACCTTTATTGAGGCTGTGCATCCTACGAAAGAAATTTTCCTCTTTCCCAATGGGAGAGAAAAGTTCTTTCTTTCCTTCTTAGAAATGACTTACGAGTGAGCCGGATAGGCAAATTCGTGGAACGTTTTATCGTTTCTATATTTGCCTTCGTGTATTTCTATGCGTCGAAAGTATAAATGAACGTGGGAAATAGACGTAATTTAGCTACCTTTGTAAAAGGTAGGCTTTGATTTCTCCTGCAAATGCAGCAAATGTATTATATATGAGTAATGATGAAAAAGTTAATAGGTCGTATGAGAGAGAGAGAGAGAGAGAGAGAGAGAGAAGAAGAATTATTAGCCGTTTATGTTGTTTTACATGCAAACATTAATTAAGAGAAACATATGACCTGGGCCACTTTCACGATCATCTACTCACGCGCGTGTTATATATCGCATTTTGTTAAGAGAGAAGAGAAGAGTTCAATGCTTTCAGCCGTGACAGAAACGTTTCACATGAAACGATTCCCCTCGAAACACCCTTTTCTATTTTTACCCTTAGCTAGATCTAAACATGCCTACCCTTTCATCTTCTTCTCGTAGCGGAACGGAAACGAGGAGAATTCGAAGGAAGTCTCTCTCTCTCTCTCTCTCTCTCTCTCTGTTTTTTAACTATGATATGCGGGCTCGTGCGCGCGCACTTGCACACACACACACACACACACACACATAATCCCGGTTTTTTTCGAATGAAAATGGATTTTATTTAGACTCGATAAGCAAGAGATTTACCTGAAGGAGTATCGTACGTAGGTATTACGTATATGTATAGTTGCAAGAGACGGGCAATTTTTCTATGTTGCTCGCGTTACCAACTTGTGACAGGTTTGATAAATGTTATGCTCGGTTAATCGATCGGTCATCCAAATGCGAAGCCGACCGACTGACGTGGACTTTAAGCGACCGTCGTGATATTTTTATCTGGACAAAATTTCGGATCCTTCTGGATCCGAGTTTCGGTTTTTTTATAATTTATTAACGAACGTCTCTGTGTTTTCGTATCAACGACTCTAAACGTAGTACATATTTACGAGCTTAAATTCAAAATTTAGTTCTCGAAGGGTACCCAATAAATATTCTCTTCCAAAAGGAAATGAAGTTCTAGTTCTCTGTCTCTTTCCGAGTCAATGGCCGAACGTTCTACGAACATTCCCGCTGATTCATGGCCCATTTAAACGGTTTTCAAGCGAATATTACCAGGATATTACTTTCGATTTATCCCATAAAAAATACTTTACGAAATTCATTATCTCGCGTTGATTGTCGATACAATTTAGCGCAAATCGATAAATTTTGCGGTCTTGCAAATGTGTTCTCAATAAAAATGTCAATAAAATGCTTTAAATAGAATTTATAAAAAATCGTAATGAAAAGAAGCAAGAAAACAAGATTTAACGATTTCGTAACGCGTTACGTGATTCATCGTGCAGTTGTAATATTGAAATCGTCTTGCATTCCTCCCTTCCTCCTGTTCGCATGCGTCAGAAGCTGACCGATTCACAGGGAATTTCATTCTTATCGACGTAGACGACTACGACGACGACGACGACGACGACGACGACGACGACGACGACGACGACGACGACGACAATCGTGGGAAAGAGTTTTTCCCTCTTGCTCCGTTGCGCGTAAAGTCAAACGTAAGTGAATGGCCCAAAAGAGAGAGAGAAAGGGGGAAGGTGAAAGAGAAAGAGAAAGAGATTCAGAAATACTTGCAGAAGTCAGAAGTAACGTAACGAAGTTTCAGACTCGCTTCAACCTAAGTCTATTGCCATGTCGCTTATTTCTTTCTCTCCCTCCTTCTCTTTCACGTTCTCACTTTCGTTTTTATCTTCCTGTTTCTATTTCGTGCCATTATTTATGCAGATGAATTTATTGAAAGCACATTTAAGGTATTCCGTAGATACCTACAAATATCTCAACGAAATATTTCTTTGCATTATATTTATTTCGGTTCTATTCTTTCATAAAATTGTCAAAATCGTTCAAGTCCGTTGTTTTTCAAAGCTTTTTCTTTTTTTTTCTTTTTTTGTCCCATTTTGATTTTTATTTCCTTGTTGTTTTTCATACGTCTACCATTCGTGAGAAAAAAAAAGCTGTGCGAGCAATAACCCGAACACTGTGTCTCTCTCTACGCCTACATACATAGAAGTGGAAGCTGTCAACGCCAAATGTCACAATGGGACACAACGTATCGTCCGTCTTTCTCCGGGAAAATATCAAAAGGAATTAATTCTTCCTATTAAGCGTAGAAACGAGAGGATTAATCGTCGGGCCCGACGCAGTTATTCAACTGCGTATAGACTATCAGAACAACGCCGTCAGATGTTCGAGAGACGATAAATGGTCTCCACTTTCTATGTGGGAGAGAGAGAGATGTGTACAATATATATTCACGTATGTGTGTGTGTGTGTGTGTGTGTGTTGAGAGAGTGGGATTTTACGGGCGGTTATATTGCTCGCGTATCGCTCACGCGGTTGAAAGCGTTAACCCACTATGATTATCTTACTAGATGTGCATTACAATTTAACGATTCGAAGATTATAATTATTTTCTCGGTAGTTGCGTGATTTGGTTGTATTACTGGGAAAAAAATAATATGGAAAATCGTAGCGATACGTCATAATGTATTTGTTTCATCGTGTGAATTGTTATTATCTGGGATATTTGTATCTTTCAAAATATATTTAAATTCATTTAAAAACAGAAAATTATATATATATATATATTTTTATCTCTAAATGTGTCTATAAAAATCGGGGGAACGTTTTAACAAATACAACAATAAAATTGATCAAATAAAAATAATATAATATTAAAACAAAAGGAATATAGACAAGGAGAAATAAACTTTTTGTTAAATTTTGCCTGGAGGGTGGTGGATACGTGGACGCTCGGGCGCATATGTACGTACGTACGTATGTTATGTCAACGTAAAAATACTACCAATAAAATAAATAACGTGATGGGAATGATATAAAAATGATCAAATATATAGAAAGAATGAGATATTAGGTTAGAAATAAAAATAGAAGATTGAAAAAGAAAGATAAAGAGAAAAATAATAGATAGATAGATAGATAGATAGATAGAGAGCGGAAAGGATCGACGTGTAATATCTATTATTCCTTTTCTCCATTGGATGGAATCGACGTTTCTTTCTCGGCTCTTCCACGTTTTCTTTTCCCTTGGGCTTTTATAGCGTCAGCGAATGGAGGCGTAACGATTTATGCTTACCGATCGCTATTCTTTTTTCACCTGCGTCGTCATTGGAAGAGCACCGAAGTGAAATTTTTTCCTATGCCTTTTGAGCAGTCAATGCTTTTTTGCTTTCCTTTCGGTGAAAACTGAAAGCAAGAGAGAGAGAGAGAGAGAGAGAAAAGGGAACAAAATCTTTCAACGGTGAGGAAATCGAACGTGAAAACTTACCAACGAGTTTGCTAGCTCGTACTAATCCGACGAATAAAACGATTGCGTGGCTATTGAAAAGGATCTTTTTAACTGATTCTCTCTCCCTCTCTCTCTCTCTCTCTTCTTTTTCTTTCTTTCTAGTTACTTAGAGGAAGAGTCCGTTATTACAACAAATACAATTCGTATCTCCCAGACTCTCTTAGAATCAAGATGATCGTTATAGTCGAATTGGAAGTAGTAGTAGTAGTAGTTGCAGAAGGCAAACACATATCCTTATCGTTTCCTGTTCAGCCATTTTCTCTCTCTCTCTCTCCATCTCTCTCTTTCTCTTTTGCTTAAGGAATCGAGTAGTGTATTGCTTGCGTTTGGGTAGATCTCGAAACGCGAGCTGGAATTTCATGTTGGCCAAGCAAGCAGCTCGGTGCAAGCAGCTCGGTGCAAGCCATTTTGTCGCTCTAGGCAAATTGAAATTTCCACTGACCTCCCCTTCCTTTCAATATATTCCTTCCCCTTTGCCTTCTTCTCTTTCTCCTTCTCTTTCTCATCCCCTTACGTCTTCTTCTTCTTCTTCTTTTTCTTTTACCTAGCAACCACGGACGTCGACATTATCCCGGAGACATTGAGGAGTCAGTAGGACAAATCGATATTTGAGGTCCAGAGTTTGTCGTCATACGCCACCAATAACCAAAGGCAAATTTCTTCGGTTAAAGGCTCCTCCATGGTGCTCGTTTTTACTTCGACGATTCGAATATTTCATCAGGTCGTTACGTCCTGCTACTCCTTCTTCTTCGATGGTTAAACTAGATCTTTATTTTAAATATTCGCCGAATCGATTGGACTACTTTTTCTTTTTCAATCTTTTTTTTTCTTCCTTTTATTTTTAATTAAACGAGACTGTTCAAATGATATTATAAATTCCTATTTAATATTTCAATTATATTCGAGTTGTTTTATGTAACTATAAGCACCTGAATTACCTCCTTTACGTTTCGACAATACGTATCAAGTGTCAAAGAATAAAATTGTTTTGCGTTCGAAGGGAAAGTAATATTCTAAATCTAAATAAGTAACTCAACATGTTATTTTCGTATTATAATATCGTCACTTTTGAATAAAACAACAATTTCTTTCTTTGATATTTAATCGTATCATTAAAAGCAACATATCAATATTTCAAGTGCATGCTCGAATTAGAGATAACAAGCTTATCTCATTCTATTTTTGTTTTCATTAGGTATCTGTCTAATATTCCATTAGCGTGCTTGATCCTTTCTTCATTGTCGTGTCAAAAGAAGAAGTAAAAGAAATCAAATAAATACGATTATCGCTTTAATGAATTCCTCGTAAATCATAAAAATCCAAGCTTAAGTTCGTCCAATGCGGAAAAGAGAGAACGAAAAAAAAAAAAGAGATAAGAATTTCCAGTCGCGATAATTTGCGAGATCGTCTCTGTTGGGGAAAAAAAAATCGAGCAAGAGAGCGAGAAAGGGAGACAGGGAGAAAGGGAGAAAGAAAGAAAGAAGAAGAGGAAAGCAACCTCGGATCGAAAGACGCGCGAGAATCAAATTACCGTCGACGGAAATGATTTATACTCCGTAGCAGGATTCGAGAAGCTTCCTTAACCCATTTCTTGGAATTTCCAGGTACACATCTTCTCTTTCGCCTCTCGAACTCGTTCGTATCCTCTTCGATTCTTTCCCTTCTCTTTCTTTCTCTTTCTTTCTCCGCATCCCTTTTTAAAGCTCCTCCAGAAACTCTCTGCCACGTGTTACACGTTTTCGCGAACGGAAATTATCCTGTCTCGCAAATCACGTCTGCTCTCTATCTCTCTTTTTAAATGTTTATTTCCTTGTAATTTCTGGACCAGAGCTTAACAACAAAATGAACATTTAAATGTCCGTCTGCCTTTCCGTCTATTTTTATTTTTCTATCCGTCCTTCCGTTTTGTTATCTTAGCAGTTTTCTATCTGTCTCGTTTCCTTCATACGCGTCTATCTGTCCTTTTCTTTCTATACATATACATATACATATACATATCCATTCTATATATTTTCCTATTTCTTCGTTTACCTGTTATTCTGTTTTCATACATATTTCTACCTGTCGCTTTCTTTACACGCATCTATTTGTCTTTTCTTGTTTGTTTAACTATTTTTTCCTTTGCCCTTCTGGTTTCTTCCCGTTTTCTTCTTCTTCTTCTTCTTCTTCTTGTTTTCCTGCCTTTTTTTCTTGCCTTTCCTCTTTCTCTCTCGCTCTTTCCTCATCTACTTTCCTCACTTTTTAATAACCTAAAACGATAAGTAAACTCGAGACTCAGGATCGTTAGCTCTCTATGGTTAACGACTCGACTAATTACCGAGAACGATCAATTACCGAGTGTGCCAAGGTAGTCTCCAGTCGATTATCTCTTGGCAATCTTTGATTCTGCAATGATTTTATCGGCATAAATGAGTGTTGTACCGATGTCGAAAGATAGTAGAATAAAGAGGATGGAAAAAGCTCGCATTCCTTCGTATAGATATAATACAACTTTCGATCGTCGTCGAAGCTTTTACTGCTTTGCCTTCTAACGTAGTTTTAGCGTAACGTAAACGATAACCGTAGCGGAGATACGAGATATCGATCGGCTCCTCTGGCCCTTTACCCCATTACCTTCCATGCATATCTATGTGGCTATACGTATCTACCTATATACATGCCTATATACATGCCTATATACATGCCTATGTACATATATATATATATATATATATATACCTACATATTGTCTTTTTACCTTAAGCTTTTTTTACCTTCGTCGTGTTCAAAGGTACGTTCGAAACGTTTTCAAGAAAATTTGTACGTCGTGAAAAGATTTTTCGTGAAATCTAGATGGTCATTTGAAGGAATAAAATTGTTATGGGATCTACGTTTATACGTGCACGCTACGAGATTCTAACCAAAATTTCCAATCGTATCGTTTTATCTTTCTCTTTCTCTCTCTCGTTTAGATCTAATAAACATTATTTTGGATAAAAAGAAAAAAGACAAATCGTTTGCTAAAATAACGAATAAAAAAGTTTTCATACGAGCTTTGACATTTTTTCTATACGATTTTCATTCGAAGCCAAGAGTCACGGCTACGAATGTTTACAAGTTTCTTTGACCGTAAGTGACCAGCGGAAGTTTGAAAGGGTTTAATCGAAGGTCGAATCTGACAGCGATGATGGCAGCAGAAAAAATGAAGGAAAAAATAAGGGAAAGAATAAAGGAAAAAATAGAGAGAGGAAAAAAGATAGGAAAGAAGGCTAACGTGGAAACTTCAGACGTGGCTGGGAGAATATAACGGCGATAAAAACGCACCCTCTCGAGGTACACCTCGGTACCGAGAATTCATCAAGTATTTTACCGTCGAAGAACGACAGCTGACAGGAGAGATTACTTTTGCGTACACGAGGAGCTTCGTGTTAGCGTAGAAATACGCTTTTGAGAATTGCACCGACATCGTTCTATATATCGACGTTCGTTACCCCCAAGCTTTCCCTTGTGTCTCCTTTATACAGGGTGTACTGGAAATTACGGACAAGATTTCACGGAGACAAATATTTTTTTTTCTATATAAACTTCGTCTACCCTTTTTTTATATTTCTCAGCTATCTTTTTTTTACGTCACGTATCAATTGTTACATTAAACTTGCACTCTGTGCAAATAGTTCCTTTTTATCATTTATATTTTTCATTACAACGCGAACAACGTCTTCAACGCAATCGAGAAACGATAAATTGTTTTTATCTCGTCGAATATATTTCTTTGTGTTTTTGGATCGTGCAAATGTAGATACACCGTGTATATACATAGATATATTCCACTTCTCGATAGGCACACTCGAAATGGCGAATTCAATCCTGATGAACGTCAACGTATCAGCTGGCGTGCAGCGATTCGCTGAGGAAACGTGTCGTTCCGATGTTTGGTCGACCTAATTATTTTTCCGATCCAACGACGAAATGATCGATCGCACGTGCCACACCACCACCGGCAGCTCCGTCTTCCTTCGATTTGACAAACCGTTTTCCTACGGAGAACAAACGGATCGCTTTCCTTCGCTTTTCTGTAAATTGATCTATCTTTCTCTCTCTTTCTCTCTCTGTCCTTTTATTAAATCCTTGCGTCCAACCGTTTGCGTTCGTTTAAGGAGGTGTCTGATTTTCCAACGTTTCTCGTATACCTAACTCGAAAAATGGCATCTCTTTATTCGCCGAACAATTGACTTTTTCTCATTAACATTTTATTTTATTACGAATATCCTAAGGTATAAAAAAACCTACGAGAAAGAATCATAAAACACATTTACTATCATTATTAATATTATACAATATCTTACCGTAAAAGTGCTACTCAATCTTTTTACTCGTGTTACACAAGAAATTTATTTCTTGGCTCAAATGTTTCTAATAAACAATTTAGAAAAAGGTGATAAATTGTAGTTACTTAAAAGATACGCAGCTCTGTTGCTGCGATATTTTCGCGAATTCGCAAGAACATTATAGTGGAAGTTTAAGAAAATCTCTCTTACAAAATTAATTACTTTTCTCGCGTTGCCGTAAGGTAGCAGTTATCATGCCGCGGTCCATAAGTCGGAGTACTATCTGCATTATTATTGTTATTATTATTATTTAGTATTTCTTGAAATTCAAGTACATCGCGAAAATATTAGTCGTGTCGGTCGAGTAAGCGAGGTCAGAGTTTGGCTGGACTTAATTGGCTTTCGCTCCATCGGCCTTCGACTATCGAATATCGACTATCGAACGAGGGGTAAGCCTTCGCGACTTTTGCCGAAGCATTCAAGCCCCTGACACCAGCAGCTCGTCTAGGTGTTGCTACTTCTTCTATTCCGCGTCCTCTTTTCCATCCAGCATTTTTCCCGGTTCCGTTCGACTATCGATCGTCATTTTCTCTCTTTCCAATGGCTCGACGTCGAGCAGCCTGGAGGCATTTTTTCCGTCGTCGTTTAGCGGACGTTAAACGGCAGAAAAATCGACTCGGACGATGTTGCTCCCATGAGAGAGAGAAAGAGCGCAACCTTCCATTTTTCTCACTTTTTGCCAACCTTTTTTTTTATATTCCTTTATCTTTCTCTTTTTCCCTCTTCCTCTCGTCCTCCCTCTTTCTCTCTTGATCATGCACACACATGCTACATCTGTGTGTAACCAGAAAGCTTGGACAAATTTTTCTTGCAAAATCATCGTTTTCATTTTATCTCGTTTAAAAACAAAAGAATAATAATAATTATGATATTAATAATAATAATAATAATAATAATAATAATAATAATAATAATAAATGAACTTACTTAAAAATTCTCCAATTAATTTCATTCCAATAAATTCGTCTAAACGTACTCTCGATATCGATAACAACGATCAAAGTTGGAATCGCTGTTACGTCAAACTCGTCGTGATACTTGCTTCGCTCGATATCATGACTTATGATATCGTCTCTTAACATGACGAGTAACCGTTACTACATAATCGTACTTTGCAACTTTTCCACTGGGAATATTCGGTTTATGCAGCTTCTATAAGGCTACGTCTTTGAATGAGACTCTTGGGAATACCAGAGAGAGAGAAAGAGAGTAGAGAAAATCCAAAGGAAATATAAGCTCGATGAAATTATTTTTCTCTCTTTCTATCTCGTAATTATGTAATTCATTCTTCATTTTATAAAAGTTCTAACGAGCTTCCATTTTTATGAAAGCGAATATTTATTTCAACAATGTCGGATTATTTTCAGTGACATTAAATAATTACATTCGATCCCTTTTCGCATCTTGTAAATTATTTCGTTTTTCGATACTCGTACTTTACGTCTTCCAAGCCAAGAAAGAGAGGTAGAGGGATAGGGAGAAAAGCCAGTCCTTTCGAACACTCGAAAGCCCGTCACCTGATTTTCTTTTGATCATACAAGCAAGCATGCGTTGAGAATACCAAAGGAAAAGAGCTTGTCAGGGAAAGAGGGAATACGAGGTATGCTTATTTCTACGGCTTAAGTGATTCAGCGATACGTGTATTTGGGTGTTAGAGGAAAATTTATGGTAATCTTTGTGGATTTCTATGCGATTTCGAAATCGCCTGGATTCTTTTATTTCTACCAAATGAATCCTTTGTACGATATATATTTCTGTCTTTCGTCATAATAATCTCATGTAAGGTTAATGCTTAAATAATGATTGTATTCAACAATCATTGCAACAACCTTTCAGATAAAACAATTTGCAAGCATTTTCTATTTCTCGAAAGAGGTAGGAATGAGAAGGGGGATTGGGGTTGGGGGGAGAAGAAAAGCTCATTTTAATATTATTGTCTTTGATTTTTGCGCGCGGTATTATTCCGCCAACGAAATTCCGTAATTTCATTTTCACGCTGGCACTGCAAAATTATCACCGATGGGAGAGGTTATGAAACCTCGGTAAGGGGGAGAGGGGGGAGGGATGGCAGGCAGGCAGGCCAAGCCGCCGGCTGCAACTCGATATTTGGAGATGGTCCAATTTTTACACGCACATTACCATTATTAGATTCATCCCGCGAAACCTTTTTCATTTGCGAGATAAGCCCCGACCACCACCGTTCATCTTCCGCGATTAACGTTTTCCATCCAACGCTAGAGCTTACCGAGAGGATTCTACTAGAGTTTTGTAATACGCGAAAGAGATTTACCCGCCAAAATTCAAATTCCTCTTTGCTCCTTCACGCAGCGACGTTTTTTTCTTTTTCCTTTCCCCAATGTTTTCCGGCAACTCAATTCGCCGAGTTCCTCTTCTTCTTCTTTTTTTTCTTCTTGAGTAAAAAATGGAAAAAAATGGTGGTAAAGGAGAAGAAAGTGACCGGATTATGTGGCTTAAAGGGAAACATCTCTGTAAAGGAATACTTCTTCGACAAAGAGCATCTCACCTTTTAAAACGGATTGCTCTTCGGCTCGTTTTCGAATTCGTCATATTGCTGAGAATCTCTTCTCTACCGTTGGATACGACGAGTCGCTACCAAGTAAAGATAGTAAGCAGGACGCGTTTATAATACTCCTGAGAGTTTTTCAAGTTACGTTCGTATGAAAAGTCGAGAACGGTTGGAAAAAAATTCTAGCTATGCGGAAATCATTTACCGTGAATAGGAGATAAAGAAAGATAAAGTGTGATGGAAATGGGGAGATATAATTCGAGATTAGAAAGAATTATCTCAAATAGAAGAGACAACTGAAGAAAAATAGAGACTATTTTGGTCATATTTTATGCACGAAATCGAGACAAATTCTACGCAATTATTTGTTCTTTAGAAAAAACACTTTCCAAGGGTCAAGGAGGTGATAAAAAGGATCATTTGGAAGAAAAAAAAAAGCTTCCCGTATATATCCGATTCCCGTGTGTTGCTCTGCGCCCCACATACATCTCCTACATACATATATATCATACATATATACATTTATATATAATATATATATAAGCATGAATGTGTGTTGGAACGAATAAAGCGAAACAGTGGGTGTCCCTCGTGGTATAGGGAGCGGTCCAATCATTGGCGTAGAAATTAGGGGTTCGATGCAGCCTCTCCCTCATCATTTGAAAGCAGCGAATTAACGAACAAAACCCTCGACATGTCGATGTCGCGACATTCGCTGCGCATACATACCTTATGCATGCATGCATGCATGCATGTATGTATGTAGGTAGAACGTGAATATAACTTGCTATCCAATCGGTCGCGTTTAGATGATTTAGTAACGAGCTCGCGTATAGGCTCGTTGCCAAAACACTTTTCGACGAGGAACCACCATTCGCACTGTTTGCATCGAATTCGTCTACAAATTCACGTTCGATGCCTACGTGGTTGCGATCGGAGCGCGACATTGCACGGAAAAACTACTATTCATCCAATTCCTATTTCGGTCTCTCTCTCTCTCTCTCTGTTTTTTTTCTTTTCTTTCTCTTTCTACGAGAAAACGAATGGGAACGATTTCGACGTGTCGCTTAGGACACCACGATCATATATTCGTTGGGCTCGTAATTGTGAGAGTTCCCGTGTTGACGGCAGTAACGAGATGATCGTTAGCCGTGCCTTTATTGCGTTCTTTCAACGTCGTCGACATGGATAAAGCTAGCTAGGAGGCAAGCAAGCAAGCAAGCAAGCAAGCAAGCAAGCAAGCAGGCAAGCTAGCTAGCTAGTAGTCTAGCTAACACACGGTACTCACTAGCAAATCCGTGGCGCGAGAACGCGAGCGTTCGATGTGGGAATGAGGTCAAGAAATAATCCACGCGAACGAACGATCCCCTCGGTGAAAGAGGACAAAAAAGAAGGGAAAAAAGAAATATAAGAAGAAAAGAAATATGTAGAGTATAGCGTCAAATCGTAGACGAGGGTAATTTAGAGACGATGGATGTATAAGAGAGAAATATAAGGAAGCACGTCTATGCAAATTTCCACGATTACGTATTTTCTCTTGTGCTTATAAAAAGATACATACCTAGTAATGCTGAGATGAATTTTAAATACGTTAGATTTAAGGAAGATCACATTTTAAATCCGATTTTTCTTTTTAAAGAATAACACAATCTTCCAAATGCAATTAGGAATATACATTTGATATTTATTTTTTCCAATTTAGTTGCGTTAACTCTATTGATATTTTTCTATAAGATAAATTTGTTAAGGACGCGTTATCTAACATTTCCCTTGGCATCTTTTTTTCCAGATCGGTGGTGCGACGAGATAGCAAGGACGAGGACGAGGACGATGAGAAGAAAGGTAACGGCGTGATATTGTGTCGCATAGGGTGTGCAAGGGGTATAAGGATTTTACAATCTCTCTCTCTCTCTCTCTCTCGCGTTATACCAAGAGCAGCAATGTCACGTGCGTGTAGACATAGAGGGTAGTAGGAAGAAGGAAGAAAGAAAGGAAGAAAGAAAGGAAGAAAGAAAGGAAGAAAGCAAGAAAGAAAGAAAGCAAGCAAGCAAGAAAGAAAGAAAGAAAGAAAGAAAGAAAGAAAAAAAGAAAGAAAGAAAGCAAGAAGGAAGGAAAGAAGAGAAAAAGGAAAGCACAAGCAAGGCGCCAGGCGCCTGCGTGACCCGCTCTTATCTCGGCTCTGTCCGTCAACGTTCGGCATCTCTCGAGCCCGAGCCAGGGTGGCGAGGGTAACGTGTCACCTGTCGCCGTTTTCGAGGCTCTTCAGTGCGGTGCCGACCGTCGGCCAGTGCGGATCGTTTTTTCTCAACTGTACATATATATGTATCTAGTATTATATTATCCTCCTTTTTTTCTCCTTTATCTTTTCTGACTTCGGGCGTGTTGCGTGCGTGCGTGCGTTCGTTCGTTCGTCGTTCGTTCGTTCGTTAGTTGTTCGTTTGTCGTTCGTTCGTTGGTGTGTGTGTGAGAGAGAGTGCGCGAATCGCGAGTGTCAACACGCACGCGCGACGCGTGTCGCCACTCCGTCTGCTATTCCGTTTCATTTCTTCGTCCTAGGAAACGTAACGACCGATCCTTTTCTTTCCCATTCTTTCTCTCTCTCTCCTTCTCTCTTTCTCTCTCTCTTTCTCTTTCATTCACTTTTTCTTCTCGACCACGATCACAAAGAGACGAAGACGTCAACGACCCGTCGACGAGCATTCGTAGTGACCGCTGTTACGACTCGTTCTCTCTTCTTTTTTCTTTCCTTCTTTCTCCTTCTAATTGGCGAGAATAACGCGCGTCCGTAACAGTTGTCGAGGAAGAAACATGCTTGGCGAAAATTGGAGAACGACCACGGCTGTAGTAGCTGCAACGAGGAGCCAGCAACGGGAACAAGAGGAAGAAGGCGACGTCACGCTGCCGCACGTGACTACCACCATAGTTCTCCCCCTCAACAACCATCACCTTTTCCTCCATTTTTTTCTTAACTTCTCAACTTGAGTGAAATAAGAAGAGGAAGAAGAAGAAGAAGAGAGAGAGAGAAAGCCGAATTCTCCGGAGATCTCACGTGTTTTTTGGTGTCCGAGTGACCGTGATTGATTTGGTGGTGCCGTTCATATCAAACCGATATTAAACTTATTCCGTTGCAATAGTTCATTTGCAAAGTTAAGAGATACCTTCCTCTCGCCTCGTCATCGAGAAACTAAAGATAAAGAATCCTGGCAGCCCTTCGGTATTTCTCGATAAAATCGAGAGAAGGAAGATGAGACGTCGTATCACCGAGGTCACATCCTCGACGATGCACCCGGTGCTTTTCTGTTGGTGTGTCGCCGCCATTTTTAGCGTCGCCTTAGCGGCATGGCAGGAGAATGTGCGACCGAAGATGTATGTTCAATTAGGTGAGTCAACTATTACTTTTCTTTTATATCTATTATTACCATTATTAACATTTTATTCCCCTATCAGAAACTAGCGTCGTTAACTCGGTCAGACTGATCGCGCGTTCCTTGCACCTGCACCCTCTTCCCCCACCATTAACCACGTACATAGTAGAACACTCACCCCCCTATTTTTTGTATTCCACCTTGTTTCCAGATGCGTTTACGACGAAATCGCGTGCCGCTCGGTAATTTAACGTGACGTTCGTCATACCTCGCCGATCTCTCGATAGTACCTACTCGGAAGTGAATAATAATCGTAATATTTTCGAGTGGCGAAACGATCTGCTGGAAAATTCGACGGTTTATAAATGTCAATTAATTCATTTACGAATACGAATACGATTACGCGGCGTATATTTTCGGTTCAACGTGGCGTTGGTGATAGTCGTCGTGTTGTAACAAATTTAACGGAAACGGTATAAAACAAAATCTATTGAAAATATGTGTATCGAGTGAAGACGTTATTTTACGGCAAAACGAATCTAATAGAAAGGGATAGATTTTCGTGGATATCGATCTTGCTCGATCTTTGTCGATTTTCAGAGGAAACGTAAAGGCTCGGTTAGAAGGATAGGAAGACTCTTTTGTTCGATCATATCGCTCGGGTTTATCGCCGGAGGTCGAGTGAAACGCCGATAAACGTGATGCTGCATACGTGTAAAGGAAAAAGACAGAGATAGATAGGCAGATAGATAGATAGATGGGTGGAACGACGAAGGATCAAAGCAAACGCACAAAGTCTGCAAGAGGAAAAGGACGCTTGTCGTCCAATACTCTTTCTTTATTTCTTTATTTCTTTCTTTCTTTCTTTTTCTCTCTTTCGTTTTAGCGTCACACATAGAGTGACGATAACGATCGACGCGTAAGCTCACGAAAGGTATTACAGAAGAACGGCGAATCGTATGAGAGTATATAAAGTCTGTCCCACATTCGAGCCACTCGACCTTAACGACGACGACGACGACGACGACGACGTTCGTCTCGGTTCTCCTTCGTGCGTGTGCAAACGTACATACATATATGTATGTCTGTGTGTGTGTGTGTGTGTGTAAGATGTGTATGTCGTATCCGAGGACGGTGTGGCTCCCAACATCCATCACTCTTTCCACGCCACCGAGGCACGATATTTCGAGCATAGGAGGAGAGAAGGAGCGAAATAAATTGCTTCGAAGTGAGCGTGTGCCGTTGCTTCTATGGACCGACCTCGTCCTCTTCGTCGTTACCGTTGCCATCGTCGTTGCCGTTGCCGTTGCCATTGCCGTTGCCGTTGCCGTTGCCGTTGCTGTTGCCGTTGCATGCATGCGTTCATGATCGCGTGTATCTCCACGTATATACCTACTTATGTACATATGTAAAGAGAGAGAGAGAGAGAGAGAGAGAAATATACATATATAAACATATATATGTTTGAGACGACGCCTCGAGCGAAATAGAGAGACGGGAGTCGACGATCTCGCGAGAGACTAGAATTTCAATTCTCGCGGCATTGAAAACGTTCCTTCGAGCCTTCTCTCACTCTCTTACTCTCTCTCTCTCTCTCTCTCTCTCGTCCACACACACATACACACACACACACACACACGCACGTGATATATATATATGTATATGTATATGTATATGTATATGTATATGTATATGTATATATAAGTGAGATGGACTCGTCAAAAACAACGAGAGGCTAGAAACCAGCTCGGAACTCATTAAAGGACATCCTTCACACTCGTTCCTCGTCTACTTTTTCATTTTCATTCACTCGACGAGATTTATGCGAGAATTAAGCATTTATGAACGTTAATTAATTTTATTTATTAAAATTAGATCTATACACCGAAGTCGCCGTCGTAATGGCAAATTTGGAAATTTTTACTTTTACTAAATTTTTACTTTTTATTTGTACTAAAATGTTATTATTAGGAAAATAAATGCATTGAAAATAATAATGTCCAATATGTGTGTGTGTATATATGTGCGTGTATGCGTGCGAGTGTATGCGTATAATATATGAACTCGTCAAAAACGATAAGAGTCCAGGAACCATGTGTTGAGCGTACAACTCGTTAGAGAGCATCCTTCACACCCCTCCCTCTTGCCTCTCTTCCCCTCACCCGCGCCATTTCCACCATTTTCGGTCGTTTCCCGAGACCTATATACGAGTTACAAAACTCGCGCGAAGAGAGATAGGGGAATGTTGCCGAAATTCTACCATTTAAGATATTGTATTTGATATTTCCGTTCAACTTAATATTGGACATTTTAACTTCCCAAGTTCGAACTTTAATCCTTTTTCAATGGCGGATTAATTATAAGCTTGTTTTTACAACATAAGAACAAAAGTTCAGCCAAATTTGTAAAATAAAAATGATAAACGAAGAACAAACGATCGAGATAGAAAATATTAGATTCGATGGCACAAATTTAGTAAGTAATTTTCAGCGAAATAAATTGAATAATATATTTTAGGATGAGAAATAGAAAAAGCAGTGTGGTCATAATTCGTTAAACGCGACACAATATTTGGCTATCGGATATCTTTTATAACGGCAATAAAAAAGAAAAAGTAGATTTTAGGTGACTGGTATTGTACGCATTGGGGAAACTCTTCCTTCCCTTTTTTTGTATCGAACGTGTATATAGGAAAAGAGTGAGCTATTGAAATTACGCGAGAAGCACGCGTTATTAATTTGAGAGAGGTGGCAGCACGCCTAGCTAGAACGTCGACTTCGGCTTCGGCTTCTGCTTCGGCTTCGGCTTCAGCTTCGGCTTCGGCTTCGGTTGTGTTGTGTTGCGGCGACGATACTGTTTTGCTCACTGAGCCAGAATTTCTGCTAATTCTACAACGAGGGAAAACCACAGCGCAGAACCGAAATTGTAATCACCGGGAGAGATGCATATTGCCGTTATAGGGGGCATATATCGTTGAACTCCGTTGTTACTGGGGTATATACATATATCTCTATTTCTCTCTTGATGGTAGAGAATGGAATATTGGCTCTATGCGTACGTTAGAGTTTATTTGCTTTACAACCAAACTTGCTTTTACCTAACTAATTTATAGCTTAAGAAGAAGCGAGAATGATATCTATCCTTTTGCTAATTGCTTTAACGATAATCTTTGTTAATTTAATAAGAAGAACTACGTCGACTACCGACCCTGACGCAACTGATAGATCATTTATTTTTAATCAAATATTCTTTATTTATTTTATTTTTTTTTACTACTCTCGCGTCGGGCGATGTATCTAAAATGGTGGCGAATTTTCCTTTTCACGTTTCAACGAATACGAAGAACTACGTTGTGCACCGACACGCCCAAGTTTTGGAAAACAACGCTATAACGATGACGACAATGACGACAATGACGACGATGACGATGACGACGACGCGTTCGTCGTAACAACGAACGAAGGGAGAAGAGAGAGACAGAGATCAGTGGGCTGGAAGCGTACGTTCCCTTTGGTATTCCGAAACTCGACGGATCGATAATGTGGCCTCCTCGCTCGAGAGAACGTCCTCGCGTATCTAGTCGAAATTTTTCTTCAGAAAAACCGAATGAAAAGAAGAAATAAAGGTAGGAAGGAAAAAGGAAGGAAGGAAGGAAGGAAGGAAGGAAAAGACAACCAACCTCGTTTCGAACGCGAGCTTTTCGATCAAAAGCCATACTTCCTATCCATTCGAAACATGACGACGGATAAAAAGAAAAATAGAAAGAAAGAGAGAGATGAAAAAAAAGACAAAAAGAGAGAAAGAAAGTTCGTCTCCGTTCGCGCCAACTTTTTCGAAGCTCTCGGCTATCTGAAATCCCATTCCTTCTAGACTTTTCCAAGATATGCCACGAATACGTCCATCCGAAGAATTCCACAAGCTCCTCCCAGCATTTTCGCCAAGAGTACGAAAGAGAGAGAGAGAATATCTGTACGAAACTATTCATAGAACAAATACTTTCCCAGGGGACACGGAAATACTTGACTCGAGGGGGCCAAGTAAGCGAACGGAACGCCATCTGAGCTGATGTAATATATGTAAATGCACCATTTTCAAATCTAAGCAGGTGATTCGAAGAAAATGAAATACTCGTCTATCCCTACTATTCTTCGAATGCAATGGATTCCTTTGAAAACAACGAGACAATACCATCATCTCGGATTTCGAGGGATAAAACGGAGAGAACTTTGGTGAATAAGAAATCGATGGAATCGCGGTTATTGATTAGTCTGAGTCTAGTCAGCTATCTGCGTAGTTAACTGTAACGACGTAAAGTCTCGTTATAAGACAGGGAATTTTGGGAGTTCATTATCGCGGACGTTGCCGTTGGTCATTGCCGCTGGCCGTTGCCTCGAATATGGGCTTCGCCGTTAGGTTCCAGTTAATCCGTATTACGCTAACTTTATCCGCTTGGTGTGAAATACCACAACGGACCAATCGTAGCGAGATACAAACCGACGTGGATACGTTATGATTAGCTATCTAGCATTCTACTACATCGCATCTCATATGCACTCGCACGCACGTACGCACGCATGCACACGACTGACGTATGAACAAAACTACTGGGAATCGGTTCGATTGATCATACCTACGATCTCTACCGATATACTCGGCCAAATGCGATATACCTCTTCGCATACTACAATTTCGTAGCAAGTATAAACGTATACGAACATGTAGGTATGCATAGGTTTCTCTAAAATAATGGAACGCGCGGGGCTATCTCGCGGTTTCGAGGGAGAATAAACTAGTTCGCAAGATCTCGTCGTCGACATAATCGATCGGCGTTTATCGTTTTCCCGTTAAATCTGTAGTCGAAGCTTTCGGTTAGAACGACCTTGTATTTGTAAGTTCGTGAGAGAGATTTGTGCTTGAAATTCGTGCGTTATTGTGTACAGCTCGACGGTAATGAACAACGCTCGGATCTTCAGGATGCACCACCAGATATAAATCATGCATTCGTCTACGTAAGCGTTTCCACGTTGATTCGGTGGCGATGCATAATTTATATCGAGTAAGGTACGCGTTCGTTAGGGCACCAGCAGATTAATGCATCGTATTCGTACGGGCCGTGCCCGCCACAATGACGGCTTCTCTACGTTTCACGATTTATTACCCATGCGAGAAGTTTGTAACATCCTATCGTGGCTAGCCACAATTCCCTCTCTCTCTCCTCTCTCCCCTCCCCCCTTTCCCTTTCTCTCTAGAATCTAATCTAATCGTTTTGAATATTCTTCTCGGTAAAGAATTCACTCTTTTTGTCTGTCTTTATTTTACATTCGACTTTTCTCCCATAATAAACAACTTTACAGAATATTCCAATATAGATCATCTTTCTCATTTTTCTCGTTAGTTAGTATCTTTAAATTAACATGGCGGTTAATAAAGTAACGCTGGTGGGATGCGTTTGCCGTGCCGCGAATTTCATAGCTCGCCGGAATTTTGGCGTGAAACGGAAGAATGAAAATTTCATAGGGATGGTCATTTCGGATGAATCTGGGACGCTTCTCGTGAATAATTAACGATGGTAGGTGACTTGCGCGTGCATGTATAATCGTTCTTAGATAGGTATTATGGTGAGAAAAAAAAATAGTTGCTGCCAGAGAGAGAGATATACATCTCTTTGAATTTTCCGGCGCGAATTTTATTTTGTGATGTATGTATAAAAATGAAATAGAAAATTTAACTAATCCGAAGGGAAAAATGTAGTCGTCGAAATCGATTTCTAATGGATTTTAACAATTTCCAAGTCATCGTGTCTCTCTCTCTCTCTCTCTCTCTCTCTCTCTCTTTCTCTATTTTTCAAACAGAATCAATATTCCATAGCGGTTGTGCGTTCGGTCCCCTTCTCGGACCGCCCCTCTCGCTGGCCATCCTGCTATATCCTCTGCATTCTACCTTGAATATACGTGTAGACCGGAATTTACACTTCAATAAAATTGTCCCTGTGTTTCGAGTCCGCATAAACGGTTAACGGTAGCTGCGTGCTTTCGAGCACGACGATAGCTCGTCTGTCGAGTCGTAATTCGAGGCAAATTTTGTTTCGTTCATCGCACTCACAACGACGACCCGCCTTGATATCGTCGTTGACGTTCCAACCGAGTGTATACTACGATCTTCCGATACCAATTATTTCATATACAAAGACTAATAGTACCCTTTAAGATTTCGAACAAGCCTTTCGTTTTTTTTTACTTTTACGTACACGCGCGTAAATTCAATATTATATATTTGATTTTTTTGTTTTTTTTTTTTCTAATAAGGTACAGAGAATGACGTCAATTAAATGACCATTTTCCAAGCGTTCACCAATTTGTGCTATTTTACAACATTTGTCATTATTTCACTTAAAACTTTCGGTGATAGATTGTTTATTTCTTTAGTGATGTTGTGTTTGAACTCATTCAAAGTTACTCCTGATTCTCTAAACCTAGCAATTAACGCCTGAATGCAGGGCGCAGACGGAGCATTTGTAGAATTAAAATCACGCCGAAATTGTCTCCGAGTTGAAATAATTGAGCAATTGCTTCTGAAGTAAATTTCCACAATTCTCTCGTCCTGATAAGGTCTTGTGTACCTATCCATTAGAAACTTTTCCCTTTAAACTCTATATTTAGAATGTCGAAATAAAAATACACAGATTTATCGTAAATTGTAAATGTGCGTAGGTACGTGAAATATAGGCATGACAAATATTTGATAAAGATATAGTATTAAAAAAGGAAGGAAAAAATGTGATTCGATCCGATGCTCGAGGGTTGTAATCTGGGACTGCAGTTTTGAAATTCCGATAAAGACGAGCGAGATAGAAAGGGTGGAGAAGAGTGAGAAATAGAAGAGTGAGAGAGAGAGAGAGAGAGAGAGAGAGAGTGAGTGAGTGAGTGAGTGAGTGAGTGAGTGAGTAGGGGTTTGGTAGTTCCTTCTAGAAGCTCTCTCTCTCTTACTCTCTTTGAAGATCGCTCGCGTGTACATACCACACCGTGGATTTTTTGTGTACTTGAAGTGTGTACTCCAGGGTAGGATAAGTAGCACGCTGCCATTGCCGAGGGGTTCATAAATCTTTTGTCAAGAAGACCCGACACACACCGGCTTACCATAGTCGATCCAGAAAAGTAAAAGGTCAAAAGCGAAACGCCGCTGGCTGGATGCGAATCTTCTCTCCCTCTCCCTCTCCCTCTCCCACCCTTTTTTTCTGTCACTCTCTGCCAGGGCTAAAAGTGTCCTCTTATCGTGGGTGTTGACTCGTCTCGCTGTCAGCCCGAAGAATATCGTGGTAAATATGACTTTTGGTCCTCCAATGATGGAAGTTGACTACTCCACTCTCTTCACGGCGGCTACCATCTTTTTTCTTTTCTTTTTTTTACAATTACCTTTCAAAAGTTACACCCTTGTAACGGTTTTTTTTCAAGTGCTTTTTATCATTAACGAAGACGAATCTTCGAGAATTCGATGATCATAAGAAATCGGATTATTACGTCGGTGTCAGCAGAAGGTAAAGCAAGTATGCAGCAACCCTTGTTCTGCGGTCGACCAAAATGGAAAACCTAATATTCCACGGACTGCATCGAATGCAATATTAAATATTTGATATAATAATGAAAAAATTTTAATTTATAATATAATATTTATTTTTACTTCGACGTGGATATTTACAACAAAAGCGAGTACTTTCATTTCATTCACTTTTTATTGGTAATACTTTTAATGCATACACCGACAGATATATATGCGAATACATTTTTCTAATAAAATAAATTAAATAGATGTTTATCTTTAATTAATGAAATATTTGATTCTGGTTTTCCATCAATAAGCTTTTCCATATTGGAAAGATATGCTTCTAACCGCGATTGTAATACCACCATTTTTAATAAACGAAGATTGCAGGATATGTTTAGGTTGTTCATCAGCTGATCTGAATGGTTGTTTTTCATTATTCTATGGCAAATCGATAACGTAATAAACATTTTTTGGATAATCGATCCTGTCAATGCTATATTTTCTCCTACGTAATGTCATTTCTCTTTAATTTCCCTTAATTTTGTTAATCGATCTTGATAATTCAGACCGACTTTAACCCAAAGATTAAAATATCACAAGCGATACACGAAAAGCGTCGCAGCCTGATTAGATAGAAACGATTTTAGGAGAGAGCGAGAGGATAGGGTGTAGAAAGGACAAGAGAGATGGAAAGAGAGAGAGAGAGACAGAGAGAGACAGAGAGAGACAGAGAAGATCGATCAACGAGGAGACTCCCTCGCTTTTTCTCACGCTCTAGGTCACAGTCAGCCTGATAAAGCTGTACGACGACGTCGTTTGGCATCTATTTTCCTCGTTGCGGCCGCATCTTCCGCGTCATTAGATCGAATGATGAAATTAACTTGCCGTTCTAGCTCGTCGTTCGATGATCTCTCTCTTTCTCTCTCTCCTCTTTCTTTATGCTAAAGTTAACTGACCTCTCTTTCTCTCTCTCTCTCTCTCTCTCTCTCTCTCTCTCTCTCTCTCTCTCTTTCTCTTCTATCTATCTGTCCTTGTTTATCGACTTATATCGTTCAATTATATACCAACTTCAGCAACTCTTTCCTTTTCTGTCTCTTATTTTTATTGTTTAAACTTTTGATCTAGCTTTAGAAATTTTGTTGGATTATTTTTTACTCTATGTCGCTTAAACTTATCTATTTTTTCGTTCTATTTTATTTTATCGACTTATCGATTTCGCATGTATGTATGCAAGTATGTATTTTTATTGTTTACATTGGTGATTTTGTCTCTTTTTTAATTATAGATATCGTTGCATTATTTTTATCCGTACTTCGAGTTTCATGCTATCAGTTTTTCTATCTTTATTGGCTTTAGTTCATCTATCGTATATATCGCGAGTTGAGCTATAATTTAGTTTTTTTTTGATATCATTTTGTGTTCCTAATAATAAAATGATGACACTGTTAGGTTTGAAATTTCAATTCTCTCATTGAATTTTTCTTCTTATCGCTTAAGTTATCATCGTTGATATCTCACGTACTCCTTTGTTCGATTAAAAAGCGAATCTAATGAGGATTCGTTTTTTCGATCGCGTTTCTCGTTATCGAAGATTTGTCCTCGTCACGCGAGATCGTCTCTAGCGCATTCGGTCGTCCTTGAAAATTGCTTTATCGCGGAGCAAAGTATGAATAATTCAGGTCGGCCGATTCGCACTCAAATCAATTTGGGACCGAGGGCAGCAACGCATTTTACAGAGGGTGGGTAGGGTGGAAAACGATGGAGATTTAGGGTGGCAAACTGGACAGACTGGATCGAAGGGTAGCTACCAAAAAAGGGACAATAACGTGCTTACTTAGTTTAAGTCGTAAAAAATAGAAGGAGAAAGAGTTGAAAAGTATGGTAACTTTTTTATCGACCGTTCGATTCTTTGTTTGCGTTTGTGATCAACACTTTGTCAAGGCTCTAATTTATCATTTTTTTTTTTCTATTTTTTTCTTTCTGTTGTTTTTTTTTTTTACAAATGTACCTACACATATATATTTTTGTTCAATAGAGAGCCATTTATTTGCAAGGAAAAAGTTTATACAGGATAAATATTTACAGTATATAGTGTTTTCGGTACACACAATTGATCCGCAACGACAATTGTTACGCAAGCGTAAATTGGGCGAAAAAAAAAATAATGTAAACCGGGGCGCAATGTTTGGAAAAAAGGATTTCTCATCGAGAGGTGGAGAGGGAGGGCTCTTTAGAAAAATGTCATTAATCTTTTTATTTGTTGTTTCAATAACGTCAATCAATTGAATGGAATATTAGTGTTGAATTTGTTGCGTAGGTTAGATTGAAAATCCTCGTAAAAGCCGATCGTTTTGATTTTCTTGGTAAGCCTTCTTTAGATCGTTTTCTCTTCGTAAAAAGAAAAGCATCTAATAAACAGGTGTCGACTAATAATTGTTTATAGAACGCGTTGTCGGATTTTATCTAGCATTTTATCCTGACGAGCGTGTTCGCAAGAGCCCAGGACTGAGTTAAGATTTGATCTCCGATAAAATTCTCTTCACGCGAGGTATAAGTGCCCTTTTCTTACGTCGTGTTCTTCCGTGCTTTTATTTTTCTCTTTTTATTTTTCGAATGAGAATCGAACTGAGAAATGCATCTTTAGATCTGCTCTACTACTACAAGCTAAAGAAAGGAAACGAAAGGGGGACGTAGAAAACGATAAAGCGATTCCTTTCAGAGTGAAACGAAGAAGACGATAAAACGATTTTCCCTTGCCTTTTTTGTGTTTCTCAAGTATAGGGGTATACTACTTGTTTTTCATTCGAAAGGACACGAAAGGAATAGAAAAAGAAAGGTAGACGATTTATATGTTTTATACGAGACAAGATCTTAGCATTTTTTTTTTTATAAAATTTTTTTTCTTCTTTCTTTTTTTTTATATATATATTTTCATGCAGAGAGAATATTTTCGAACACTTCTCATTACTTGTATTTCTATTTGGCAAATAGCTCAAATGAAATAGAATTAAATTAAAAGTAAGATACAGTTAGATGAATTTTTGTAATACGTTCTTCTCCCTAATGTATACTATTCGCTGGAGAATAAAAATTTTCAAGAATCGAAAGACATGTTTAAATTCGTCATTGATCGGATCCCCCGTAGATAAGCGAATTCCTTGATTGCAGAGGTAACTAAATGCACGATCGTTAGACATTTAATCGTCAGGTTGGCTGTTTAGAATCCAAACAATTCTAGCTCGTTCGTAAGCGGATTGGAAGTATTTGAAGGTTGAATGAGCGGACACCGGATGGTTGGATGACTGGATGGATGGAAGGATGGATGAATGGTTGGATAGATGGATGGATGGATGGATGGATGGTTGGTTAGCTGGCTAGCTGGTTGGTTGGTTGGTTGGTTAGTTGGATAGATGGATGGATGGATGGAGAGTAATAGCAACGTACGATAGTTCCGCATGCGGAACAAACGTCGACGCTCGTTGGACTCGATGCATAATTAATTTTACGCGTCGACTAATTACTAAGCGAGCTTGAGAACGTCAAGTTAGTTCTTTTTTCGTCCTAAAGCTCTTACTGTTACTAAAAGGAACGGAAAATTCAAAGTAAAGCGTAGAAAAAAGGAGGAGAGATCAAGAGATTAGGATGGAAATAGAGAGATTAGAAGATTAGATCTACGTATTCGTTGTCATTCCTGTTCTTCGATAACTTTAGAACGAGTATAGAAAATATTGTTTCGAGATTAGATTCGATAAGCGAGGCAGATTACATAAGAAAGGAAAATATAATATCGATCTGTTTAGATTTTGTAATTTGTAATAATTTGTTTGGAATTTTGTATCAGCTTAATGAGTTAAATATTTGTCGTTTCTGTACAACGGATAGCTATCGTTTCTAGAACGAGGGTAGAAAGTGTTTTCGAAATTAAATCGGATTAGATGGTGACTGCAAGATTATAAAGTACAATAATATGAGACATAAATTTTCACGAAATTGTCCATTACGAAAAAGTAGATTTTTTAGAAGAAGAGAAATGTAAAAAATGTTTCAAGATTGAATTCTGTGACTGAAAAAGATTAGATGAGATTAGAGGAAGGAATAAGAAGATTAAAACATATCTAAGGATTTTTTTTTGCAAACTTATCGTTTATAGAAACAGACAGCAGTTAGACGGAGTAAAAGAAAATGAAAGAAGGGGAGGGTAGAAAGAAAGAAAGAAAGAAGAAGACAATATAGAAGAAATGTGGAAGAAGAGAGAAGGAAGAAGAAGAGCGATGGCTTACGTAGCAGCATCGCGGCTGAGAGCTCCCGAACAACTTTCGCAAACTCAATTACGCTGGTTTTTCTCCGTTGTTGATTTTCGCTCTCGATTCCAACTCTCCGTCACGTGATCGCCGATCGCAGTTTCTATTTTTCCGAGAGCGCACAGCGAACGATCGAACCACGAAAAGTGGATCGGACTGAATGCATGTAAATACACACGTACGTACCTACATAGATGTGTACACATTGTTAAAATTTGATATCAACGTCGAAGTGCTTTTTCTTTTTTTTTTTTTTCTTTTGTTCAAAAAGGTCGCACATACGTAACCCATTTTCTTTTTCTGTTTAATTTTATTTTATATTTATTCCACCGTCTTGAATTTGTAGTCGAGAGATTTTTTTTTGATTGAAAATTTCATCCGTTTTATTGGAAAATACATTTTGTCAAGTTTGAGAAGATATTTGTCAAAGTTTTGAAACGACGATAGGCGGACGGTCAAGCCTCCTCGTTCTCTTCGCTTTATATCCACGTATAAACCGTCTGTTCGTTCATTAGGTTTCGCGTAAATCCAAAGATTCGAGCGCTATACCGGATCAGAGAGACAATATAATACTTGCTAACGTTGTAACTTACGTCAATCCATAGCAATTCGAGTTTAATCGAGCGCATCACCGTGGGGGGATCAATACGAGTGTCCTGTTCTCCTTTCATCTTTCTTTCTCTCTCCTTCTCTCTCCTTCTCTCTCCTTCTCTCTTTATTCTCCCTATATGTCTTTATCTCTCGTTTCTCTTCAATCCCGGCAACTCTTTTTTCGGATCCACACACAGCCTCTTCTCTGTTCTCTTCTTCTCTCTTTTTATTCCCGTTTCTTCTTCCTCCGTTCCTAGCACTCTTCGACTTCTTTTTCAAGTACGAGCATCGATAAGGCGATTCAAAGCCCTTTGTTCGATTTAATCGAAACGCTTGCCGTTAGCCATTAAACGTTACTGCTCCGTTAGATCATTAATAATATTTAACGATGATCCTAGATGAGATGGTTACTGAATGAACCGAGTTAAAGTTACGTTAGATCGTTTCTCGCAAAAATGTCTCTTTTATTTTACCTCCGTGAATGGAACTCGTAAGATGAACGTTTTATTTTCAATAAAACTGTGTAACTTTCCAGTCATATCCGCATGTAGGATTTTCCCATTTTAAATGCTACGGTCAAATATCTACGATGCCATTTATTTTGTAAACAAATGTTTCCAATAAAACAAGCCGTACGGTACACCTTTTTTTTCTTTTTTCTTTTTTTTTTATCGATATTTAATCGAGCTACAGCACCTTGAAGTTTAACAAACTGTGTAATCGCGATAACGTTCTTTACAATTATATTTTTATACTTGGATATACGAAAGAGATGTGTTTTTTTTTTTTTTAGTTTAATCCGCCTTATTAAGTTGGGAAATTGCATTAAAATCAAAAGCAACCATCTCTTGAATATTTCCCTTTAGTAGAATTTATTTATATTATAAGCTTTGCGTTATTTAAATGATCAAGATTTAATGAAGTTTCTAATTTCATGAAAAATATATTAGAACCGTTACTTTTAAAACTTATCGCGCTCTTTCGTCCAATCTTCTTGGCAGAAATTCGAATCGCCGAGGTTAAAGATGATATCTTGAAACTTCATTCCTCGACTATCTTCCGTTTCGGCGAAACGTTTCGCGTCGTGCGTCAATTAGAGGCCGGAAGTTAAAGAACGGAAGCGACCAACGATGAACTCTTACAATCTCCGAGGAAAAGATTTTTCCTCGAAAGACGAAAGCTTTTGGCAAGCTTGCGCGGATAAGAAAATCCTTTTTTATCGTTATCCTTAAGAATTTTATTATTCTTTTTACGTCTACCAGCACTTTGTAATGCCGTAATTTATTAAGAAATGATATTTCACGAGTTTTATTCTTTACCAAATATCCGTATTTATTTGATATACCATGGAAAATGTTACAAAAGAGGAATTTCTCGAAGCCCCTTAAATGTAGGCGGCGACGATAAGAACGTTTTGTTAGATTTTTTTTCTAACTCACTTTTTGCGGGGTATCAAGCTTATCGAGGATTTATTGCTAGTGTAAGAAGCCAGCTTGCGATAATAAAAAGAAACGAAAATGGACTGCTCTCTCTCTCTCTCTCTCTCTCTTTCTCTCTATATTGACACAAAATTAACTAGGATTTTGGAATAACATATATATCAGAATTATTGTCGGATTTTATTCGTATTTTCGATTGGTATGTTCAATATGACGTAATTGGTAATTGATTGAATCGCAGAAGTAAACTGTGAAACGATATCGATAATTAATATAATTTATTTACAGTGATATAGGTACAAAGGGAGGGAAAGATTCATTACATAATGATCTACAAACGGGAGCATATTTTTCTTGGTCGGGCGCATGAACGTAAAAGCAACGACGATTACAACGAGATACGTTCGGCGGGAGTGTGCGTGTGCGGCTGCGTGTACATGTAAATCAATTAGATTATTTGTCATTCGAACGATACTTAACGAAATTCCAAAACCCGAGTCGTACATATGCAGTGCGTACGAACGTGTATACGTGCATATGTAGGTAGCGTAGGTATAACATCGGTATATTTTAGCTGTGAGAGTTGTTTCCTCGAGCGTGACCCGTATGAAATAATAATTCGATTAATTTAACGGAATCGAATCGATACGAACCGGTCCCTTGTGAAAACTTCATGATATCGTATTTTCATTCTTTCGATGAGAAATTTTACGAATATTGACTATCCTTTTCTTTGTTTTTAATTTATTATTTACGCGAAAGAACAATCGAGCAGGAAAAAGGTACCGTTTTTGAAATGTTCATATTTTCGATTGAATTCTTTCGTTTGAAATTTGTAATAAAAGCCAATCGATTTGATCGCCTTTCTCGCGATTTTGGAATTATGAAGAAACTGAAAGATCGGAGAGCTTCTCGTAGCGGTCATTGCTACGGAAGAGCGTCACCGAGTCCTGTTCTCTGGAATCGATCGCTTTCGAGTATCCTCTAGGATGCGTTTTAGTACGGCGCATATTCTGCTTGACAAAGGATGGATCGATTATAATGGAATTTTGTTATTCTGAATTTTAGTTTCTACTTGCGTATGTTTAATGTTTTGTTTTTTCTTTCTTTTTTTTTTCTACAGAATGTCAAGGCTATATTACATCTCCCATCCCATATTTAATTCCGTTTTGTTTTCAAAAAGAGGGAATAATAATAGCACAAATTGTATGTTAAATCGTAGGCTTGTTTCATTTCGTTCCGTTTACCTTTGGTATTCGCGTTAAAAGTAAATTAATTTTCCGTTCGTTATCCAGAAGCCATCGGCCTTTTACATTATACACGATACATTCGCGTAATTAACGAGGATCGCTCACATCGCGTGACACCACTTCCACGCTGTCACGGTTTATCTATCTTTTCGAAAGCGTGGCAAAATCCTACCTACACGCTGGATTATATCGATCGACCGATCCTTCTCGCGCGATAACATTCTCCAGGAAGAAAAGAAAATGGATTTTAAGTAGTCGAAGCTGAAACCTTCTGCCTCCTGGCTCTATCTCTATTTTCTTCATTTTCTTCCTTCCTTCCTTCCTTCCTTCTTTCTTTTCTTTTCCTTCCTTTTCTCCTCTTTCCTTTTCTTTTCTTCTCTTTACATTTCATTTCTTCCAGTCAATCAAGCGTGGTTAACTCAAACGATTCCTTTTAAGACTCGTGCTATCTCTAGTTACTTTCTCGATCAAAAGCTTTGTTTACATTTTTCGTTATCATAACTTTTTGTAAACTCCTTCGTGATCCTAGCAAGCAATGTGTCTAGGGTGGGTGTAAGAAGAAATATTTTTCATCGATTCGATATTCCGGAAATAAGCGGCTAACAAAAGATTCCTTTCAATTTCGGATATGTGAGGTTCCTAGAAACGATTTGTAACGTCTCCTTTCTCAATTACTCGAATAATTCAAGAACGGCTAATAACATTCCACCATTGTCTTTATATATTCCTACTTCAGTCAACATTCCAAAGGAAACGTTATCCCGAAATTAATATTGGACGTGTCTTTATACGTTTCTAAACCTTCAAGCTTGCTATTTCTCGTTGAAAATTAGTTCTACCGTAGAGAAGTTGAAAATATATTATCTAATAGTAGAAATAATAATATATATTATAACGTATACCTAAATCTCTCTTTATCGTAGATTTTCACGGTCTCAAAGTGGCAAGTTTTGCTAATATCACGGCTATAGACGTTGAAAATAAAACGAAATCAAACCGTTGAAGCGTGTATATCGTCAAGAGATCACCGCAGTGCAGTACCATGACACCAACAGCTACGTGAAAATGGACAAAGAGGCTAGATAGTACGTGTATACGTTACTGTCCCTAGCTTCGGTGGTCGTGGTGGTGGTCGTGGTGGTGGTCGTGGTGGTAGTGGTAGTAGTAGTAGTAGTAGTAGTAGTAGTAGTAGTAGTGGTAGTGGTAGTGGTAGTGGTTGGTGGTCGGTGGTCGGTGCTTTAGATGAAGAACGAAAGAAAGAGATATAGGAAAAAAAGCAGCAACAGCAGCAGCAGCAGCAAAGCAGGGTCGTCGCGAGTTTCTATCGGGCTTGCTCTTAAAATCACCCTTCGTCCTTGAATCGAGCCTTTCAACTCCGTTCAACCATACCCCAACCCTCAACTCCAAGTATCTTTTACACTTTTCTTCGCTTTTTCTTCGGACACGAAACTCCTATCTTCGGCGTATCTTCGATACTCCAGGAGTTCTCGTAAATTTCATGAACAAGTTTCCAAATAAAGATGGTCGGTTTTGTAACTGATACAAGAAAGAGAGAGAGAGAGAGAGAGGGAGAAAGAGACGATAGGAGATTAGATGACGTAAATGTGCCGATTAAATAAAGAACGCCGATAATAGTTCCGGTAGGTGGGCTTTTATTTATTATATCTTTGATATATTTAGTTGGCTACTTGGCTCCAACAATAGAAAGATATCTTAAGTCTGACGGGGAGTAGATAAAAGGGAAGAAAATTCATTTCAGGGTGTGTCCTTCGTGCTCGCTCATCCGTAGATGCACACAATGGTGCTTTCACGATCGCTTTCGCAGTCGATAATCATGAAAACCGCGTTTCCATGAATATTGCGCGAGTACTGGGCCAACCAACGTGCAATATCATTGTAAACGCGGCGTGCAAATATTTAAGCCGTTCCTGAAGGGCAAGAGAGGAGAGAAACTGGGAGAGAGACTGGGAGAGAGAGAGGGAGAGGGAAAGAGAGAGAGAGAGAGAGAGAGAGAGAGACGGATTCGTGGCTGCATCATATATCCCTTGCGGTGGTCGAGTGCGCACTGACGGTCCACCTTTCTGCTTGTAGTAGTTGTGTAGGTGAGGGGGTGGCGGCCACGTGACCGTCCATGGACGCCATGTTAGAAACGAGGAAGAACGAAGGTGTACGAGATCGTACGAACGCCGAGTCGCCATGTGGTCCTCGCTGCTGGAGTCGATCAATACTACACCGAAGCTTCTATCCAACCGGCTGCTGTTACTGTTTCTGTCGTTGCTACTGAATAGAGAAAAAGAGAAAGATAGGAAAGAGGATAGAAAAAAGGAAGAGGAAGATAGAGAGAGGGGGGGGGGGGGGGAGGGAGGATAGTTAGAACCCTAAAAGAGAAGGAACGATCAAACGTCAGGAGCTTTTCAACATGCTGGAATGAAGAGACCACGTAGCAGCTGGCATTTTTGAGGGGTCATCGGTTAGGTGTCCAGTCTCAAGGTGTTTGATCCGAGTCCGTAGGGAGAGTCGACTTTCTTTCGACCTTTTTCCCCTCTTGTCGAATACCTGACACCGTACATATTTTATCATGGCCAAGAGTTTACTTCCAATCTCTACCTTGATCCTTTTGCCTTCCTCTCTTCCTCATCCAAATCCCAAGTTATAAATAAACCGTAAGATCTATGCACGCATCTCTCTCTCTTTTTTTACTTTATATACCATGCTGTATTTTATGTACATGTACCTACTAACTATTACTCTTTGTTATTGTAACAACTTATCAAAGTATCATTGGATTCGTAGCTAATTTAGTATCTTTGTCAGACCATCTATCTGTCTACATTTGGGAGAGAGTCTGCCGTTGAATGTTTGAATAGGAAAAAAGGGTCCAGCCTGTAGCGGAGCGATGTAACGGAGCAACTAAGAAAGACAGGAGGAAAGGCAAGGTTGATTGCCAGTCCCAGAGGAAAGCTAGACCCCAATTTCCAATACCTGTCCTTGTCCACAGCGTTTCATCTAAGCTGGCTAGATATCTAGTTGGCAACTAAATCGAGAGAAACCTATCCTCTTGTCCTTACTCTCTAAGCATTCTAGACTACCGTCCGCTCTTCCTTTATCTCTCATAAAACCATCGTCGCAGTCTGTGATCGTAGCAAGGAGGATAGTCGGTCCTATACCGATGGGGGTGCGTGGGAAGTCGACGGTGCTGCGGTGCTGCGGTGCTGCTGCTGCTGCTGCTGCTGCTGTTTGCGACGAAGGGGCGGGAGCGGGGGCGGAGGCGTCGCCAAGGGAAGAAGTAGAGGCCGGGATGTCGGGGCGGGGAGGGGGTTGGGGTTGCATGGGGAGGATGAGGATGAGGATGAGGATGAGGAGGAGGCCGTTCACAAGGCGAGTCGCCCGAATCCGGCTTTACTGTCTCATCATGCAAATTGTACGACTGCCGGATAAGTGGGGGCGCTTCTATCGGGCTGCGTGGTATGGTATGGTGGCTGCTGCTACGTTCCTAGTCAAGATAAAGGGAGAACTCACCCTATGCTTCCTCTTCCTTTCTCCTCCTTTCTCCTCTTGGTCCTACCTCTCCCATAGGCTTTACGTTCTACGCGTCCGGACGTTCAGGCGGAAACGTTGAATCCTTCATTGCGTTGGGAAGCACGGTTACCGCCACCGCTGTTGCTACTACTACTATTACTACTACTACTACTACCACTACCACCATCATCACTATATCTGCTCAGTTGCTCTGCGTGACAGTAGAAACGAGACAAAGTTAGAGCTTTTGAATTGACGATAATTACTTACGCAAGAACCATCTTTCGTTTGTACAAAAAGCCATACAAAATGGTTAAATTGTCTCTCTTTCTCGCAAAGTGGGATAATTTTTTGTTTCCCTTTCTTTTTGCTCCGACTTTGTCGGTTTACCAAATTTATGTCCACCAAACCGTGGAACTATTTTCGTCGGTGGGTAACGTAGCTGCTTGTTTGAGAAATTAGCCGGACTCTGGCGAAATCCTGGAAAAGTATGCTCATTCCGGGTACTGTGCAAGTGTTAATAAAAATATACTCCAGGACAAAGGTCAACGAGAGAGAGAGACCCTCGAAAATGCAGCGGAAATGCACCACTACCTTCTGCGTTAGAATATATTTCCTTCTTTCTTTTCTAAATTATATCTTTTATTCTTCTCCCTTTATCTGGTGCTTTTCATCTATTTTGCACGAATAAAAATTCTTTTACGAAGTAGCTTATTTCATTGGTCTTCTTTTATTCCACGCGTCAGCCTCATGTTTGTCCAGTCATTTATTAATTTTTCCTTGTAATCCCGTTTTTTTTATACTTTTTTAATCCGCGAAAGAGAACAAGGATTTTGTGTGACATCACATTTATATTTAATTTATTTGCAAATATTATAAACAATTGGAAATCCATGATAAGAAAATTGCGGTAACGGAATAATTGTTTATCTCTTTTTTAGATAAATTCTACTGAAGTAAATTTAAAAAAATAATCGTAGAAAAAACCCACCGACCATTTCTAAAAGTGACAAAAGTTGGTCCTTAGAGCTATTTCACCATCCTTACCTCTTTGTGATGGATACTACTAATCTACGCTGCTAAAAGAAAATACCACTCGTGCCAAGGAAGTACCCTGAAATTGATTACTTTTAAAATACTTCACGTGCTTCGAAAAAAGATGTCTCTCCTTGACGGCCTTTAATTACGATATTATTTTTGTCCTGTTGACGTTTTTTTTCTATTCAAGTTTTATGTTCTACGTCAATCAAAACCGTTGTTCCTCTTCTTCTTCTTCTTCTTCTTCTTGTTCTTCTTCTTTTATTTTTCTAATATGATCTCTTGGAAAATAAAGAAAAGCTATTTTATTCGTTCGTGACAGACGAGAAGCAAAAAGTACACACGTGCAACTCCCTTGTCCCTTAGGCAAGCCCTTTTAGTTACTCGAATGAACGTAGAAATGAGTTCATCGATCTTCGTGTTTACCGAACGGAGAATGAGAAAAAGAAAAAGAATGGAGGAAAGAAAGAAAGATAGTTGAAGGGAGTGAGGAGTCGAGAAAAAGGGTAGGAAAGGGATACAGAGTAAGCAGAAGACAGAAGGGCCCTTCAAGCGTGATCGGTTTAATAAAAATTAATGGCCACGAGGCCGGTCAATTTGACGAGTGTCGTTAGCCGCTTAATTGCCTTTCGAGTGGCGAACCTTCGAACCATTTCGAACTCATCTACCCTCTTCGAAAAGTACTTTTTACTTTATCGTCGTATCTGCTTACAGTTAAAGATATCGAGATATTAAATAAGTCGACTAGGAAGAATATCGACTTGGTTCTTTCCATCGTTGTGGATTAACGATTACTTTAAGAAATTGCTTTCTCTTTTTTTTTCTTCTCTCTCCTCTCTTCCTCCCCTTTCTTTCTCGTTCTCTTGAAAAATCAAACTTTATAGCTCGATTGGAATTTTATTGACCTCGACATGGAGAGACATGGAATTGTGGGACGACCAAGTCGAATCGAATAAACGTCGTAGGATCGACGTGCCCTTCGTTGAGACTTATTACAATCGATGGTTCTACGTTATTGCCAATATTGGAATTCGTGGCAATAGAGACTCTATACTCGTTTCTCTTGCTTATCTTTAACCCTTTCAAGGCCTATCGTGGACTACATTTTATCTTAAGAATTTATGAAATATAGACAGAACCCCTTTTAGATCCTTTTTCATCCGATATTAATCCCTTTGAACGTTATTTTGAGGGAATTGTTTGGTTCCTTCTATATATATTAGGAAAATAGGTGAAGAAATATCAAAAGACGATATTCTGGTACGTTTCGGTAGGGGAAATTGGACAGTTTCTCGTAGAGTGTTCGTAAATGTTCGATTCAGTTCAAGTCTAGCGTACGACGTATATCGGCGTCGGTAAGAATAGCCGATTTTCTAAGAGAAAACTTTGAAGCTGCTTGCGCTTCGGAACTTTGGTGATTTTTCTTCGACACGCGATAGGACACTTTGCTCTCGATCGTTACGATTCTCCTTCCAAGTAGAGAACAGTACTACGATTTATCTTTATTAAGAATTCTCCGAGATTTTCTTCGTCTCGTTGTACATCCTAATCAGCCCTATACAAGGCGTGCTTGGAATAACTAATTCAAGTTTTCAGATGCGATAGGAGTCGGTACGTAATTAAACACTTATTTCGTAATACCTTCGTATTAAGATGATATGATGATATGAAAGAAATGATGAATTATTATACATTCCAGAAATTTACATTATATAATTTTATCGCATCTTATCAAAAAAGCAAGATTTATATCTCAAAATTATGTATTAAGAGGATAGAGAATTCGAAGAGACAGCTAGCTAGAGTTTAGGGTCATTAACACTGCTATCGATTTTCCAAAAGTGTCCGAATATTTCTGGGTACTCTAACTCACACACATACATATATCTATTGGTTGTAACGTTCACGTGACCGAGTGGCCCGTGTAAGGTTAATGGCGATTACGTAGCCACTCGAGTAAGCTTTTCGAGCGTGTAGGCACGAGGTCCTGTCGTGTCGTAGACCAAGCAACCAAGCAACCAACCAAACCGACCAAGCAACCAACCCAAGCAACCAACCTACCTACCTTCCTACCTACCTACCTACCTACCTACCTACCTTCCTACCTACCTACCTACCTACCTACCTACCTACCTACCTACCTACCTACCTACTTCCACTCCTGTACTGCGTAATTATTAGTCTTTGCTTTTGGCCCTAGCGCGTGCTAATTACAGACTAAGGTATCAGTTCACGACGACGCGGTCGGCTAGCTTTCGATGGACCACGTAAATATTTGTCAAGTGTGTCTGTTTACGAGCAAGCTGAACGATCCACTTACCACTTTCCATAGAGCCCACAAGCTAGTGCTGCCTTGTCCTCCGATCGAGTCGATCGAGTCGATCGCAATCTCTTCGTCGTGCGAAGATTATGCGATGCAGTTTTGAGCCAAGTTAAATCGTCTTATCGATAAACTATTAAAACTTCCCCTTTGTAGATAGATCTTTTAATAGCCATTGTTGTGAATCTTTAAACGATGTACGAATATAGCGGCAAATTGTCAAAGTATAAACTAGTCAAAATTTAAACGTTACGTTTAAAAGATGAACGACACATGTACTTTCAATTGGAAGATCAAAGTGTATGCAATGGTCAGACTACCTCTCGCAAAGTAAAAAAGGTGCCGGATAACGCGAGGAGACGATAGCAATTGGAAGTACACGGAATAATAACAAATGTTAGGTAGGAGGAACTTGTAGGATGAGATCAGGTAGAGTTAGAAGTTAAACAAAGATTAATGGTACTCTTCATGGCTCAGTGACTCGATGCGCGGCAGCCCGATTAAATATTTGTCTCTGACGTTGTCACTGTCGATTGGATTTCACTTGGCACGAAACGTCGGGCCCGAGCTCGTTTGATCTAATCTCTTTCAAACACCACTGTGCGCTTGTTGGCATCGATCCGATGCCGAACCGATACGCTCGATGTGACCAGAATTTATCCTTTTTTTTTCCTTTTTTTTCTTTTTCGTTTTCTTTTTTTCTTTTTTTTTTTTGTCGTCCAAAGCGTTCTTGCAAGAAATTTGCCCTATCCCGATAGCACTCTGGCCCTACTTTTTTTTCTATTTTTTTTTTACCCCTTTTGTCTCTAACAAAAGCGTTCCGTTGTGATGCTTTTGTTCGAACACGATTGAAAATTCCATTCGACAATTCTGATTCATTGAACGTTGTGTATATATGTGTATCCACCTACTACATTTGTTGTCTTTTTCTCTCTCCCCCTCCCTCTCTCTCTCTCGCCCCCTCTATTTCTCTACCCTTTTTTTAATCTACATTTTTATCAATAAATTCGTATCCGTCTGTCCTTTTCTGTGTCTTGTTCAATCTCGTTACAAAATATGTGCCTTGAAAATCGTAAAAAGTAAATAGGTTATCGAATATATTCATATATGTACATATGTATGCGGATATAAAAAAAGGTCGTAACAAATGGCAGAGTAAAAGAACAACGATCGGCAGTTTCATCCACTCGTCTGTCTGTCTGCCTGCCCGCCTGGTGGTCATAGGAGAAGTGGAAGCTCGCTTCTGCTTGTCATCCACTCGATGTCACGTAACGCAAATTTGAGAACGAAAACGAACGATTCACCTCGGATACGTCAAATACGGCCAAGAGAAATAGATGAACGGATAGATAGAGAGAGATAGGTAGATCGATATATCTACAATATTTGCTAAATGTAATACGATGATTTATTATTACTATTATTATTATTATTTTAATCCCAAGCTTTACTTTTTATTTGGAAAATAAATACCACGAGGGTTTGAGTATTTTGGACAATTTTTGGGTCAATGAACAGGTGCTTAGAATTACGGATTTTTTCATTGATATTATTATTATTATTATTATTATTAATAATAATATTGCTTTGATGGACACTTTCGTAATTAATTGAATAGCTTCGACAAACGAAAGATGCTTAGTTCAATATTATAACTCATTGTGGCAAAATGGGAAACTCCAGGAATTTAGTAATAGGCCGGTGGAAACAAAAATAGCATCGGTAAAAGGAGATACGAGTCCGTCACCCCCCTAATGCTTTTAGCTTAAATTATAGTATATCGAGAGGGCGAGATTCGATGATCCCAATGGTCCCACGTAGAGACAGATGACGTCATTCGACAGTTATCGTCACCCCCTAATAATTCATTTAAATATACGAGATCATTCGATCCGAGAGACATCGTGCTGTCTTTTTTTATGATTTGCGAGAAAGAAAGATAGATCGATGGACGAATAAACAAGTTTTTTTTTCTTTTTATGTCCTTCACTAATGTAACGCAAAATATGAAAGATCATATCAAACTAAAATAGAAATACGATAAAACGCTGGTTAGAATTAAAAATGAGACAAGGACAGAAATAATCCGACGAGGCAGTCGGATAGACAAAGACAGACGTACAAACACGCAGCTGGATGGGTTCGGGGAAGTCACGTAAATAAATAAAATAAAGAAGATATTCCTGAAGGATGTTAGTAATAAACGAGACTCGAAAATTGTAGGTACTTCGTCGGTGGTAATATCAATAGAATTTTTGCCTACTTAGAGACGAGTTCCATTTAAATTTGGTGGTAGCATGTAGCATAATAATGCAATATCGCAACTGTCTTTCTTGCACTTTCTCTCTTGGGTGGCTGTAACTTTTACGTCGCGGTAACTTACGAAACTGAATCTGGATGAGAAGCTGAGATTAATCAAGGGAGCACAGCGAAGCGAACGTTTATGAAGATAAACGGGCAGAGCGTGATAACGCTCGAGCACGCGAGACGCGAGTGACCTGTGCAGAATCGAGGCCATCATCTTTAACCCCCCTTTAACCCCTAAACCCCTTTTACCTTTTTCCATTCCCCTTTTTTTCCCTTCGACCTACCCTTTCTATATTTTTCCCTTTTTCAAGCCTACTTTGCGGAGAGGGTATGTTTAACATTTTGTACGTTTCCCTCATTCTTCTTATCCTTATCTAAATTCAACTATCGAAAATGTTATTTCAAGTTTTTTACAGTAATATTAGATTAAAGAGTTTCCGCGAAAGAATGCTTATTAGTTTTTCTTTATTCAATTTAGAGAGTTTGATTAAAGCGTTTTACCTCTTGCAGTTATTTTCAAGATTTAAAGTAGGTATATTTTTTAAAAAGAGTTAAGTCTAATATCAAGAGTATGGTAATAAATTTTTCACTGTGTCTTTTATTTCAAATAAGTTGTTAAAGATATTTAGTTGATTGAGTATATATATACGATTTGGGGTCCGAAAAACTCGTACTCTTCGTCAAGATTGCGGTCTGGGTTTCTTCAGGATTTCTTCAAGATAAACGTTTTATCTTTGTTTTTTTTTTTTGAGAAATTAGGGTCCAGAAGACTCGTACTCTTCGTAAAATTGACAATTTGGGGTCCAGAAAAGCTCGTACTTTTTTTCAAGCTGCTCTGAACTTGAGGTACGGAAAACTCGTTCTCTTCTTCACGGTTGCGTTTGGATTCTTTCAGGATTTCTTCAAGAGAGATATTGAAGGTGGCAAGGAAGACATTAATAATAAAGAATAATGATATATGTAAATGTAACGATGATCGATCGAGTATCTCTCAATCATTCCAATCTAATATATTTCTTTCCTTTTCTGTGTTCCAGGTGAGTTACTTTGCCAGTCTGGGGGAAAGAAATAAATGACAGATCGTAAGAAAAGAATGAAAAGTATTCCAAGAATTAGGTTTACTAAATGTCACTAGTTTTAATACGATTTTTGATCCAATGGTTCTGGATGTTAACGAAGAAATATACTTTCCTATATTCTGGGGAAAAAAAATGTTGAATGAAAAATGTAGGTAAGAATAGCGAAATGAAAAAAGAAGACATTGGCCTTTTGGTGTCTGTTGACATCGTAGCAATGACGGTAACAACAACACTCCCATAAATGACAAGGGTAAACTATAATGGTGACAATGGTAACGTAAGCTCTTCAAAGGTGGTTCTCTTGATACGACGCGACGAGAATTGAGATTCAAAAATCCTAGCAGCCCATTGGCTGTTGTTTGCCAGAGAAAGAAAGACTTGGCGTGCTTTCTAGCGGAAAGTATGCAAATAAGAGTTGTTTGAGCTATCTGTTTACTAGACGCCGTGCCTAGCCACGTTTCTAGTGTCTCTCTTTACGCATCAGCTTTCTTCTCTCTCTCTCTCTCTCTCTCTCTACATCTCTCTGTCGGTTTCGACCCACGAAATGAAAGCACTTATGATTTTCACTCCGGCGAATAGTAGTAGTAGTAGTAGTGGTCCGGTGAACGAACTTATTCCACCTACTTTTTGAAATTAACGCGCTGCAGGCGCGGTTTCATTAACGTTCTTTCTCTCTCTCTCTCTCTCTCTCTCTCTCTCTCTCTCTCTCTCTCTCTCTCTTTCACTCTTGCGAACACGAACGAGCTCTCTTCTGGCCCTAAATAAAACGCTAGGCCGGTGGTTTGTACGGTGAAAAACTACTCCCGAAGAACGCAGCCTGCAGCGAGCGCAGCGTGTAAATTAGCGTTTAATTAACTCTATTTTAACGAATTGTTATTGCGCACGGGTGAACACGTCCTTTTCTCTCAGATGGTCTTTTTCTCTTGGCTACATTTCTAACGCACCACGCGTGCGTTACGATCCAACGTTAGACGTAACGAAGTGTACACGCTCGTTCGTTGGAGCTTTCCTCTTTCCTGCCTTCTTCTTCTTCTTCCTTGCTCCTCTATGTTAACCTCGCACGATTGCTTTTTCCAATCCAGCCAGCCTTAACTTCGATTCGACGATCTCGAGCGGATACCTCCTCGCTATTGGCACGTGATCTTATCCGATTTATCGCTTCGTTACAATAAGATGCAATTAACTTAATTGGGATTAATTATACGTCCGAATGGGTAGAGCTGGACGATAAACTCGAACGATCGGTTCGAACGGCGACTTGGAACGACGATCAACTCGACAAATCTTTTCAAACGAATAGATTCAACGATGAATTACAAGGATCAATTTGAACGACAAATTCTCATGACGAACTTGAACGATTCGTTTAAAGAATTGGCTAGAAAGATGAACTCTAACGATCAATCGAAAGAACAGAATTTGTAGAATAAATTTCAACGCAGAATGAAAAAAAGCAATAAATCCGAAGGATATTATATTCTAAGGACGAATTGTAAGGGACAAGCTCGCAGTCGAGTTATCTTTTCTCTCGAAATCTTCAAAAGTCAGAAGAAGCTCTCACTCCGAGACATTGCTCGGTATGTACTCGTGTATGTACTCGTGTATGTACTGATGTACATATATCCGACGTGTGCCCTGGACCGTGATAAGTTTTATCGTCAAAATCATCGACCCTTGTCAGCTTGTAGAAGGTTAAAAACCGGCGAACTTTTCTCGTCTGCCACGTACCTACGTCCTGTTCAAGGAAAGCAAAAAGAGAAAGTAATAGACAGTTGGAGAGTGAGAGAGAAAAGGCAAACAAGAAATAGAACGAAAAGTCGAACCCTTGTGATTTTTACGTTCGACATTTTTCCAACTAGGAGAAAAGTTACAGAATCAGGTCACATTCGTGGAGAGGGAAAGAGGAGAGAAAGAAGAGGGAAAAACGGGAGGTGGCAGCCGAAGGGACAAGAAACGTCTACGGTACAGCAAACTAGTACCGCAGCTGTGACGACGAACGAAGAGACAGAGAAAGAGAGGAAGAGAGACGCATACCGAAGCTCCACAGCTGCAGCTGCATTCGACAAACTTTCGCATTTCTCATTTCGACGCTCCGCGAGTTCGTGAGAGCCGGGAATATCGTTCTTTCCTTTTCGAGGACGGGAATACTTCCTCGCATTCTCTCTCTCTCTCTCTCTCTCTTTCTTTTTCATACGATCGAAATCGAAGACAGAGAGAGAGAAGCTTTCGAAGAGCACGATAACTCTCTCGTTCCGCAGGCGATTCCGCGTCGTAGCGCGTGCAACCGCATCCAAACGGAGTTTTCCAGAGTTAAGGCTGAAGTTAAAAAAGAAACGACGACAATACTAAACCGTTCGTCTTTTCTATTTATTTTCTAACTCTTTTCTGACCCTTTTTTTCCCCTCTTAACTTTTTCTTTTTTTTTTCTTTTCCCTTCTTAATGCATGCACTCGGTCAGCAATTGAATTAATGAAAATAAATAACGACGGAAGAGAAAATGTGTGTATGTGTGTGTGTGTGTGTGGGTAATCGCGTATAATTAATTCAATTATTTACATTCGATTTTTATCGAATTTTTTATTGGTTCAATAAGTTCTTAGAAATGAATTTGAAAATAATGAAATAAATGAAGCGATATATTAAATAAATAATTTGAATTTCGAATGTAAAGGTAAAAAGAGATGATTTTCATTTAGTTATCTGAAACGATATCGCGCAGAGAGGAGTATTCTGAAATTTGAATAGAATAGAGAAACAACCGTACTCTCATGACCGTGCACGGATCGTTTAATGCACTGTTCCAGCTTCCCTTGTGTAACAATAATCCCTTTCTCTCGTTATACAGTGTGCTACAGTTTACCAACAAACTTGTTGCTTTGCAACGAGTTTAGAGATTCGTGATGTCATTTCTAAACTCGTTCTCATCTCTCTTACGACATACTTTACTACGGAACATTCAAACATTTCTTAACAAGAAAAGAAACTTTATTTACCGAAATATCTTAATTATGATATTAAATGTATTTAACTAAATGAGATGTTCTATTGGGAATATATTTGTCTTGAAAGAAGATAGAGAAAATAGGAAGTGAAATCACTCGGGGTAATAACGTCGAGGCATACGATCGAACGAGCCGATAGTTCGTTCCTGAAGTTTGGTGATTGGTCGAAAATTGTGGCGAGAGAAGTCTCTATCAGAGTAGGAATATCCTTCTGATCTCGTAGCTACTCCAAAGAGAAAGAGAGAAGGACGTTTGGAAATTCGCTAGGAGTTAGAGGTGCATTATCGATCGACGTCGTGTGGTCACGACAGATGAATTTCGTATGTTCATGGTAAATGGTAAACAGCAAACGCGACCGAGCTTAACTTTACCGCAAAGTTTCCACCACGTGTTCCAGAATCCACTGTCCGTTTCTCTCGTTTCTCGTTGAACAGACACTGCACACGTAGGTGAGCGTATTTATGCGTCGGTATGTGTTTCACTCTCTTTCTCTCTCCGTTTGTGTCTCTGTTTCTGCAATGCGGTGTGCGTATAATGTAGAGTCTATCGTCCTTACCTTTCCATCTCTATCTCTCTTCGGTGTACGAGACCACAGGGTGGTAGAACGGTGGTGAGTGTGGATATACGCGCGTGTAAATCCGCCCTCTCTGGGTGTGGCACTTTGCCATCGCGTGAATATGCATTCGAGACCGCTTGCGCACCCGCGCAACCTTCCACGCAAGCCTCCACGCGAATACAGGATACTCTTGTCTTCTCCTACTCGGACAATTCGCCAATGATTGCCTAAATTGCTTGCTCGCTAGCACCCAGCTCGCTTCCATCATCGAAAACGATCATCGAATTTTGTCCCAATTAACTAAGAAATTACTCGACCTATCTATATAAATAAATACGTATATACGAGTATTAATATATAAATACGTATATGCGGACTCATTTTTCCTTTATACGAATTTATGAATGCGTATCGACGCGTAAATACCGATACTCGGATTACGATAATTTTTTCAACTCTGAAATTAAATAAAAACGTCAAGTATGCAAATGACCATTGCGGGAGTACAATAGAGATTAAGGGACCGTGCACGTCATCAGCGCCGCCTAGGCCAGGACCTAATCTGGATTGGCCAGGATTTCGTTAAATCTACGAATTTAATTATATTTTTGGGCTTGGCGATAAGGTGAAAATGGTGGTTGGTCTTGCTCGCATTAAAGAAATAAAGAGAGTCGGAGAGATGCCATCGAGCCCAAACTAACGAAGTAATTTCCGCTCAACGACGCCGAGCTATAATTGGCACAAAGAGGCTCAGCTAAAATGTTCTTCTTCCTTTTTTGTTGGCCATTTCTTCGTCTCTCTTTCTCTCTCTCTTTCTCCCTCTCTCCCTCTTTTTCTCTCCCGCCATTACTTTTTCCATCCATCTCCGTCTCTCTTCGGAGAGAGAACCTTCTTCCCTCCCTTCTTCTCTCTTGGTCGAGTTAGCAAATAACAGCAAGTGTCGTTAACACGATAGTTTATCGCAATATTAGCTGACGTTTAGGTATACCGACGCGAAAGGGGTCAGAAACCTTCTATGGGTGAGCTTCTATACTCGGGTACGTTTCATAATTAATTCGATCACGTTGCGAGGACTCTAGGAGAAGTTATAATTTCTCGAGATATAATTCATGTCGGATTTCATTCGAGACCTCTAAGTTTTAGCTAAGATCTACTTATCTTACCGTCGAAATAGAAAGCTAAAGTAAAATGAGACCTAATTTAAAGCGACGTCCGACACGATTATACGATTTTTCAATATGTTTTAATTCTTTAATTACGATTTTAGTTCCTATCCTTTTATAGCACTGTAAAAATAGGAGGTTACTTCCATTTCGTTAGCGTTTTTTCGGTACGTTTATAGTTAGCGAATATGATGAATAAGAAATGATTAGTATTCGTTGTCAGGTATCACTGCGTTCGTAGCATTTTAATTCTCCATCTTAGCGGTTCGAAAAGGAAATGATTTTTTTCTGACGCAACCTTGAGACAACTTTGAGACAACTTTGAAGCGACAATTGAAGAGAAAGCAAATCTCCATGGTCTCTTTGCTCGCGATGAGTCGATGAATGCGTTGTTCGTTAAAATTGCTCGGATATGTGAGGAAAACGAAACAACTACTTACTCTTTTATTTTTCCTTTTTCTAGCGTAACGTTCGTGACCTCCATTTTACTTTGATATCGCTCGAGCGAGAAGCAAGTAAATGGACGTTATACGCTAACGCCTTCCTCTAAAACGAACTACTTTAGGATTCTTACTCGTTACGGTGGAGAAAAGCTGCCTTCTAGCTTTTTAGTCTTCCTATCGTGCAAGAGAAAAGAGAGAGAGAGAGAGAGAAAGAAGGAGACTGAATTGAAGAGTAAAAGCTAAATATTTTTTTGTACGATCTATGCAGAAAGTAGTCCTTTTTTCTTCTTTTCTTTTCTTTTCTTTCCTTTTTTTTCTTTTTTAACTTTTTTACCACGAGAAAGTGACTTTTTGTCGGAGAGTTTCTAGTTTCTATGTTGAAAAGTACTTTGTCGTGCGTTGCTTATACCTTTCTGCCTTTCTGAAACAGAAAGGAACAAGCGTACAATGCTATTATAAAATTTGTTGATTAATTCAGTATCCATGACAACAATGGTCCCAGTTCGTTTTCATTTTGATGAGATTTATAATACTTAGCTTGGGTAAAAAAATAGGTGCCCGCATTGCGATCGGAAAGTAATTATTTCTGCGACAAAATATAGGAGGAAAAAGAGGAAAAGTAATAACAATTTGCATATAGCTCGTATCTATCGTTTATATCTATCGGATATTCGTTGCTTTCTATGCCAGTAAACGATCATACCGCATATAGAAACCGACGCGACGTAACGTTCCTTATCGATCGAGGGCTTCGAGGAATTTTATGAGCCGATAGAAGCTCGCACCACTCGCGAGGATCTCGACGGATTTGAAAGTTAAGTTGGTTGGGTAGTCTAACTGAAAATTCTACTTCGTGTTGGTAGCCAATGGCACGGACGTTATGTAAGGGGGATTCTCTTAATTGCAAGCTAGGGGTCGTTAAATTCTCTATTATCTCCTAGAACAATAAAACGGAACGCGTTCGTTTGCTCTATACAAACGAGCATAAATTTCCTACCAACGTACAAACGTGCGCGATGAACTCTTACGTGACCGATGGTTCTGCCTATCTACCTACCTACCACCATCCATTCTTTTTTCTCTTTTTCTCAACAACTTTACAATCTTATTAGGTGTACAAATAAGTTATCGCCGTTCAACAAAGTATGGCTTTATGATTATATTATGGTTAAAATTGTCTCATGTAAAACGTCATATCGTAGGGTTTGATATCTCTCGACAACATAATCTTGGTATATTAGTAATTTTGTATCGATAACAGATATTTTTTTTCCTTCGAAAGTGTCGAGTTTTGAGCCGAATAAGCATCATTTGCGGGAACTTTTGATTAAATTATTTAATTTAAAGAAATCTGCATCTGATGAGCATCGATTGTTTGTGGAAGCATATTTCGAGGCTTTTTTAAGTTAGAGAAGTTTTCATGAATGATTTTTATAGTTCAAGAACGGAGACTGTGACGTTGAAGACAAAATACGTAAGGGAAGGCTGAAAGTGTACGAATACGCAGAATTAGAAATATTATTGGTTGAAAATTCGTGCCAAACGCAAAAAAAACAGGCACTTGTATTAGGAGTAACTCAGCAAGCAATTTTACATCATTTAAAATCATCAAATGCTTAATTTTTTAATAAGAACGGCGGAAACTTATTTGTACACCTTATATTTTATGTTTTTTTCTCTCTTTTTTTTTTTTATTACTAACGATCGATCGATCGATTCGTCGAGGTCGTTTTGTCCGATAAAAGGGAAAGGGAAAAATGGGGGGGGGGGGGGGGGAGAAAAAAAGGAAGGAGGATTTCACATTCGATTCGCCGACGTGATTTGTTCCCGTGTTTCCTTTGAATTATTTACTTCCTTTCGCTCGTGGAAGGAACGAACTCGATTAGAGGAATCGTCCCGGATAAATAGCGGCTCTTCGTATATCGAACGACGGACGAGGAATCTTCTCAGGTGTGTGCGAGGCGTTCGCGTGGAACATGAAAAGGGAAAAAAACAAGCTGAGAACATTGAGGGAAAGAAAGAAAAATGAGAGGAAAAGATGAGAAAAGGAGAAAGGTTCTTAAAACGAATCTTTCAGGTTCTTCGCAATTTTCTTCGTTTGGAGATTATTTGTTTTTTTCTTTTCTTTCTTTCTAAAAGAAGGAGACCAAAAGTAATGGATAATAAATAGAGCAAACAAGTGGAATTGCATACTAACAGTTGTTGGAGATATCTATTCTGTTTTATGCACATTCATTAGATGAATTTGAGTATGGCTATTTATTTTAAAATACGATAGTCTGGAGGAATAGTAAGTGAATTTTGTCGGAAATCTGATCGTGTATATGAAAAAATTCAAATATGTCGGGGTTTTCTCGAAGACGAAATAAAACGCACTCCATGGTGTATGCATGTGTAGATTCTCGCGAAATACTAGCCGTTAGTTTTCAACGATTTTTCCATATTACGATCACCACTCTTACTGCCCATCGAAGTTCCTATCGGAATATCAAAACGATTTCTTTCTCGCTGACTCGTCTGAATACTCCACCTACTGTCTCTAATATTTTCCCTATAAAATAGTCTAAGAAAAAAGACTGAGGAAATTTCAGGAATAACTTTCCTTCGGCAAGAATTTCTTTTCTTTCCTTTTACTTTTCTTTTTTTTTCCAATTCCATTCTTTCACATTCTTACTTTAAATAAGCTCTATTTATTTTTTCTTTTTTTTTTTTATCTATTCACGATAGTGTGTAGACTTTACGCTTGGCTCGTAAACTATTCAGGAGAACGAATTCTCTTCCCGACGAGTGAACTAATTTACCGCAACGCGTATCATAATTGCATAGTTACATATATAGTATTACTGTAATTTAAGGTTCCTACAGAGCACGTAGAGACCCTGCATAGGTTGCAACGGCAACAGCAACAGCAACAGCGCAACAGCAACAGGAATAACAAAAGGAACAGCAACAGCAACAGTAGTGTAGTAACACGGGCATATAATCGTTTTCGTCAAACGGGGTAAAACGTTTATATATTTTAGCATGGTGACCGTTAAAGGGTGGTAGGGTGCTAGAGACGATGAAAATAGTGGTACATCACGGGCAAGCATTTATTTGAATTTAGGACGCATTTAGAAGCTATTTTTCTTGAATATACTTCTTTATAATTCGCGGGAAGCTTGATGCAATTATAATGGGGGAGTTTTAGAAAAAGAGAGAAAACCTAGTTCGGGGATCTTTTTGCGCCGTAGTTAAGCGAATACAAGCACCCTCGTCTTGGTTCCAGGAATAAAGAATCTCGGGCCATTTACGCTCGCTATTAATCCCGAAATTTTCAAGCCGACAACTTTTCGTCAACATGAAAGATTTCTCTTGTTCGAAGTAGAAGAGATCCTAAATACCGAGGGTTTATACCAATTTCCTCTTTTTCCATAAAAATAACAAGAAAGGAAAAAAATACAAATGAAGAAAGAAGAAAAAAAATCTCCGGAAGACCACACATAGGGTTTTTATACCATATTTGAGATTATATTTATCCTAGTTATTATTATTATTATAAATAATTGAGCAAATCACATTTTTGTTTCTTTTGGCTATCAATCGGTAAAGGCAAGATAATCTTTAAAAAGATCTTTGCTTTAGGTTCGTCAATAAAGGGTTGAAAATAACTGGTATATAGGATCAACCGATTTATGGATCACGTCGTATATTTTCCCTCGCAAATTTCCAACGACATGTTTGGATTATTATATTTGTTTTCCCCCCTCAAGTTTGATATTCGTGCTAACGAGAAATTGTTATCATGTTTTTGATTTAAAAATAGCTCTTTCTATTCGTTTTTCTTGTGCTTTGTTTTTTTTCTTTTTTTATCTCACTCCGTCGGCGCTACGATGAAACAAAATATTTGTCGATGAAAGAGATACATATACGGGAGGAGGAGGTATCACAGAGTGCAACATAGGTTCGTCGTCGTCGTCGTCGTCGTCAGGTAGAAAGGGTGGAAAGGGTGGAAAGGGTGGGAGCGGAAGAAAAAAGAGAAAATTCAACGCAAAGCGAGCACATTTTAGTTTCCCACTCGCGTGTTACCACACCACTTGACGCACGGGGTACGCGCTCGCCCTGTTCTTGTTAACTTTCAAGGGGTCAGGGAGATGAGGGGAAGTCGAGGAAAAGGGTGACTGCCCCCGTTCTAGGGAACCCTATCCTCCTACGCGTATTTCGTCGCCATCCTAACGCGATTAATAAAGATACGGACACAGAGAAATACATAAATACGTAGCACGCGTATACAGATATTTTCTTTCCCTTCGCATCTCGGGTAACCACATTTATATACCTCCGTTAATTACGCGTATTCCGAACGAAAGCTACATTTTATTTCACTCCCCTAGGTTTTATTTCTTTCGGAATATAATCAAAATAATCATTATTATTATTACTATTATTATGATAATAATAACGACGGATACGTTAAATTCGTATCGTGGTTTCGCGCGTCGATTAAATAACCTCTTGAAGAGAAAAAGATTGTGCTTATATACGGCCGCGTTAGAAATATAAAATGTGTTTTCTCCAGAGATCTCTAGGAATAAAGTTAACGAGTTTGTGAAATTTCGTATATAATGTAATATCCTTGTAGAAGAAGAGCTGGAGGTGGTACGCGCTACGTGTCATTTTTTTGTTGCAACGTTAACGTATCTCTCTCTCTCTCTCTCTCTCTCTCTCTATACGTGTATTGTATGCGCGTGATTTTCTAATACCGGTAGTCACGAGCTACGTGTCGTGTTATCAAATAACATGTCGACTAGAATTACGTTGTCGATAATAATTGGTTAGCAATTAGAGGGCCGAAACCGAGAAGAATACTTGAATTTGAAACCGTATTGTGTTCTCCAAAATTATATACGAATGGTTCTCATAACTGTTCTTGCTTAAAACCATATATACCTAATAATACCTCTCTTTGATTCAATCCAATATTTTAGCCCAACTTGTAATTGAACAATTTGCATAATTAATTGGATAGTCGGGCAAGATTGAAAATGAACATGGAATCTTTATCGAGTCGAGTTTTCGAACGAACGGACAGCTAGCGTTGGTCTCTCGTTAACTATGATAGGGGTTGCTGGCATTGAGTGCAGGGAAAGGAAAATATCGATGCTGTTACTGCTACTATCCTTGGTGTTAGTACTCGTCTCTGGCGATGGTTGAACCCTCCTTTAACTTCATGATTACGTTATGGGGGTCTGTTAAACGTGCTACGGGGATAAAACTAGCTCGAATCTTAACTAAGAGAATTGGGAGAGAGTAATAAATAAAGACAATGATTGCCAAAAGGAAAGGGAGGAGCCCAATGATCGGATCTTTTTAACAAGAAACTAAACGAGAAGAAATCGTTCTAATACGTAATGATAGGTAGTTTAATATCTAACTTTATAGGAACGTCAAGATACAATCGATAGAAAAATCCTCCCAACAAAACAAACAAATTTGATAAATAAAGAAAGACAAGCGAATAGGAAGACGAGAGATGGTTTTGCAGTCTTTGGAGTTGGTTGAAGGGGTTTCTGGCTAGAGTAGAGGGAGGAGGAGGAGGAGGAGGAGATTGAGGAGGGCGAAGAGCTGGAGAAAGAGCTGGAGGAGGAGGAGGAGGACAGAGGTCTCATTAGGAGCTCTAACGACCCAGGTGCAGCACTCCCATCCCTATCGTGCTGAATCACCAGCCCCTCTTCCAATCCTCCTCTCCTTCTACCCTCCTCTCTATTCCACCCCCTATTACACACATTCTACACACGCAGACGCACACGAACGAGGAGCAAGCGCTCTTTAGCCTCCTCCTACTCCCTTTGCTTTCCTTCTCCGCTGGCTTCTCCTCTGGCTCCTCGTGCAACCCTAATCTGAAAGTCAAATTTCCTCGTGGCGACGGTAGATGTCGCGTTTGCCATCCCCCTTTCGCTCTCTCCCAGTCCCTTTTCCGTCCCTTTTCCATCCCTTTTTCCGTCCCTTTTCCGCTGTCCCTTTTCCACATCTCTCTTTCGATCTCTACCGATCTCTGTCCTTCTCTTTTCCCTGCCCTTTGGACCAGAGACTGTCCTTTCTCTCCATTCTACAAACTCAGCCCTCGGGCCTACCCGCCAATAAAACTGATAACATCATCGGGAATGTAATTACGTGTGCAGGCTACTGCCAATGCAGTCACCGTCGAGGGGATCCTGGATCGAATTAAGAAGATCCCAATGTTGTCCCTACGTTGGTCAGCCCCTTCTGACACTTTTCAATCTCTATCTTTATCTCGCTTTATGTTTCTACAAGCTTCTAGTAGTACCCTTTATAAATGTTGCTTTTATTCTAACGAAAGATTTATCTTCCTTGTAAAATACTTTGATCGAGTAAGAAAATCATCCTCGAGAAACTTTCATTTGTAGTGTTGATTAATACGATTGCTTCTTGCTAAATTCGCAATATCGACTGTTCCTTTTCTTTCTTGATTGGCTCGATTTTCGAAACGTACCTACGAGAATACTTCTCTCTCTCTCTCTCTCTCTCTCTCTCTCTCTCTCTCTCTCTCTCCCTCTTTCCTCGCGAAGAAGAACAAGAACGATAAGAGAAAGAATGAAGACGAAGAGAAAAGTCGAATCGATTTCTAGGAGTATTCTGGACGAGACGTTGGGTGGATAAGAGTCCACTGTCGAGACGATTCGGTCTTTCTCTTTCTCTTTCTCTCTCTTTATTTTTCTTCCTCTCTTACTTTCTTTACCTTCTCCCTTTCTTCTTTTACTTTTTCGAACCGGGTGGAAATGTTTCGAAAGAGCCTGGATGTTCTTTCGGACGATCCAGAATCTCTCTCAGGAAAAAGAGAATCGTTGGTCCACTTTGAGACCAATAGAGGGAAAGAGACGTAGGGAGGAGGGCGAGAAACAAGGAGACTGACCAATAAAAAGAGAAAGAGAATGATAGACCGATAGAAAAAAAAGAGAAAAAAAAAAGAGAAAAAAGATAAAACGATAGGAAGAGAAAGAGAAAGAGTTGGAGAATGAGAATGAGAAAGAGATAGTCATTCTCTCCTTTCGAATAGACCGAATAGACTTCGATAAAATGGCCGATTTTATCGTGAATACGCTACATAGATATACCTCGCGTTTCATTTGAAATTATTTAACCTCAAAGGTGAGTCGACTAAGTCGATTTAATCGCACGTACTCCTAACGATAAACTCACGGATTACGTATATTTTACATTTCCTTTTTCTTTTTTCTTTTTCTTCCTTTCTCATTCAGGCAATGCGTTCTCGATCCAATTAATTCTATGAGGCAAGTTCCTCTTTTCGAGGTTGCCAACCGTCACTCGCATGAAGTAGACCATTCCTCGTCCTTCTCCTCCTCCTTCTCCTCCTTTACCTTTTCCTTTTCGCGGCGACTTCGTGGAATTTAATCGAGCAAGGGTACCAATTCGTGCGGCAATTATCGTCCTTCGAACGGGAGTTTAACGCATCGGTAATATTCATGGCGTATAAGTAGTACTAGCTTTATCTCTCTCTCTCTCTCTCTCCCTCTCTCCCTCTCTTCAACCCTCCTTCCCTATCATTTCCTTATACGTATATATACTAGGTGTACAAATTAACGTCTCGGATATTATTCAAACGAAATTGAGTATACCTCCCTGAACGAGTGTAATTTTCATTTAAGTTTGTCGATAAAATAATGCCAGAATTAATAATGTTATTTTATTTATAAAAAAGTAAGAAAGGGAATTTTATTGGAGTGAAAACTTTTCACTCCACCGGGCATATATTTTGATCCCTTTCAAACTACAAGTTGAGAATCCTTTTTAGCCCACGACTTCAGAGATTTTCTGATGTTCTTGATAGAGCGAGAAATGTAATTGACGATTATCTCGGAAATTACTTGAGGTATCCAATAATCCTTTTGCATTTGAACGTTCTTCTGTGTGTGTCCACGTGTATGTCTACCATTTAAACGTTCGGATAGATTAACTTGAAATTTATACTAAAAAGCAAATTATTTCTGGATTGAAAATTCACGAATAGTTTTAATTAAATCCAACTATTGATTACATATTGACAATATTTTGCAAAAATTTCAATATGTTTTAAATTTATATTTAAAATAATACCAGATATATATATGTATGAATATTTTTTAATTTTTAACGCAAATAATTAAGAGTCGGATTCGACGAGAGATTTGGATCTATCTTAAAGTTTCATATTTGAATTTGAATATCATTTATTTCTATGCATTAACATGAATTTTGTAAACGGTTGAACAGGATTAATTTGAAATTTAAACTAAAAATAAAGTAACATTCCATGAAAATCAGTGAATAATTTAGTTACGATTCAAAAGACAAAATTCAAAATGGCGGCTACTAGAAATATTACAAAATTTCTAAATACTCGTATAGAAAATGCAAAGAATTCGAACTTTGCAGGAATATTTCAAACTGTATAAGCTAATACCATGAACTACGTTGATCTTTTTTTCTTTGATTTCTAAGGGAACAGTTCGTGACACTTATACTGGGCTACCCGGTATACGTACACCGTATCGAGACACATGCGTCTACGTATATATCTACATATGTTATGTATATGCATGTGCGTGTGTGTGTGTGTAGGTAGATACTAGACTCGGGCGTAAACGACATACGCACACGTATATATATATATATATAACTATATATTGTGTATATATATTCGAGGCTATGAATTTCGCAGAGCTATTTGATGCCCGTGAGGGATCGATACGTTAATCGCACTATACCGAATAGTACCGTCCGCACTCGATCGATCACCATGAAATTCCTTCAAAGTTCCTACCATTTAATCTGTAATTCCGTAATCATTACAGTTTATACGCATGCACACAGTACAGAGTACAGAGGATCATGAAGATCTTAGTAGGTGGTACTGAAAACGACGGTAACTCTACTTGCTCTGGTTATTTGGCTAATTCGTTGTAATTGCTGAAATTGCGTGGAGAAAAGCAAGAAGATGGAGGAAGAAAGATGGATGAATGCATAGATGGAGAGATAGAGAGAAGGAGTAGAAATCGGTAAGGGAAGAAGAGAGTCAACCGAGCGAGCAGATAGAAGGAATACAGTCGAGGTTGTGCATCTGCTTCGCTGCCTGTTTAGTCGCATTTGTGGCACTCGATGGAACATCCCCCTAGGGATGCAAAGCAACGACATTGATGGAAATATTTGTGCAAATTCTTGAGAAAACCAACTCAAATGGATAGATCAATTGTTACGTAAATACATGTTTTATTACAGCTACTCAATCATATTTGGAATATCTTTCGATAAGGAATATCATACTGATGCAATTCTATTCAGATTCAATTAAATTTTATGAAATTTGTCACGATAAAATCGTAGATCTTAATTTGATTTTTGGGGAAGAAGGAATACAAAGTTTCGCTTAATATCTCGATCGTTTCTAATCCTAACACTTGGTAATAGTTTGCGTTAGCATAGTTATATGTAATAATACTTAGACCGAGGGAGAGAGAGATTTCTTCTTGGGAGAAGAGAGTAAACACGATCAGGATTCGAAACGGCGTTTCTCTCTCGTCATCTCAACTTCGTTAAACAATTAGCAGTTGCGCTGTGGTAAAAGTAGGTCGCCTTTAGCAAACATCGACGCGTTTACTAAGCAATTCAGTGAGCATTTAACGAACGTTTGCTCGCATTACCTCGGAAGATGGAGATCTAATTTAATACCCTTCCGTATCTCGTAAGAAGATGCGTCTGTTCATTATTTCGACAGGGTAATAGCAAATTCTCTTCATATGTTTTACCTGCAATTTCAAAGCTTTTATTTAAAACCTTATTTAAAGAGTTGCTGGCAACTTGCGCTGGCAAGTTTCTGTGCAAGTTGATAGTTCAATTGACGATTGAAATAGTTCCTAGAACAATAACTTAGACGTTTCTTTTCAAGCGGAAAAGTCTAGGATCTATTTGGAAGCTGATATTATATCTACATCGAATACAAATTGAGAGAGGTTCGATTATAAACGTTCAGGTGCAATCAGAAAGTCCACGAGTCCTCCTCGAGTCAGTTTCTGTCAGCGAGATTGGTTGCGGTTGGTCACGATGCTATCTTAATAGCTATTGTTGTATTCGACTTGCTCCCTTTTCTCTTATTCTCTCTCTCTCTCTCTCTCTCTCTCTCTCTTTCCCTTCCTTTCTTTTCTCTCTGTCTCTCTTACTTATTCCCTAATGGAAAGAGAATCGATTTTCATTTACGAAGAGACCAACCACCGAGACAGACTGAAACTTTTCGTTCGTTCGATAAAATTTAATTGATTCGTCAAACACGACGTTTTAATCTATCCATCTCTCTTTTTCCCTTTCCTACAATATTTGTATTTTTTTTTCCCTTTCTTTCTTTCTTTCGTTTTTTTTCTCGGTGGTATCGCGCTATGTTAGAGTTACGAAAAAAGAGTAACTTTGGAAGCTATTATCGGAGTAGAACACGGATAAAACGTGTTCGGTTATTTGGAAAGTTCACGTGCACGGGGCGATGTACAACGAAACAGTATAAACGTGTTAGACTTTCTCTAACGAACGTATTATTTTGCGAGTATACTCATTACATTGGACTAGATAAGATGGTTTAGTTCGTACGTAAGCTTCTCTTTCTCTCTCTCTCTTTATCTTTCTTTATTTTCTCTCTATCTATCTCTCTCTCTCTCTCTCTCTCTCTCTCGGTTTGTCGGTTTACTCTGCTTTTCTCTTTCTCGAAGATAAATTCTCATTGTTGTAAACGACGGTCCGCCATGTTTTTGTCCGACACTGTCATGGCGATAAGTCTAATGGCTAGCCGTAACGCTTATTGCGTGCCGCCCTTGTAACTACTGATCGTTTCTACTTGGAGAAAGTTTACTTCGGTAGTCTAAAGAAAATGCTTCGAGGATTGATTATCCTTCGGTTAGAAGATTAAGTTGAACTGTTTTTTTTTTTTTTTTTTTTTTATAGTTTCTTATATCAGCGTGGTTGTGTTCATGGTTGCAATCAATTGTTGTTTTCGTATCTAATCAACGAATTCGTTTGATTAATTGTGAGTTCTGTACGAAGCAGTTGCAATTTTTACGAACGAATTTAAAGTTTAAATATTATTTCTTATTGATTGCTCTGTTTTTTTGTCTTCTTCTTCTTCAAATATGTAAAACTATTTAGATTAATGCGTCATTCATTAATTATTTCGGGTAATAAAGTAACGCTCATCGATGTTAATGAAAAAGAGAAAAATCAAATAGCACGTGGCTTATATAAATGAATCGATCACACATGCGAAGGTATAAAAGGACATAGATTGTGTATGTGAACAGGAGAAAACACGCGATCGTGCGTGGGTGGGATCAGTTTTAGTAGGAATAACAACACACAAATATCGCGCGCGCGCTCACACACATACATACATATTCGATTACACATAGAATTCGTATGCAGGTGCAAATTATCGTTGGTTTTACCACCGCGAAAAGAGCCACCAGTACGTATGCAGAGACGGGGGCTGCTAGGTAACATATTTAATTTAATTATGGGATCACATAATGAACAGCTCTCATTACCGTCCAGATTGCATCGCGGTTAACCAGTGTGCCCTTATCAAAGCTACCTGCACGTAAACGAGACAAAATGAGAGAAAGAGAGAGGCAGACGGACGAACGGATACTCAAATAGAAAGAGAGAGGGAGGGAGGTAGTTAGGGAAAATTCTACGATGAATCACTGAAATTGTAATCGTCCCACGACCAAATGCGTCATCATTTTTATAAACAAACTTTCAAGGTACCGAGAACTTATTCGCTATAATAATAACACTGATAATAATACAGCCGTAGAGTCACGTTACGAGTTCGAACGTATACGCGAACCAGTTGTCTCTGGAAAAATAAAATGCGATGAAGATATTTTCTAACAAATTCCAAACTACTAATTCCAAATGGTGGTATCTTCAAAAACAGAGGGAAGATATGTTAGGTATAAACGTTAGGTGACTCATCCTGTAACTAACTTTCGACATCGACGTCGAATAATTAGGAGAAATTAATACGTAAGATAAGAACGTTTGGAACGACTTTCTCAAATTCGTCCCCGTTAATTCTACCTTCAAATGGTGATTCATAACACTTTCGCTTAGTTGTACGAGCCATTTAAATGTCCACGGTAATAATAATTAACGGCGATGAGGGCAGTGTGTCGGAAGGGGAGAAAAGGGTGGAAAATGGTGATAGGTGGGTGAGGGGGGGGGTCAGAAGGAAAAGGGGATTGGAAGGAACGAAGAGAGGGGATAGGGCTTAGTATCTACTACTACTACTACTACTACTACTACTACTACTACTACTACTACAGTGATGATATTAATTTCGGCATTATTACCGGCGTACTAACGACGATGTTTTAACCGCGAAGCTTTGAGTGACGGGAAAATTACATTAAACGCCGCGGCAGCTCGCGGTTACCACCACTAATAATAACGTACCTGCTAATATCGCTTTTAAGGTATTTGCCTTTCGTACTTTACTAAAGTAAGCTTCGTTGCATCCTCCTTCCATCTCTTACACCATCTTCTCTTATTTACTTCGCTTACATGTTTTTTTTTTCTATGCCTTTTTGTTTGCGAGAGAATTTTCTGGATCGAGAGATTAATCCTTTCTCATAGAAATTTCATTAAATTTTAATTGTAAAAATATGTTATTATTTAATAATCCGTAAACGTGTAATGACAAAACGGTTTCATTCTAATTCGATGAGAAATCTTTGTATCCCGACGAATTAATTAAAAATGGATATTTTTTGAATATATTGTAATACGTATATTGAAATTACGGGTGTCATGAAAATGCCTCGATTTAAAGGAAAATATTTTCATTAGCTTTATTGTTATTATTATTATTATTATTACTGCAGCTTTCTGTTACCTACAAAGAGAAAGAATTGAATGAGTTAATTGATTTTTATTGTCATTTAAAAGGATTATATTTGGCCAATGTTTTTATCCGGGATTGGGGAAAAAAAGGGAAAAGTGAATGGGAAAAATAAATATAATAAATTGTTATGCAGAGAGAGAGAGAGAGAGAAAGAGTAGAACATGCTAAAATATCTGGAAACAATTAAAGATCGAGAGAATGACGTTTTAAATGAACGATCAACTTCAAATGCTTCCCGTTATTTATTATATCTCGATTATTTAACATAAATCGAAATCGTCGTTATTGTCGCTACATTTTAATGAAAACTATTAGAGTAAGTAGGATCTTCGGTTAAATTTGGCAACATTTAGTCTGTTACGATATTGACTTCTCTTCTATCAAGTTCAAATATCGATGCGAGCTCATAGTTATATTGAAAAACAAAATGAATATCGTCCTTTCTATCGTCATCGCGTCATTGTTTGCTTTTATGATCAATCCCAATACCGGACAACAACGACGACGATGGGGTGGTCAGCGAATGAGCTGGAAGAGTTAGGGGTTGAGTGTGTTACACAACGGAATTAATTTTATTTAATTATCCGATACGCGTTCGATGATGAAACGAATTTCCAAAGTGTCGAGTAAAGAGAGAAATGGATGAACGGTGTTATTTGTGTCTGGCTTGACATCGAGGTTTATTAAAAAGTGAAATTATTGGTAATCCTGTCTTTGCTTTTTCTATAGTTATCGCGCGATTGCATTTATGAAATTGCGCAAAGAGAATATGATTTTACTGAAAATCTAAATATCGGTGTTAAATTGTATATTTATGAAATAATTAATTTTTAAATTAAAAAGAATTGTATTATATACTAAAGTAGTCTTAGAAAATAACGAGGTTATAAATGAATTCACAAGAAAAGTACGAGTTTAAAATACGAGATCGAAATTTGATCTGTCTTTAAGATTTGCTATTTTTTTTTTCTTTTTATAGCAATCGATTTTTTAAATCTATGAAAAGTTGTCGAGAATGTCGATATCAATTGAATACGAGTTTTATGTAAACAGTATAACCAAAAAGTATATATATATATAATCTTCCATGCAGAGAGAGAAAGAGAGATAGGGTGGCGGGCGAGGTGAAAAGTGAAACTAGTTAATCAGAGGACTTCCTAGGTGTATATATTTGACAAGGGTTGGGCAGTTAGGAAAGGACGATTAAATTTTCGTTGAAGTTACGAATGCAACGATCCGTAACTCTATTTACGAGCAAGAGAGAGAAAGAGAAAATCGTGGACATTGAGTAGCAGGAAAAGGACAACATTAAGCGTTGGTGGCAGCCAAAAGGAAGGTTATGATGCAATATCCGTTTTTAAGGCTCTTGGATTTGCTCGTCGAATCATTGTTATTCGGGCGACTAAAGATAATCAACGTGTTTTTAAATCTTATGTATCTCTTTCTCTTTCTCATCGAATCACAAGAGGCGTACACTCCATCGTACGAACTTCTACGACTAGTAGAAGAAAGAATTTTATTCTTTCGATATTTAACACTAGAACTACCGAGGAAAAACCAAGCTATTTCTACTAAAATGATGGGTCTTTATATAAAATACCTAATAATAGAATACTTTTATATATTCATTGATTTATTACCATCTTACAAAAAGAATTGCAGAAGAATCCCTACAAACTGGTACATAAGAATGTTATCTTAAAAAGGATTGAGTGTTTTCCATCACTCCTGGGAAACAATAAATTATCCGAATGGACCCCTATAAATATGTAAAGTTTAAAAAAAAATTTTAACCCAAACGCGAAGTGCCCTTGTCAGTTTTGCATGTGTAATATGTATGCGTGTGTACGTATATGTACATACAATAATTTCTCTCCCTGCATCGCGTTAAACGGTTTTTAACCCTTTGCCAGTTGGATTTATTTTATCGTTGGTATTCGGCCAACTCGAAATTTATTCGCCGGCATATGCGTGTGATCTGTACATCTATGTAAATGTCCCTCTTTCTGTGTGTTTTCCACTAACGTGTAAACCCAACAAATTGCCCATCTCTCTCTCTCTCTCTCTCTCTCTCTCTCTCTCTTTCTCTCTTACTCTCTTGCTCTTTCTCTCTTTCTTTTTTTTTTATTTTGTTTTATTTTTTTCATTATACGATAGATACTCGAATAACGCTTTATAAAGCTTCCAGTTTGATTATTAATTCACCGATAAAATGTACCTTTGACAAATATGCGAATAATATATTTAGAAATATACATATATGTTAGTATAATATTCCAATATTAGGAAATCTATTGAAAATACAAAATTATTACATACAAAGTAATATTGATATTAAATTTGAAATAGTTGAGAACTTGGACTATTTCCTCTAAGGAGTTATTACACGATACCATATTTGGAATTTCTAATAGGAGAAAATGATCTCCGACTTTCATTTTGTATTGGTACCGTCGATAAATAATATTGAAATTTTCAATTTTTTTTTATATGAAGAAACTATATCGTATTTTGTTGCTAATAAATCTTACGATAGATCAAACATTTTTTCTTCCATCGACAATGTTTCGTATTGTTTGGCTTTCTGGATTTATGAAGAAGTTAACGGATTTAAAAACTAATCATAAAGAGTAGCGGTATTGGTTAGCACGTTGATAACACTTTCCGTGACTCCTCTTAAATAGGAGTTTTCATCCTCGTAGATTCGATAACGAAGCAAGCTTTGACGTGTTATATCGGAAGAGCCTTGGAGAACATTGTTTGTCCAGCCAACTTGCTTCGTTTCGAATTCTCTTTTCCTCTTCTAGGAAAGCAGGAAGGCAGACACAGGTAGATATAGGTTTACTTCGTCCTCTCCCCCTTCCCTCCCTTTATTTTACTCTCTCTCTCTCTTTCTCTCTCATTCTCTCTCATTCTCTTTTCTCTCCTCGATCGTGTGCACATAGAGCTCGTTCCAGTTCTAGCTCGAGCGAGTGCAATTTTTCCCCATCCATCCGTGAAACGTGAATTTCACGCTGCACGGGACAATGGTACGATCCTCAAAGTGATCGAGCTTTTGTTATCCATTCGAATGATTTCATTGGGTCATCCTAGCCGATCGGACGATCGCACGCAATTAGCGTTACCGCAACGAGGAAACTCGCTTCTGGATTTTACCGAATTCTCTTTATCTTTTTCACTCTTCTCTCTTATTTCTTTTTATTGGATCAATTTGAAAAAAAGCAAGAAACATTGAAAGATAACGTTATACTTTTTTCTATACATCTATAGCAAGCCCGCTGATAAAATAACGAAAAATGTTCCTTGCTCTGTCTTTTTATTTTTTCATTTTTTTGGGGTATAATTATACTGATAATGAGTTAAAAAATAAGAAAAATATATTTATAAAACATGTGAGTTAGAAGTAAGTTTTAAACGAAGAACTTGGAGAAAAATGTGCTTGTTTTCTTATTTTTTAGAATTTTCTCGCATATCTTCTCGCAGTTTTACCCCAGAGATATCTTTTAGAAGTCTCATAAAAAAGGGAGAGTAAGGAAAGGATTATTCTAGCATAATCGCGAATTGAAATTCGAAGAAAAGTCGAGAGTTCCTCTTTTTATTAAAATTCGCTGAGTCGTGCTTGAGGAGTTAGGTAGGTAGGTAGGTAGGTAGGTAGGTAGGTAGGTAGGTTGGTAGGTAGGTAGGTTGGCTGGTTGGTTGGTTGGTAGGTAGGAAGATAGATATCCAATTGTCTACCTACGTTGAACTAATTTCACTTCTTCCAACGAGAATGATGAGAAGAATAAGAGTAAAGTAAGAATAGAATAAGAATATGTAAGTAAAAAAAGAAGAAAAGTAATTCATCGTTGCGTTTAATACGAATCGATCGACCGAAGAAAGTCGAAAACGTGCGAGAGGGTGTTCGTTCGGCTTATTGTTTGCTATTCTCCTGCTGACTTGCTTCATCACCCCTTTCGTGTGTTACCCTTCTATGGAACAAGCAATAAGCAAGCATGCAACAGCGAGGTAAAGGGAGGGAGAGGGATTCGGTCTCGTATTAAGGCAGGTGTTTCGCTACGGTTGAATAAGAGGGAGCTTGTTCGTATTATATTCGCGTCAAAGGAACCGGATATAAGGACAGGTCATGGATGGTGAGCAACAGCAGGTAGTAGTACCGGTAGTATTCGGTATTCCGCTTTCCTACAGTGGTTTGCTTCGGATGCCTTCGCTCGCTGATTGTGAGTCTGGTTTACCGAGGTATTCAACTTGCAAGAGACCTATGGACCAACCATCGTCGGATTGCAATCCATAATCTCACTTGCCCTCTGTATTTCCTGTTTCTCTCTCTCTCTCTCCCTCTCTCTCTCTCTCCCCTCCTCTCCTCCCTACTCATTTATATTCTACGTAAAAGAGGATGTAATACCATAGGATTTATTTTCATTCTGTCATAATTAAACTCCAAGCAAATTATTTGATTTGATTTGATTTTTTCATTTTGCGGTAATTCAGAAACACCGTGGCGTATTCGCCAGTCTTCTCGATAAAAATATCGTGAATTTTAATGCCCCAAAGGAAAACTTTATGGAATTTTTATTAGTTTAAGTAATTTGGGTCAAACGATAACTTTGAGGATTACAAAATTATTCTCTTTTTAGTTCAATATGTTTAGATAGTGGTTTTGATTAGTCCAATAAAAGTTTATAGTATTCATTGGATAAAGTAAGATATTCATGAAAAGCAGAAACATATTTAGTAATTAAACAGGTTCGTTGTATTTTTTAGTATAAAGTCGAGGAAGAAATAGAAAAGACGTTGTCTTTCAAGCTCTAAAGAAAGCGAACGTCGTTTTCCCATAACCCATTAAACTTTTCCTCGCCGAGGGAAATCCAAATCGTCGAGGTGGAAAGGCAAACAAGTAAAATCGGACGAAACAGAAGTGAAGCTCTCTTTCTTTCTTTCTTTCTTTCTTTCTTTCTTTCTATTCAGCGTAGCGATTGGTTGCTACGAGAGAAAAGCATGGAAGTAGTTGCATCGAGAACAACGAAGAGAAAAGGTATAAAAATAAAAATAAAAAGTTCTTTTTGCAAGGCAACGGCGAGAAACTGAAATCGTAAGAACTTTTAACCGGGTTCTTCTGAAGTTGCCAATTTAATAGGCAACAGATTTTCTTTTGGAATGCAAGTGCAAGTGACGTCTCAAGATCAGAGAAGATCGTAAATCATCTTTATGAATGTACCGCGTTATCTACACGCGTCTTTATTTATATACACATATACAGTATTACACGTGAAAAGACGCGAAACGTATTCTCGAGGCACTCGAGTGTGAACTTTTCGAGACTACACATCGGTGGAGGAACAATAACATCTCACGGATGAAAACCACGTTTATTACCTTTCCGAACAAATGGTATTGTCGTCGTTCAGTTCCGTTGCGATTACGACGCCGATGCTGCCATTGATCAAATTAATTCTCTTCTCTCTCTCTCTCTCTCGTACCAGTGTTCGTGCCGTTCCCTTTATTTTCCCCCATTTCATCGGAGAATGTCTTCCTTAATTGTTGTTTTCCAGCCATTCTTGTTTACGGATGTAATTGTTTTGATGAAATTCTCGTAAAAAAGAATCCTCGTCGAATGGGGTTAAACAAAGTTGATCAAAGATACATATTCGGTCGTGGGAGAAACGTCAAAGGTTAGCTACTTGTTAGATGTTTATCCATGACACAGGTATACATTCGTTGTCGAAGATAATAGCCGTGGGAGTGAGATATTTAGATAGACTAAGAGATGCGTTATCGCAAATTATGTAGGGAGAGAGAGAAGTTGGGAGGACGCATTTCGAAACTTGCTCGGTTTATTTCGAATAGGAGATACGTACACAGCATCGATAGCAACTCGCATCAGACAAAGTAACCAAACTGATAGGGATCGACGTAACTTCTCGTCGCAACTTGCTACACGACTAATCACTTCGTACCATTAGTATATTATGAGAACAGTTATTTCTCCTAACACCTCTTCTATCGGAATTATTAAACGTTGTACATAGATTCATCCTCTCTATTTACGTATATTATCTATTTATTTTATTTCGATTTATATGATTGAGGGAAAAATATGAATCATTTTTAATTATCTTAATTATCCACTGCAATGAATAAATCTTATCGAAGAAGAAGAAGAGAAAAAAAGAAAGTTCGTCTATTAACTACTCATTCGAAGTTATCCGTCCCGATTCGTCAGCTGAAAATCTTGTCCTAATTAAAGTCTCGGCTAGGATAGAGGTAGGTAGCCTCGTTTCTAACCTCTCTTATTCTACTTCTTATGTTAGTGTGCCGTTGGTATACTTTAGAGATGAGGAGAATCGCGTACATACAAAACTTAGCGTGTGTGCGACTCTCGGTTAATTTTGGCGAGACGAAGAGGGAAATAGAAAAAGAAAAGGAAGGAGTATGAGCTCGCAGATAGTAGTAGTAGTAGTAGTAGTAATAGTAGGTGGGTGCTAATTATCAAGATCTCTCCCTATCGCGCGAGGAAAGTTGCTCGGGGAGAAGCGATTACACAGGAACGTGAGTATAAGTAACGCTCGTTATTGTCGTAGAGAGTTCTCCTCACGTACCATGGAAACCGTGTTGGAATTGTTCTTTCGCTCGATAATAAGTCAGCCTGTTCTCTCTCTTTCTCTCTCTCTCTCTCGCTTTGTCTGTGTATTCATACATCTATCTATTTACCTCTTTCTCCACTGATATCTAAGATCTCTCCAAGGTAAATTCTAATATATATATATATATATATTTTATCCAGTTGTATTCGTTAGTTGATCTACGAGTTGCAAAATTTCAGTTTTCACATTTCTTCTCGGTTCTTCTCGGTTCTGCCATCTTACTTGTTTTTTCTCCTAGTTTGATATTGGATTCCATCGAAGCAGACACGTTTGCTCATATTTTTCAACTTTGCCAGGTTGGCACCGAGTTGGTTTTCGTAGTTTTCCAACTGACGGAGGCATGCTCATGGTGGATTTGAAAGGAAAGGAGAAGAAGGGGAAGGGGAAAAAAAATAAGGGAAGAGAACGTTTTCTCGGATAACTTTTGACGATCCATCGATGATAAAAGTTAGCCGAGGTGACGGCAATAAAGGGAAAATGGCGTCTCTGACGTGATGTATAAATAGGTCGTCGCAACGTTATCTACCTTTGAATAAGTCGACGAAGTCATAGAAATATTCTGACACTTTTTCAAAATCAAATGACGTTTCTTAGATCAAGCGGAGAATTTTGAAATGTTTCGTACCTGCTATAAAATTACTTTACTTCTTTCGCGAGGAATATTCTCTTTTGCTATTCGTATCCTCTCTTTGTTACAACATATATTTATTTCGTTAAAAATTGATAAAATACTCTCTCTCTCTCTCTCTCTTTTATTATGATTTAATGTAAATACGATAGGAGTTTCAAATTAGGTGTCAATTTTTTGCGGCGCAGTTGGTTATGAACCGCAGCGACGTTTATAGCTCAACTTTGACTTCTTTTCTTTAACGGACGGAACAGGGTCTTAATAAGTAAATTGATATTGCCCCCGTAATTATTGCTATAATCGGGCAAGTGGATTATTCCGTTAATGGAGCGAACTTCTCGCTCCTGGGTTCACAACTTTCTAGCGACGATAATGCGTTTTCGTCCGTTCTCTTGGTGTTATTCATCGATTTTCATTGAACCGATGAACGCGTGTAAGTGTGCGCCTCACAACTTTACATATTTTCATCGGTAATTTTCGATTTCGGATAAAAGCTGACAGGAAACAAACGATGAAAATGAAATTTATTTTCTATCTGCCAGGCTGAATTTTCAATTAAGTATGAAAAGAATGAAATACGTTAATCTTTCAAAATTATCGATATATATCAGAGAAATTATATCAGAGAAATTCAATTTAATTAGTATCTTTTTAATTTCTAATTAAATAGAATGTATTAAATATGAAGATGGAAATTTCTAATAGAAATGGAAGAAATAAAGAGGAAATGCAGGTAGAATTGAAGATGGACAGGCGAGATAGGATTAGCGGCATCTGTTTAGAATGCAAGCTTGGCATTTCGGTAGTAGTCCCATTGGCCCCAAACGAACACGACGTCGTCGTTGTCGATGGCGTTTCCGATGCATCATCGAAGGTACGACCTACAGCACCGTCGCTAATTGATTGGCACGTCTCTATCGCGTGGCGTCGCGACGCCTGGGACCTCTGACGCGACTAAACGCTTGCAGAGGGACCTGCAAATGGACGAGAATAAACTGCAGACACAGAAACAGAGAGAGACGGAGAGAGTTTGTTACACTCCTGACATGAACCGATAGTATATACACATATCATACGTGCTACAAAATGATCTTGTTCAAAATAATTACAATTCAATCGATCGAGTATTTATTTTTTAAGATATGCCAATGAAGTCATTCATCGAATATTAAACACCAATGTAAATGTTGCAATCTTAAATCTCAACACAAGGTAATCCACGTACGTATATCTGAGCTCAGTTTTTAGTTTGTTATGCAGACCGATTAAAATAAGTCATTAAAAGAAGTACATAAGGCGATTAAATGTTAAGGAAAAGTATATATATAAAGAGAGAGAGAGAGAGAGAGAGAGAGAGAAAGAGGCGAAGAGCGTAGAGGGGGAGTCTGAAACTATGGTTAAACTACAAACTAATTTAGTAGGCAAATGAAGTTGAATATTTAAAAGGTCCGCACGATGATCGATATCGGGCAAGTATATTTAACAATTGCATGTTAAAATGTAAAATATTGAAAGTGTAAAGTAATCTAGGGGAAACGAATAAAGATGAATATTGAAATAAATTTGGAAAATATTCTGGAGTATATCTCCGTGTATCTTTGTATTGTATATAGTCGATGCTTTTGTCCTAACGCATACATAGATATTTAGCATACTCGCTGATCATCCGGCCATCACCGTAGCTTATTACCATTGAAATAGGCTCGCTCGCGTGTCGTCCCATGCCTGTCCCAACTCGCGTGACAGGCCCTGTCGGTGCCGCTTCGACGTGCATAATAAAGTTCACTGTCGTACTTCCTCACGGACGAGAGAACGTTCTGAGCTTTTGTGCTGGTGTAGGCTCTGACGGTATAGGACGAGCGGAAATGTGACTTGTGTATATCTATAGGGTGTCCTTCAATTTATTCATCCCATCTCTTTCAAACGTCTATCTTTTCGCGTTGTTTTAGATCATTCGGAGGAGAAGTATATTTTCTTTTCCAAATAAATCATTTCAAATAGACTTCGTATATCTTGTCCCGACAATTATCGAGCATATTATCGAAGGAATAAATTTATTAATTTTGGAACACCCGGTAGATGGCGGAAGGTTGAGGAAGAAGAGGCTTGCTGGTGCCGTCAGGGAAGTACAGTAGAAGGGGTGAAATAGGGTGGGCGAAATAGGGGGTGGTTTATCCGCAGTACAGACTCGAGCAACGTACTAACGTCGTGCCGCTTCTCTTACGTCAGGACGAAACGTTTCTTTCTATCTATCTATATCTCTCGCTTCCTTCTTGGCCCTATCTCTATCTATCTATCTATCTATCTCTTTCGTGGTTTTACGTGTCTAGGAATATTCACTACGAGAGAAAGAGAGAGAGAGAGAGAGAGGGAGAGGGAGATACGAATCTAAGCTGTCATCGACTTTTTCCTCAATGCTTCTCCGACGATTACCTCTTTTCCTTTTTTTGTGCTTGTCGTTTATTTATTGTATCGTCGAACCGGTTGAGTTACGACGAGAATAGCACGTCCTTGCTATTGCCATACTATCGAGAATTTATTTTCCGAAGCTTTTCCAAGCGTACCTTAAAGTTTATCGAGTTTTCCTCTTTTGAAGAGACGTCTTTCTCTCTCTTTCTCTCTTCTTCGCAGAGGAAAAAATAAAATAAACGAAATCGTTTCGATTTTTGTCCTTTTTCCTTGTCTTTTTTTCAGCACGGAATATTCGTTCTAGCGATAGAAACCAACGGGATATTCCAGATGGAAGAGAAAAAAAAAAGAGAAAGGTGGATAGGCAGGAGGAGATCCTAGATTACCAAACATTTCCATTCCTGACGCGAATTTCCTTCTTTTATCGGAAGCTCGTTAAAGGGGATCACCATCGTCAAATCGCATCGCGCTAAATGCTGTTTTCTGACATTTCGCTCGACGATTCGTCTCATATTTCAATTTTTTAATATCTGTATTTTCATTTCAAGGTAAAGTTCGGTGTTTCGAATATCCGCGTTTTGATTTTCCAGGGAATTTCAGCTGTAAAAAGGGTTAAAGATTCATTATCGAATTTTTATCTTGTTTTCTTTTTCTCTTCCTTTCTTTTGCTTGTACTTCGATAGCAATGCAATCATTTGATTTGGGATTAATATGTAATAACGAAGAGAAAATTTATGACCAATCCCTTTTCCGTGCGCGTATATCATTCTTGTCAAGATTATTTAAATGTCAGGCGAATGGCGTAGAGTAAACGGAAAGATCAACAACGATTGCTATCGCTAGTTTGTATTCGTTTTCGTAACGACACTTTTACGTGACGTCCCGTACTCATCTAATCTTTCATTCGATTTACGAGGAATAAAGCCAAGGAAGCGTATTTATGAAACTTATTGCCTCACGAGGCAAGTCTTTCTACAGCTTTAAGAACATTTTCTTCCTAGTATCTCATCCGCTATCACAACCAACGCCGTTGATCTTATCTATCCTATAAAATCCTTCCTATAAAATGTAGCAGATCTTTAAGAAATATACTCTACCATTACGCATATTCGTTTTACGCAATACCGTGGTATCTCAGATTCTTTAACCATTCTTAAACTCTTTATTAGTTAACAATTTCAAGTATTCCGATCGTAATGAACAATTGTTGCTGTTTAGATTTCACGATTAAATTTAGCTATTGAAAATCTCCTCGGGCATTAAATGCAATGTTTATGTGTAAATGTTTATATGTACCATATTCTAATATCAGGTTCAGATTTGAACGATCAGATTTCAATAATCGAAGATCGATATTTATATGACGAATTTCAAATCAATTGTGCGTTTAGAATGGTTTACATATTTAGTTTTGAATATTAGATATTAATAGTCATAACGTTTAAGAAGAAAATAAGGATTTTCTTACCGCCTTTCATTATTCAGCTTTTTCTTTCGGTTCTTTTGAAAGATAATAAGGTCGATGGCATATCGATAGAACGATCAAAAGAAGATTCAATAATTAGACTAAATTGATAGATTTCCATTCTCGATTCTCGTGTCGAGTAATCGGCACATTACGTCGTTTCTTCTATCCTTGCAAAGAGCTTCGCGAAGAAGTCATTCGAATAGATGAGTGACAAAAGGACGTCTGTCTTCCTCCTTTTCTCGACAATGGAACCTTTGGAATTGAGATTATTCCCGAGCTAATTTCCTTCGGAAGACGACGTCTCTTCTTTTTTTTTTTTTTTTTCTCTTTCCCCCTAATCATTTCCATGAATCATGTCAGGCCAACGTCAAGTTTTTATTCGTTAAAAGATATATCATCTTTTTTATCTATTCTTTTTACGGGTTGCGTATTCAAGATGTACTTGTTCATTAATATTGTTTTGAAATAATTTACGAGATGATAAATTTCACACATTTTATATAATCATCAAAGTGATTTCTAAAAGATTAAATAAAAGATCTTTTCGAAGTTTAATAACCATGACTCGACGGATACTTTAGAAATTATTATAGCCCAAAATTAGATATCTGTGTACACAACAGATATGGTGCATATAGAGATAAAGATTAGTTTAACCCAAAATCTAAACAACATCTTCCCTTTTCTCTGGTCTTTATCTTGTATTATTTCTTCTTTCCTTTTTTCAGACTAAAAATAAGAAAAGGAATAAAATGATAGATAGGAAAACTAGCGAGAGAGGCGTTTTTCGAAACCGCGTAGGCAAAACGACGAAGGGTAGGTTGCGTAGGGCGATGGAAGAGGGTGAAAGGGGAGGAGGTCGTTTTACTTGGATGGAACTCGATCGCGCGTTTCCTTCTTCCCTTTTCGAACGTCTAACCAGCACGGCATTAAACCGACGACCGCTTTTCATTCAGACGCGGATCGTCTTCCGCGCCGCCAAGTGGAAACAGAAAGGAAAGAAAAAGAGAGAGAGAGAGAGAGAGAAAGAAAGAAAGATAGGGAGATAGAGAGTAGAGGGTTTTGCTCGAAGAAGACGAAGGGAATGAAACGAGCGAGGAAGGAAAAGAAACACGTAGAAGACCGAGCCCGCGTGGGGAGGAATGAACTTCGAAACATTGAATTTAAAGTCGATTTCGTGAAACTCGTTTTACTCAGACCGCCATCTTTAAACCCTTATAAAGTTATGTCATTTTAAAATCATTCATAAATGCATAAGCTTATAACGTAAATATAAAAGTTTCCTTTTTGTACTTTCTTTTATTGTGTTTTTTTTCTAGGCACGCAAAATATTATCTCACCGTAGGTTAACACATTTTTCAATCCTCTTCTTTTTCTTTTCCGATTAATCTAACTTCGAGTATCATCGATCTTTTTTATTTCTTGCTTTTTCTTTTTTTTTTTTAAACATCTATTTATACAACCGATCATTTCGTTCGCGAATAAAAGATAGAAAGTAAGAATAGAAATTTTGGATAGATTTAAAACGTTAGTAAAATATTATAACATCGAGCTATTTTCCTTTATCATATTAAATAGATAAGTTCGTTTATATAATTACAGTTTTATTTTTGTTACTATATTTTGAAAGAAGAAAATAAGGTTAATCATTGGGCCTTAATGAAATAATATGAAAAGAAAATGGTGTAATGTAATGTGAACGATCGCATATATACTTGTCGTTAAAAGGTGGTCTAATTTTACACATACTCGCGTAGAAAGTTTATAGAACGTTAGAGGGACGATGCATTCAGGCGACACGAAAATGTCGAGAAAACGAGGTCGAGATGGTTGGACGTTTTAAATGTGAATGTAGGATAACTCGACGTGGTGCTGCTACTACTATTAGAGGGTGCCCACCCTCCTTCCGTCACTCTTTTTACCCATTGTCGTCGTCGCCGTCGCCGTCTTCACCGCGGTCGTCGTCATCCTCGTCGTCGTCGTCGTCGTCGTCGTCGTCGTCGTCGTCGTCGTCGTCGTGGAACGCTGGCTAGGATGGCCTGTAAAACTTTTAAGCCGTGCTATCAAATTACCATTCCCCTCTGTGCGACCAACTTTCGCGAACGAGACATTTCCCAAGTACCCAAAAGATATTGTCTCTATCTCTTTTTCCTACGAGAAAAGTGGAGAAGAGAGCATTTTTTTTCCCCCAAGATAATTCAATTCCACCAAAACATTCTCTGCGACGTATGAATCGAATGAAGAGCTAACTTTACGATAATAATAATAATAGTAATAAACATTTGTAGTTTTTGAAAGAGATTTGCTTCACGAATAGGGAAGAAGAAAAGAGATTATCTTGGAATTCTCGTTGAGCGAGTAAATCATTGAATATCGTTTGTGGATGATATCTTTCTTGTTGTTTCAAATATAAGTCTGTATTGGTACATTATTATCTCTCATAGAGTTAAAACAAAATTAGAGAGAAAGATAGACAGAAAGAGCTTACAAAGCAACCTTTCGATCTAAAGGGCCGATTACTCTAATTGGGCTTTCACTCGAGTTCGTAATGGCGCGCATAAATACAACGTTAGGATACACTCCTCGGTTTAAGCTTATCGAGTATGTCGTTGGCATCGCATCGCATAACATCGCTCGCGGAAATTAAAAGCTCTCCCGTTTAATTATCAACTCTTTTCGCTCGGGCACATATTTGCTCCAACGACGATAGTCGCTGCTGTCTTTTTCCTTCTCTCTCTCTCTCTCTCTCTCTCTCTCTCTCTCTCTTTTTTAACTTTCCGATAATGATACTGCTTCTTAATAAGTCGACGAACGATATACTCGCAATTTCTTTCGCGTTGTATTCATAAAATTAAGGTCGTTGTATGTATAAAGTAAAAAATAAATACAAAAAAGTAACGAAGAGAGAGAGAGAGAGAGAAAGAGAGAAGGATATTAAAACGCGTCCGTGGGCAACCCCGAATATATATATCGAGGAGTCTTTTTTTTTTACGTCGGTATTTCGAAAATATACGACCCTTTCGAGCGGGTTTGGCAAGCTCGGAAAGCTCGAGGAAAAAAGTGAGTTTTGAAGGGAGGTGGGTGGAAACAGAAGGGGTGAGTTAGGAAACGCGGTCGAGTTTCGAACGACCACGACCACGACGAAAATTCGATCTACGTATACGTATACGCGAATATCTGCGCTCTCGTCGTCGTATGTGCTTCTCTGTCGGAGTTTCTGTCGGAGTCTCTGTCTGCCTGCGTTCGCCGCCTGTATGTGTTAGTGAAACGGATGTCCGTTCGACCTTTGACCCCTGTGCAAGGGTGGTTCTAGCCAATTCCCACCCTATCTCCCTTCGTTTTAACACAGACACAGGGAACGCGAGAGAGAGGGAGATAGATAGAGTGTGTGTTCCCAAGCGGAGCAGCAACGATTCACGTTGTTCTACTTCGCGATGCGCGCCACGTACACGACGTATTAACGATTTATCCTCCGCCACGTATGGCGATAGCAATTTATGCCGTGTGTCGCGTGCGCCCGTGCATTCTGCATAAACGCTAACGTTCCTACTCACTGTTTACTCTTCGTTTCTCAACTTAACGCTCATTTCCGTGTTCTTCTTCTATCAAAATGGTTAACGTCTCTTAATACGTACTCATTTTCTCCTCACGTTTTCTCACGTTCTACCACATTCGAAATCTATCTCGCGTCTGTCCATCGTATTACGATTCGAGTTAGTATTTCAATTTCATTTTTCAAGTGAGAACTTCTTTAGCCGCGTTAGACGATTTATGGTAGGGGAAAATCTTATGGGTTCGCGTTAGCAACATCCTAATGCGCGCGCATACACATATATACACCAACACATTGTATATTCTCGATTATATGTGTGTGTTAGCGTTTTTAATTGTAATTTTTAATATTACAATCAGTTTGAAAAATTCAAAATACAGTTTTAAGTTTTCACTTCTATCAGCAGTCTTCATGACTGCCTCCGATTTTGTTTTTTTTTTTATTATTATTTGGCGTGACAAAGTACTCGATAAAAGAAACAGTTGTTGGACAAACTATATACTCTCTGTATATCTAATGTATGCATTTTAATCAGCTGTTATTTAATGTAGATTAAATAGAGAAGGAAATAATAGGGAAGGGGGAGGAGGAGGAGGAGGAGTTTGCGCATAAGTTTTCTATTAGTTGCATAATTATCAGATACCGTATAATCATTGTTCGTGTATTAATACGAGGTCATTTGAGAGTACTACCCTTTGTATGTCGTATATGTATTCCTGCCAATTTGTTGAGAATAATAGGGGTCTTTCCTAGCGTTCGTTTCGGCTGCTCCATTTTGTCCGAGGCAAAATTAAAGGGTGCAAGAACGTAGACAAAGCACGAGCTAGCCTTCGGTTGATGGAACTTTTATAGCTTTAACTCACCGAGCGAATGTTCTCTAGTTCACGCGTTCCAGTATTCTACAAGCGATCGAGAGAAGCGTTTTTCTTTTTTCTATTTTTCCCTCCTTCCCCATCCCCTCCCCCTCCTCCTCTTCACTTTCCCCGATAAAAAGAAATAAAGAGGGAAAAAAAACAAACGTTTACGTTTCACTTGCTCTAAAAAGAACAAAATTCTCTTCTCTTTCTGTTTTATATGTGGTTAAATAGATATTTAACATTTTTTTCATCTCTTCACTTTTTTTTCCTGTTTTTTGTTTCTTTGCATTTTGGAAATAAAACGCGTCTAGCTGTCTCGTGGTATAAAAAGGTTCATTAAAAAAACTAAAAATAATAATAAAAATGATTTATAATTCTTTATCGAAAAATTGTTACGAACATTTTTGCATTGTAAATAATTTTCAACGGGTTATTATCTTTAGCACTTAATGTTAACTTTAATTACCTTAATTTGCTTGTTATTCTCGAGATAGTTATATACATGTTAATTTGATAGGTAGAACCAGATATATTTGAAAATCACATTTTCTCCTCCTCTATTATCCTATCGCTTCTTGTAATTCACGACTTTATTATATTACGGTGCGTGCATCGATCTATCCTATATATGTGTCGTTTTATGTAACATATACACTATAATTTCTATATATATATATATGTATGTAGATACATATAGAAACGTGTAACGTTTTCATAAAGTCAAGCGATATTTGCGAGCTTAATAGCGAACATGAGTGCTTGTATTTACCAAAACGTATCCTTTTACTTCCATTAGCGAGTAGTAATCGAAGTAAATGAGCAGTTTTCTCGAACGCTTTGCTATTAATTTTACTAATTCATTTAAAAAGTTTGAGTTTTTTTTATTTCCAAAGTGGGGAAGGAGAAAATAAAAAGAAAAAATAAAAAAGAAAGGAATTGGAAAAAGATAAAATAAATATCAATATCTCTTTTTCGTTTGTTTATAACCAATAACAAACTTCAATAAATTAGTACGCTTAATATCGAGTATTTCTGACAAATTGTAAAAGTTACGAACTGGGACGGTTGTAAATTTGCTTGAATTTTTTTGAGAATATCATTGAAATTGATGTTGTTGCTGTCTTTTTTTTCGTATTATTTCTCTTTTGTTAATAGCGTAGTCGTTCGATAGAAGATATTTATCACGAATATGACGTATGATCCTTGCCGTCGACGTTTCCGATCAAAGAACGATAATTGAAATGGTTCTCCTTTTCCCCAAATCCGTTGGGATGCTTTTGCCGTTGGAGCATTCTAACTGATGAATCCACCACGGTACGATGTTACCGTAGAAAAACTGACTGAGTGAGAAAGAGAGATAGATAGATATCATAGTTGGCCCAGATTCAGCTCTGGAAGCTTCATGGTAGATTATTCATTTTTCTCTCCATTCGAAAAAGGATTCCTTCATTTTTCTATCTCTCTTCCTCTTTCTCGATGTCTGGCTCGAATTTCATGTAAGCAAAAAATAGAGAAAGAGAGAGAGAGAGCAGGCAATCTTCGTGCGTAGGAAAAATCAACAATCGCGTTGTTTTATTTTTCCTTTACATATTTTATTTCTCTCACTTTCTTGATTTCTTTCTTATTAGTAACTGTATCGTAAAAATAATTTGAACTGAGACAAAATTGATCATTTGATCGTTAAATTATAGAAAAATTGTATCATTTTCTCTCTTTATCTTGGCAAATGTAAACGATTTTATAATGAATACTTCTCCTTGTTTCTTTTTTCTCGTTTTCTCTTTCACTATATCTTTATCTTTTTACCGTATATACGAGACGAACGAATGAACGAACGAGCGAACGAACGAGAATCGTATTTGTCGTCAAATAAACTCTAAAGGATTCCTTTCCTGGCACGAGGCGAGGATTTACAGTTGCCGTAAAAGCGTTCTGAACGTCAATAAGCTTTCTATTATCGCTATTTCTTTCTTTCTTCCATTCCAACGAAATCGTCTTCTCTTTCTCTTTCATTCTTTCATTCATTCTTTTCGCCTCGGTTGAATCGACGATGACTTGTTTTAAACAGAAGTTAATAAACATAATGACGTATTTCGATAAGTATAAAAATAATCAAGAAGGAAGAAAAAGTGTTATTAACATTGACTAGATATTTGAAAATACAAAATACCGTATAGCGGTATAAAGATGTAACAAATGCATTATAGACTCAAGATTGCAAAAGATAAAGAGATTAAAAGATAAAAAAAGTAAAAAAGTAAATAAATAAAATGTACACACACCTATACCGTAATGTCGTATGTGGGTTCGCTTGGTTATCACTTTTGTTCGTTTTTTTGCAGTTACGTTCGTTAATCCTCTTTGCATTTATTCGCTTTCACGGCAAACCAACGTCCTAATTCTTTCGGCAAACCGAACGATATCTCACACGAACGGAAATTACGATCCAGTTTCCGGTTGACCCGCGTACGTATCGTTCCCCCCTTTGCTGCCCTCCTTTCCTATTTATTTCTTCAACATGGCGAGTGTATTTCGATTCGGCATAAACCATGTTATCGAACATCTCAATTTTCTACGTTACTCGATTTCCTTCGGTATAAATAAATACATCTGTAGATAACGTAACTCACGTTTGTTGCGTGTATGTGTGTACACGTTAATCGACTTTGCAGGTAATATAGATTTTAAGGTCATTTATTTGTCTTCCCGTACATCGATACAAACGTTCTCGAAATGTAGCCAACTTTTCTATTCGATAGGGGTAGGATACATAACGTCCCTAATACATACACATGTCGTATTATATACTTAGGAGAGTATTTGCGTTTGTAGAAAGGGAGAGGTCAGAAATCTCATCGAACAACGACGTTCATTAAAGCCGTCCTCCTGGTGGCATCGAAGACAAACGCGTCAATTAACTCGGTCGTGTCCACCAATTAAGAGATGGAAACTGTTTAATCGTTCGCAATTAAAGAAGGTATGGAAGAGTTCTTTCATTCGACCCTAAGAGCCCACCCTACCCCCCTCACCCCACTACTAGTCTCCTTTCATTTCTGACTACTTAACAAAATATCTATGCTCGAGTTAAGTCTATTTATATTTTTATCAACTTTGGTATCTCCTTCTCTTCTTAAGGATTATTATTAAAGTTGGTTTCAAAAATTGGTGAATATAATGAAAAGGATCGTTAGTCAAATGTAAATCTCCCTTGATTTATTTGTTGTCGTTGGTATCTATTTTTTAATCAATTCTCGTTTTTTTTAATCAAAACGAGGAAACGAAGATGGTGGAACTGTTTTTCCCGAGAGAAAAAATACACATACTACATAGTACATATGTAGGATACAGCTAACGGGCCCGGACACGTTCGAAACTGTGTAACGAGTTGTATTGGCCTCATTCTCTCCTCTCTCTCTCTCTCTCTCTCTTTCCTCTCTCTCTTTCCTGTCTCTCTTTCCTCTTCTTTTTGTCCCTCTCTCGTGCTCTTGCTCGTTCTCGTTCTCTTTCTGCAACAACGAATGCACTCGGTCATATACGAACGATATTCGTAGTTAGTCCCTAACGAGCGCTCTCGGTAAATTGAACGACGACAATGTATGTGAACGTGAACATAAGAATTCGTCGTTGGATTCTCTGAAAAATGTAATCAAATTTCTTTTCTCTCTCTTTTCTTTAGTTCTCGATTTAGAGTTTAATTACAACTGACTTTTATACTTGAATATTTCGTTATTCCATAGTCATTGACAGATCAGAAATTAGATAGTACTCATTTAGTTTCACTTTTGATCCAATTACTCGTAATAAAAAGAATTAACGAAAACGATTTTTATAATATAAATTTTTAAATATAACGTAACAAATCTCTTTTCAATTTCTGGATATTCCCTCTGTAATATCATCTGTTATCGACAGAAGATATCGCTACGATCTGAGATTTAATTTCATTTTTTCTTCTTTTTTTTTTCGTTAATAACAATAAATACTATTTCTTTTCAATGTTATAATCACAAGTTATTAATTAATCTGGACATTTCATTTTTTCCATTTATCATTTCATTTTTTTACGATTAACTTTTCCAGCATTCGTTTAATTTTCCAATTTATTTGTAACTCAAATTCACGAATAAAATATCTCGTATGAAGTTGACGCGCAGTTGCTTGGGAGACAGTGCAATCGGGAAAACCACTACAAAGGACTAATTTCCTTGGGTGTTAACGATATCATAGTGAAAAGAAGAGATACGAGTTAGGGAGAAGAGACATTCTCCTCTCCTGTACGGATCCTTTTCTTCATTCATTCATTCATCTCCATCGTTCGTCTAATTCCCTAAGCCGTTTTTCCGGATAATGCTCGTGGAATCTCTCTTTCTCTCTCTCTCTCTCTCTCTCTCTCTCTCTCAATCTGCTCGTTCATCGATTACCGAATGAAATTCTTTCTTTCTCTTCCTTTGGAAGTCGAAGCAAACGAATCGAATAGACTCGACTCGATTGGAACGAATGAGACGACGGTAATACGTTTTTAATCGCTTCGTCTGTCCTTGCCTCGATTTCTAATCTAAATTCATCTTCGATAAGAAAAACTCGATCGTTGGGTATGCAGATGTACGAAGAAAATCCTTTCTTTTTTATTTTTGTCCAAGAAAAAAAGAACAAGTTTTTTTTATTAAAATAAAATATATTCGTATAGAATAAAATGATCAAATGCGCGTATCAATCGTCTAAAGTAGATAGAATTACGTGATCGCGAGTTAAGAGCAAAAGACTATAAAATATATTTGATCGTTTCTTCTCATTCATAATCGTCCAATAATTAGAGTTATTATCTTCACGATTAAACACGAAAGAGATATGTGTATGCGTATCGTTGATAGATATAATTAAATAATCAATAGAAATGTTATTAGAACGTTTATTCTGTTTCTAGTTTGTTAATCGTTCAATACGATTATAATTATCTTCCTAATTAAATACAGAAGATGCATATTTTGTTGGTATTATAGTTAAATAGCTAATACAAAGTCTATTCATTCGTTCATTTGCTCTCTCTCTTTCTCTCTCTCTCTTTCTATTTCTCTCTCATTCTCCGTATAGTTCATTACAATAGAGTTGCTAATTACTCGAGAAGAACACCGGCAGAAGTAGTTTCGTGTCGTTTCATAATCGTTTTCAAGATCGACCAGATGCTTTCTCGCAACTGAGAGCTTTTTCCTGAGCCGAATTATTCTTACTTCGTTCTCTCTCAACGAAAGACAATGCTTTATCGTAGAATCGGGAGAAAAGCTCGTTGGGTGAACGTGAGGAAAGAAGAAGAGGAGTAGGAGGAAGGAAAACGGGAAGGGAGTTCTCGAATAGAAACTTTCCTTTCCACATCGACGTTTCAAAAATTTTTCTCTCTTTTTTCCATTTCTATTCTTTTTTATGTACGACTAAAATCGACCATGAAGAAACAGGTCAGTGGAAATGTACCCTAAGCAAAATGAAAAACGGCGTCATGTATGAAAAAATTAAACCTTTCTGTCTTTCCATTTAACATAGACCGAAATTAACTTCAAAAGTAGGCAAAAGGATCATTTAACTCGTACATCCTTTGAAACAATGTTAGTCTGTACTGAAATATATTCGAATTGTATGATTGGTTTAGTTGAAAGATTTGTTTGAGTAAGACAAAAGTTGTATTAGAATTTTAATAACTCTCTCTCTCTCTCTCTCTCTCTCCTTTTAATTATTATTTTATATCTTATTGAGAAAATAATCAATTTCTTATCTCTTAATGTACCATTTGAAAACTTAAGATGTAATGAATTATTGTATATTGAACCTCATTATAACTCATATGGGTTCTACAGCTTTTTCAATAGAATGTTTACTCATGTTAATCGTTATTGTAATCATTTTGATATTTTCTCTCAATCAATTTCTACTGTAAGAAATATTCTTCAAAGTATGTTATAATTTTTATATTAAGTTTCGGATCTCTAATAATTGTATTTTCTTTTGTACTAATGGGTTTATACCGTAAATTAAATAAATAAATAAATAAATAAATAGTACAGAATTTCTATCTCTTTTACAAGTATTTTCGCGTTGACAATCGCTAAGGAATCTCTAGCATAAATCTATCACTCTAAGAATTATCGCGAAACAGCGTGGAAAGGTCTGTCGTGTCGTTAATTAATTTAACTTAGGCTATAAAAAAAAAGATGGTAATAAAAATAATAATAAGAGTGGCGAAACACAAATTAGACATTCTTGTATGTAATATATTAAAAAAAGAAAAAGAGAAAAAATAAAAAGAAGGCGAAACACCTAAATCTAAAAATAAAAATAAAATGGAAATAAAATGAAAGGGATGTAAGATCGAATAGTCACGCGACACGTATTCACGATATTTATTTATTATTATTAGTTGTTTCTTTTTTTAAATGTTGTATTAATAACCCTTTTGAAAACCCAACCCCCCGAACTTATCTTTTGATACAAGATAACCATCACGCGAGACGATAGTCTCGCTGAAATTTCGATCTCGGGTAAAAGCAACAAAACACGTCGAAACGTCCGCTCGGTTGCTTGGTTAGAAGATAAGAGTTTTTGGGAGTAGAATGTGGAGAAGGGCAGTGTGGAGAGGAGAGGAGAGGAGAGGAGAGGAGAGGAGAGCAGGTGAATCGATCGTATCTACTTGACAGTTGCAGTTCACTGCCGTCACGTAAACAACTACCGGGCTTCCACGCGAACGTAGAAGAAAACTCGGTAGGAGAGTTTGAGAGCTCTCTCTTGGCTTGCATGTTCGCGTTAAATTATCCCTTGAAATCGCATGATCGTGCTTTACCTTGCTCGCTAAAAGCAAAACTCACGATATACATAATACCGTTCGTTCCTTCGTTCATTCCTTCCTTTCTCCCCTTCCCTTTTTTGGATTTTTCTGACACCGTCATTTTCTGGTACCGCCTACGGTTAGCTCCGATCGTTACTTCGACGTTTACCGAATCCCATTCCCACTCTTTTTCGAATGATCGATGACTTTTAAAACCTCTTCCTCTTTATTTTATTTCTCTTTAATTAATTCTATTTATTTTTATCCGTACAATTTTCTACTTGAAGGTTACCGAAAGTATTTTATATGGATTCAATTTATATGGGATGTAATATGTAAGCTTTTTATATATAAATATAATGTTTGAAATTAGAGCGTCAGAAGAACGTCAAGGTTTTATTCAACTTCATAAAAGAGTTGATATTATGTGTCCTTAATTCTGAAAAAATGAGTCTATTAGTTATTTCACACCACATTTTTTTTAAAGTAAATTAATTCAATGTAATTTTGATGATATCGTCAAAAATGAACCATTAGATAGTGGTTGTAATTTCAACATTGGAATTCAAATACAAAATCAAATGCAGTTTATGAAATATCTCGAAACAAGAAATGTATGATTTTGACCACTTTTATAATTATGGGCACATATGCATATATATCTAATTATTAGAATTTTTCTATCTCTGAATTCGTCGCGGCGACAAAGCGGTTAGAAGTCTCGCGCGCCTGCAATTTAATTGGGATAATCTCGTTAAGAGTCTTCCGCTTTTTTAAGAATCGCTCGAAAACTCTTCCTCAACCCCCTCCCCACGAGAGAGAGAGAATTAATGCCGCCATTTTTAGCCGTGTCTCTCGACGATGGTGGCGGCATCTCCTGCATACTTCATTCGCCTTTCCTTCGAATAAAGTCGACATTTACTTCTACCCCCGCCCACCGTTACGTCATTTACGTGACTCTCGATCGTTAAAACGCATAATTATGTCGTATTTGAGAGTGAATTATTACTTAAGTTGTTGCATCATTCCTTTTATAGATAGTTTTTTTGTTTGTTTTATTTTTTTTAATTAAAATCTATATCATTTTGAAAATGATCTATAGCTTGTCTCCTTTAATTACTAGCTTCTTCTAAATTATAAATGAAATAAAAGTTGTTTATTTAATTAGATGTAAGAAAAATGATAAATTATTTTAACTCTTACTCGGGAAAACTTTATCCTTATGTTTACGCAAACATAATTTGAGCAGAATTTCAAGACTCTAAGAGAATTGCCAGGGGTTGTTGTATAAATAATTTGCGTATTAAAGAAATTTAGTTGAGACTACTTTTTTCAAGATGATGTAAGGGGTGGGTAGTTTGTTCAGAATAAAAATTCGACGAGACATATTCGCGTACCTTTGAGATATACCTTTAACGTTACTCCATATTTTTCTTTTCTTTCTCTTAAAGTTTCCCCAAGTATTTAAACGATAATCGTTTATATAATAAAGAGAAGGGAAAACGAATCGCATTATCTATTCGCATAGGTTACGCTCGTATTATGCGGAAAGGGAAATTTTGTTCGTACAAATTTTCAAACAAAAGATTAACAATTACGTAAATTTATGAAAGAAAATTTTTATTCGGTAACGTTTCGCCTCCCTTTGCCTTTCTCGTTATTAAATTCTCGTAACGAAACGTAAACTTCTTCTTTTTTTTTCGTTATGCTCGCAGTACCGGTGGTGCGGTACTCTTTCATTTTGCTACTTTGCTTTGAGATAAAAGGTTCAAACTTCACAGCTTCGCCAGTAGCTTCGTTAAGGTTCTTTTTTCACGAGAAAAATCTTGTCAAAGTCTTCGGTATAAGCGAAAAAAAAGGAAAAGGAAGAAAATAAATAAATAAATAAACAAATAAATAATGCAACATTTGGATTTTCTTTTTTTCGATTGCAGAGTCGATATATCTATCAGATTTTTGTATTTTATAAGAAAATATATTCTTAACTTGTCTCTAATGTGGGAGTATAAAAATATTTCTTACTCTCTCTTTGTCTCTACTATCCTTCTTTTCTTATTTTTTTCTTTTACTGCGTTTGAATGAATGATTTTTGAGCTAAACGCATAGATAGCTTTGTTGAATAGTCGAATAATACGGAGAATGAATATTTTTGCGTACTTTTGATACGAATCAATTGGAAATATATTCATATATATTAACATAATATTAGTATACATATATTTATTAGCCTCTTTGATGATACATTGTGAACAATTTGTGGTAATAAATTCATGATTCGCTAGAGACCAATTGTTAACAAATCGAAAGGACATGTTCAAATGAAATGTTCGTTTATTGGTCAGCTAATTAACTTCATATTCGATTAACGTACTTCATACGTTTGTTTTCTTGCTTATGAGTTAATTAATCTAATTAGTTGGCAAAAGAGAGAGAGAGAGAGGGAGAGAGAGGTCACGCTTAAATTCCATCGTTTGTAACTTCTTGGTTCAAAGGTTGAGCAAAGTAACCAATTTGTCTGTCATTTTTTTTCTATAAGCTCGCGCTGTAACATCGTTTCAACAAATTTCAGGAATAATTTATTATCGTGTTACGGATATGTAACATCATTTATTCATACCAATATTTCAATGGTTTCTTTTCGTTTAAAAAAACATTCGTCTTGAATAAAGCAACAATGAATGAAATTATTAACAAAAATCCATACTCTTAAATGGTTTTCTTTCTCTTCTTATTCTGAAATAATAATAAAACAAAAATCATCGGTAGAATTATTTTTCTCTTGTCCCAGTGTTTGGTAGTTCTCCAAGACTTTTCTCGAACAGGTGAATCAATTTTCAACGATCTATCGCACGATTAATTCCTTTTCGTAATCCTCGCTTTATTGAATTCTTCTTCGGCTCAGAGCTTTCTCGAGTAAGAATGTTTGTGCATGATCGAAGACTATTAATCGAACATCGATGATTCCGACTAGAATGAGAAAAGAATTAAAAAAAAAAGAAAGAAAGAAAGAATGAACGAAGAATCCTCGCATTTTTTATCTCTTTGATAAAGTTCAATTTATTCCAGAGATATCTAACACTTTGTAATGAACTTTTACAATTCATTTCCACGATAATGTAAGAGTTTTATACAAGATCCGCAAACGTATATCGAAATTTGGATTGTTTAATTCGTTTGTTCATTAAAAAAAAAAAAATCAGGAACTTGATATATGTTGCTCGAATGAAAGTATTGTTCTTTTTTGATGAAACATTAGATCATATTTTGTAAACGAACAAAAATTACGATATTTACAAATGTTAGATGATTCAAAATGGTTGAGTAAAATTCGATAATCTGTACCGAGAGACACCAAACGTGTATAAAGAAAAGCAGTAAAGTTACTTTAAAGTGGATCACGATCGTATAAACACCTTTTCCTTCTTTGACTGTCTCTTTCCATGTTTATCTCTAGTACCCTCTTTCTTAAGATCGACGGTCGATTTGCTTCGACCAATCCTTGTCCAACCTCCATCCAAACCCTCCTCAAGGCTTTGGAAAAAGCGACGACCATTCGAGTTACCATCCAGCAAACATATACCTTGGTGGTGATGGTTATGATTTCTATGCAAAACACACTCACTCGCGACCTTATTTCTCAAGGTGATTTTTCTTCTTTCTTTCGACTACAAGGACGAAAGCTATCTTGGAAAAGCTTTGGTAAAGCTCCCGCAGTGAGCTTCTATCCTGGACGATGTAAATCTTTGACCGGTTTCGAGAAACCTTTCCTTTTCTCTCTCTCTCTTGTTCTTCGTTCTTTCATTTTATTTTTACTTATTTTATTCTCCTTCCTTTTATTCCTTCCTTACTTTCGTCCGAGAACCTAAGTACATATGTATCCAAATATATACGGGTATCTGTGTATGTTTAGATGTATACACCTACATACACACGTAACTGTGTCTATGTAGGTACAATCTTGGGATTTGGAGAACGTCGTAGCGATATTTACGCGACACACGTAACGATTTTCTTCTTTATTTCTTTTCCTGGATTATCGTCGGATGGGAAATCGTCTAGGGGAAAATATTCTATAGGGAAATTTGGTGTATTCGCGGACGACTAAGATGGAAAATCTCTGTGGTGTAAAAGGTAATGTTAGATCGTTGTGTTGTACGAGACGATCGATCTTAAAAAGATTTGTTAACATTTTCTTCTATATTAAAATGTATAAATAACCTTTCATACCTTATCAAATGTATATCAGTCGGATTCCTGGGAGTAATCGATTTTCTTGGAATTGTATTATTTAATTAAACTCGTTTCCATCGTTTCTCTTGCATATAACACGTTTAACTTGGTTTATTACCATTTTTTTTCATAATATTTAACGATAATGATAATAAAATAATAATGTCGCAACACAAGAAGAACAGTTATGATAATATTACAACGATAAGGAGATAATGATAATGTGAATGGGTTAGGTGGAGTGGAACGTACACACATAAATAAAACGTAAACAATTTTATCGATCTCGTTTTGGATAACGACGTAGGTACGAGAACGAATATCACATTCGCAAGTGAAAATGTACATAATGAAAAGATGCAAATGATAATTCGTGTAATGCATTAATCGAAAAATTGATCGTAATTAATTGGCACGTAATTTGAAAAATCGCGTGGTCGTTGTATGAAATTGGGTTGCGTTTCTGCGCATTGATTCGCAAATGTCGTCGCAATGATCCCTCGCGAATGAAATGATCCGACGCGTTCGAGTTCGCTTAATTGCGAGATCGGTTAACGAGTTTCGTCTGATTCATTAACGGTATAATACTTTCTACGAGTCTGCTAAATATTATTTTTGTTTTTATTTTTTTTATTTCTTTTTTTAATTTTCTATTATTATTTTCTCCATTTTCATCTATCAAAGCTGGATCGTATAATTATTCGTTGTATTCATTTGTTCCTTTGTTTTTTTCTAACGAAACGTGTTAAATGGATTACAGAAATATTAACAATATGTACGTAGTAATAAAGGTAACAATTATTTATCAAATACGTATAATAGCTTTTAATTCGTATCATTTATTTTACCTATGTGGCTGGCAAACTATTTGTCTACTTTTTTTTATTTTTTTTTTTTATATGAATTCTGAACGCTTTACTCCGGTATTGTAAAAATTATTTAAAAAATTCTCCTCCCATTTCTCTCTCTTTTTCCAATACATTTTGAAGTACGATAAGGAGAAAACGTTTTTTTTTTCCATTCGATGCATTTGATGATATCGAAGAAAAAAAAGAGTCTGAGAGGAAAAGTAGTGAGTAATAAAAAAAAAAAAAAAATAAAAAAAAAAAAAAAATAAAAAAAAGAAAGAAAAGAAGAAAATAAACGAAACAAAAAGAAAAAGAAATTTAACGGGAAATGTTCGAGTGAGTGAACGAACGAAGGAAAGAGTCGAAAATGAGGGAGTAAAATTCGAGCGATCCATTGAACGAACGAACGAACGAACGAACGAACGAACGAACGAACACACACGCGCGCGCACCCGTGAAATTAGGTGCATGCATAGGGCACGTGTTACACACATGGATCTACCTACATTCATAGGTTGGAACTTGTTCGTTAAATCAGGTAAAGATATGTACCCTCGGCGCAGACACGTCGATTTTCTCGGTTCTATTAATGTTTTGAGAGAGAAAAAGAGGAGAAGGAGGGAGCGGAGATAAGGGAGGAGTAAATGGCAACTGCAATACCGTGAACTCGTGCACGCAGGAAGTTGGCCCTCGACCGCTGCCTAGAAAAAGCTTCTTTTTCGTTTCTCTCTCTCTCTCTCTCACTTTTTTCTTTTTTTTTTTTTTCAATGACTACCGACGAGATGCAAGTGCATCTTTTTCTCTCTCTCTAGCACTCTTTTTCCTTTTTCCTCCTGCCTCGGCGGAAGTTGATAAATGATGCAAATAAACAAAATACGAGCACAGGCACTGCACCAGAGGAAAAAGAAGGAAGAGAAAAAGAAAGAAAGAGAAAGAGAAAGAGAAAGAGAGAGAGAGATATTATTGTCCACGGCAACTCGCGTTGGTTTCTCGGAAATTTGGTCGAGCAAAAGGCAGAGCCCGTTTATACCCAGCTAATAACGCTCTAACGAAATTGTTTCTTCCCTTCCGACGCAGACCCACGTCTACCCCTGGAAAATCTATCCCTCGACTAATTAGAACGTAATTACCGAATGGATATCTCTTTCTCTCTCTCTCTCTCTCTCTCTCTCTCACTTCCTCTTCCTTCCCTTCTTTCTTTCTTCCTTTCTTTCTATTTTTTATTTAGTAAATGTAGTTTTGAATGAAACATACCGTTAGAATACAAATAGATAGCTGTTGAAATTATCCTTGCTTTATTTGCTTTAAATGCGTATACGTTAGCATGAAATAGAATAAAAAATACCATTTAACCTTTTACCAGCTGTAAATCGAACTTTTCACTTCTCTTGCATCCCCTTTTGTTTCTTTCTTTCTTTTTTTTTTTCTGAAAGGTAACCACTGTGTAATTAACTTTTAACACTATAATGGCCGTATTTTAACCGAGATATGTTACGTTTTATTATAGAAACTTGGTATGGAAGCAGCTTGACTGTTTTTAGCCATTTTGATAATAAAATGTTTGCATTAAACGCGTCGAAATTTAATGAAGCAATTCGCCTCGAAATAACGAACAAAAAAATCTTTCGCGTTTCGGCAAAATTTTCACTACAATTTTCATGAAATTTGTTCTACCAGTCTCATTAATTTTTAACTTTGAAATATTTATATACGCATAATCGACCCCAGTTGTTGAACATTATTATTCAATCTTTAGGAAAAGAATTAGTTGTTAACAAAATATTCGTAAGATTTCGATTGATTCGATAGTAGGATTATTTGTTTAATTTTACAAATAAAAGTGTTTTGTGCAATCTATTGAACGCCATTATGAAAATATCCAAACGATTCTACGCTAAATTTTCGATAGAATCTTTTGAAAATGATAAACAAGCGACGCGTAAAATGCAACGCATATAGCCAATTTGTTGCTATAATCTAAAAAGGTTCACTCGGACACACGTGTTCGTACGATGCTCCAAACAGAATTAAAAACCTGTATTTTTTTTTTTATGAGAATTTATTAACGAAGCAACGTATTTCACGATGGTAATCGCATTAAACAATTTCTCTATAGCATACACGCGCGCGTATCTAACAAATTTTTTACTATATATAAAAATACAATAGACGAAATATACATTGTTAATAAATAAAAAAAGAAATGATTTGATGGGAAGGGAAAAGAAAAAAAGAAAATGTATATAAACATTTGTGGTGATATTTAACCACGGATGATAGTCTTTAAGGGTTTAACCCCTTTCGAGGAATCGTCACTTATCGCATTTGAAAGCCACAGATGGCAGCATCATCGAGAAACATTCACAATACGTATATATAGAGTAAAGAGAGAAAGAGAGAGAGAGAGAGAGAGAGAGAGAGAGAGATTGAACGCGTAGCAACTCGGAGGTAAGCATATCTTTCTCGGAACTCAATTTGACGAACACCTAGGGACGTTTCCGAGGCCGTGAGAGTGTTTCCACGAAGCACTTTCCTCGAGCGAGCCGACCTACTCCCTTTCGCCCTCTTTTCCTCCCTCGTCCGCTCCCTTAAACCCACCCTCAACCTCACCTTTTCCGTCTCTCTCTCTCTCTCTTTCACTCCCTCTTTCGCTCACTTTTGCTTCGCCTCTGGAAATTGGAAAAAGTTCTTTTCCCATCTTCCTTTGGTCGTACTCTTTCTTTCCCCTTTCCCGGAAGGCAAATTAGAGCATGCGCGCGAACGAGGAAAGACGGTTTCCTGAAAAATAAAGAGCCTCGACGAGAAACCACGGGCTAGTGGTTTTGTTCTTACTTTCTCTATTTCTTTCTTTCTTTCTTTATTTCTTTCTTTCTTCCGCTCTTCAACAAAGATTTTTTCCCAAAGGATACTTTTTTATTTTACGAGCTTGACCGAGAATCCATTTGCTAGTTTTCGATCGACTCGATTAATCTCTCCTGCTTCTAGTTTATAATCCCTATATTTCTGTTTTTCATTTACCATCCTTTCTTTCGCTGGTACGTCCAATACATAATGGAAAATAGAGAAATATACTTGTTTTTAAAATTACAGACAAATTTTAATTTAATTTCATAGAATTCTGATTGAACTGCATTCGAGGATATTCATATCCTAATTGGAATAATTAAACGTATATAATATTTTTTGGATAATTAAACTAGCAGGGAAAATATTTACGGAAAGTTAATTTGAATGAAGAAATGATCATTTTCCAAAAAACAATCCCGTTGAAATTCGATTGAACTTATGATTATATTAGTACGTTCAGCTTCGATTGGGATATCAAAATACAACAACTTTTTGTTCCTGTTTAATAACTTGCATTTCTAATAGTGTATATACAAGCACGATAAACAATGGGTTAAATTTATTCCGGAGACTAAAGAAAATCACCGATTCGGATCAAACGCGACTCGATTGAATTTCAATAGAACTTATAATTACGGTAGTAGTAGATATGCATGTATGCGATTGGAATGCTAAAACATTATATTTTTAATTCATCTTTCGCGAGTTCCATTTTCCAAAGTGTGCATGCATATGCGAATAAATATATTATATTGGTATTAATGCGGGGACGAATCATGCGTAAAAGGACAAAATTGAAATTGTCGAATCGTTGGTCGATGACGGAGGAAGGGTAGATAAGGGTGGAGGGTAAGGGGGTACCATCCAACGGCAATAATTGCTTTAAATATTCATATCTAATTTCGAGCACGTATCTGGCTAATTCGAAATTTACGACGACGAGGGCTAGCGCGTTAAACGAATCGCTGAATATTAGCTTTGATTATCGTACTTAAATTCTACCCTATATATTATAATTCTAATGCAAATATGTATGTTTCACAATGCGATATTTGCGAGAACGGTGCACACGTCGTTTCCTGGCTCGTACTACCAGTTATAAGCACGATTGATAAACAATCGGTTATGCTTATAAATCGCAGGAAATAGGCGATAACGAGACGTGATTGTGAATGAGGGGTGAAATTGCTCGGATGGTACGTTTCGAAAAGAGAGAGAGAGAGAGAGAGAGAGAGAGAGAGAGAACGGGGCCACGGGGATGCGGACACGGAGGTATAGTCGAATAAAATTGAAGATTATCGGATCATTATCGTACACCCCCGATCGTTGGATGAAACGAACTAGCTCCTGGATCTTTTTTGTATTATCTTTTCGCGATTTGTGTCCACGAGTTGGGATGAAAAGGGGTGGGCAAATATAAAAGAAATAGGATTGTGTAACAAATTAAAAAAAATTGTAAAAAAATAAAACGAAACAAAAGAAAAATAGGAAAAAACAGTATTCGCGGGAGTCGGCAAGTAATCTCGTTTTTTACAGATATCGGACGTGACTCTAATCCGCTTAATTTACGAGTAATCGACGGCGAATCGGCCGGTTTAATCGTTATCTACCATTCGATTTGGCTTTCGACTATTTCCTTTTTTTTCTATCCTAAGCTCGAATGAAAAGCTTTTCATATAGTTCGACTCATATCAAGTCCCACCATGCGGGATAATTTTTTATCTATATCTTTTTTCGTTAATGTTTCCGAGTATCAAAGCGATCGGAGTTTAATCGGCAATTCATCTATCCGTCTAATTTATTTAAAAAAGTACAAGAAAAATACTAGATAATAGGGTGTTGGAGTATCCAATTTAAAGTATTTTAAATAGGTGGTATCACTCGGAATTCGTTCTTTTGTGTGTTTGTGAACAGATATTACATATTGTCCTAGCGAACATAGAAAGATAACTAAATAGATAAATATCTACTCTTTTTTTCTTCTTCTCCTTCTCCTCCCTTTGTTCTGCGTGTCCTTAGCAACGAAGCGTTTCGAGGTTTGTCCTCGAATTTCATTGTGATTCTTGGTTCGCACTTGGATCGGGAGGAATGAGAGAATTTCCTTCTGAGGGATAAAAGGAAATAAAGGAGAAAAGGAAAAAAAAGAAAAAAAAAGGAACGTGCCGCATGGAAAAATCAGGTCGCGTAAAAGAATCCTCGACGCTACTGTTACCTTTCTTTTCTTTACCTTTTTTCATCTTTCCCCTACTCTTATTTCCTTTCTTCCGGTTTTTTTTCCATCCCCCTTCCTTTCTTGGTTCTGTCAAGCCATGTGTGAAATAACTGTTAGGTTGACAATCGGTAAGAGCCTCTGGTAGAGATAAAAGAGAAGAAGAAGAAGAAGGTCCTCGCGTCGGGCGCCATTCAGGCTTCTTTTTTTTTTTTTAAATAAGATTATCCATAAACAGTTTTTTTATGTACGTATAGTATATACGCTTCTATTAAATTGATTTATAATTATTTATCGTAGAAAATCTCAAATTTAGTATTGAATTATTTGGTACGGCAAGTTTTATTTGACTGTCGCATTGTAATTTATAAATACGAATACATGAATAATTTTGATTGAAATCTATTTGTCATATAAATCGTCACGACGGGGGGGGGCGTTCCTATTCGAAAGTGTTATCGATCTTTGATAAATTATCGATGTTTTCTATCCTCCGAGAAGTGGCGATACGCTCGTGCGAAACATTTTGGTATGGGATCGATAAGAGCAAATAAAATTGCGTGCTAGGTGAAACGAACGAATGAACGAACGAACGAAAGAAAGAAAGAAAGAAGAAAAAGGAGGAGAAAGAGAAGAAGAAGAAGCAAAAGCAAAAGCAAAAGTAGACGATGTCGTGTAGGGAAGTTCGACGGTCTGAATTATGTAGCACGAAATCCCCTTCTCGTAGTTACCTTCGACCGATCCTCCCTCCACCTCCTCCTCCTCTTCCTCCTCCTCCTCTTCCTCCTCCTACCCCGTCATCCCTTCGTATTTCTTGTCGCTCGAGCACTTTATCGTTGCAAAGATATACCGAGACAAATATCGAGAAAGAAAATATCGATAAAATATTATTAACAAGAAGAAGAGGAAGAAGAAGAAGAAGAAGAACGATAGATTTAACGATACAATTGGATACTCCATGTAAATGTAAAAGAATATATCAAAAAGTAATGCGATTTTCTTTGCGCACTCAGATATTTATATAAATATTAATTTTTTAATATATATATACTGCCTTGAGTTTTCTGCAAATAAGAGTTTATTATTTTATTTACACAGTTTTAAAAGTTATTCATTTATTTACACAGTTCTAAAACTATTTTATTAATTATTTCATTTAAACAATCTTAAAACTAATTATTAATTACTAAAATATAAACTATTTACATTGGTTACATTACCTGCAAATAAGAGAAACAACATTTACAGCTAATATTTCACTCTTTCTTAAATATGTCCAGGATCGGTTACACAATTCAAATTTTATATATTACTAACTGTCTTTATATCTGCTATCTGCTTTTATATACTCTGTCTCTCATATTAACGCGCATGCGTGTCTAACTGACGAAATATAACCATCACTAATTATATTTCGTTACATATATATATATTTTGTTCCTTTTTCATGATTTTTAATTAACCAGTAGAAAAATATTAGATTGAACGATACTTTTAATATTATAATTTTAATGATCGTCCTTTTTTTCTGAAAAGATACATCTTCAAACGTACTAGACTTTATTACACGCGTGAAAACTTTTGTTTTCATCTTTTCCTTTCTCGAGGATGCTTCGAATAACGTCTGAACCTCCTTCGATCTAAGGATGAAAAGAAGGAGAGAAGAAGAAGGAAAGTAGGAGGAAAAACCAACTCCCAGGGAGAGTTTCGTTTCTATTCCCATTCGACAGAAAGGAAGCCGCCTTGGCTTCGTTAAAAAGATCCACTGTCGCTTTGAGAGTCTTCCTTAACTCGCTAGATTCCCCATCGAGCCTTCTGAATCCTTTATAACAAATGCAATTATGTGAGAAACGCAATACGGCTCGTCGTTAAGTATTTTCTTTTATTCTCATGATAACAAATACAATAAAGAATGAAAGAAAGAAAGAAAGAAAGAAAGAAAGAAAGATATAATCACATTGAACATACTATTTTGTTATTAATTGTACAAATATTACGTACAATATATATAAAATATCATATAAATGTATTTATGGAATAAAAAAACAAAAAAGTTGATTTATTTCGATATTTTTTTCGTATGGGAAGAAATCACTCGAATAAAAATCGTCGATTGAAGCGAAATAAAAAAAAGAGGAAAAAAAAGAGAAAAAAAGAAATACCGGGAAATGGCAATAAATAATAATAACAAGAATTGCGTGTTGTCTTTATCGAAAGCGAGACACCCTGTATATCACGGAACTACATAACAGTACTATGTATGTTCGTCGTCGTGGGGTACTGCAATCGATCGATAGAAATATTTCTCGGTAGGAGTAGAAACTCGGCTTATTCGCAAGAGAGAGGGATAGCGAGAAAGAGAGAAAGAGAGAGAGGGAGAGAGAGAAAACCGTGAGATTTTATCGGCGACGTTAACGGCTCGCGGCTCGTATTTTAATTAAGTCTAATTCGAGGCTACGAAACGCCGGCAACGTTCTCGTAAAGTGAAATAACGTCGACCTCTGATTCTCTCTCTCTCTCTCTTTCTGCCATTTTCCATCTTGCTTTCTCTTTCTTTACTTTTCTTGCCTTCCATACCTTTGTCATGAGTTACGCCAAAATTGTTATTACACTGGACGCCATGACAGGTAGCCGTCAGAAGGACAGTGTATATTCATTTGCACATTTTCTCCAATCTCTAAATGAAGTTTCTTTTTAACCTGTCTGCCAACGTCAGCCTGAATTTTCTCTTCTGCTTGTTGTAAATTGTTTCTTGTAAATCATTCGTTACCGAATAAATATTAGATGAATTAATTCAAACTTACTTTTTTCTATATTTTTTAATTAACAAATTATTTTAACGTGTCAAGAACGTTAAACAAAAGTGATCATCGGTAACAGGATTATTTATTTTCGCAGCATCTTTCTTATTAAAACGTTCAATTTATATCAAAAGAATACGATAGATTGGTATACCGTGAAAGAAGTAATAATAATTATACTGTTTAATCTCTCGGTGAGTTTGGTCAACGACGACGTTCATAGATTTGACCCACATTCTTCGACTTTATAAGCTTCGTTATCTCTGTAAACCGAGAAGCCAGCCAGTGGTACATTGAAATTTATGTCGCAAGCTATTGCGAGCGGTTTTTAACGCTGTAAAGCTTCGTTTATAGGTACTAACGTTAAACTAAAGAAAGAAAGAAAGAAAGAAAGAAAGAAAGAGAAAAATTCACGGTCGACACTTATTGTTAGAGAAAACGATTTAAAGGCGATACATGTACCGTTTCGTGACGGCAATGAATTTCTATGTGCGTGAATATACATCTAAAACATACACGTAGTAGAGTATGCTAGTAAGCTTACAGCTCGGGGGGTGAATCTCTTTGATCGTCATAAATATGCATTCACCGTTTTGGATTTGCCTACGTAGGAGGTATATCTAAGGCCAATTACTCGAACGCTAATTTGATCGTATTAATGAACAACAATTATGATCTAATGATAAAATATATACTATGTTACTTTATCTACGAGAGAGTGATTTCAAAAGATATTTTTCTTTAAACTTTTATCGATTAATATCACTTGATATATAGTTGAATTATTCAATAAAATAATTCTAAGAAAAGAAATTAATCAAAAGCAATAATAAATTAAACTTGATGGATCGATGGAAATGACCGAATAATTTGAAGAAAAAAAAGAAAAAGCAAAAGTAGAAGAATAAAAAGTTCGCGGGGTAATATAAATAGATTCAATTTTCTTTTTTCTTCCGTTTAGGTATTTACCTTTTTCATTCACGTTCCTTTCCTTTTTTCCATTTCACTTTTTATCACGTCTCATTTCTCTCGTTCACTTTTAAAATCCTCGTTTTGTGTTTCTTTGATTTTCTCTCGTCATTCCATCCGTTCGTTCTTCCTCCTCCTCCTCCTCCTCCTCCTTTCTCTCTTTTTAACTTTTAGTCATTAAATTTTTCTCCGCAGAGTTTTACTCTGGCGAAGACGAAGCTAATGGAACGACCGAGTAAAATAGGATTACGCTTTACAGCGTACTCCGTTTGTTTATTTAAACGCGCGAATCTGAGGACAACTCTATTTTATGTGTATTAAATGTATACCTTGGATACATACATATTACACATACGCGTATAAATGTGGTAAAAATATATGAATACTACGCGGTATGATCGAAAGATAATATATTGTTATAAAAACAAAATCGTCGAGGGAAGGGCGAACAGAGGATGTTATCTTCGTTTCGAATTTCCCTTCGATTCCGATAGATTAAAAAAAAAAAAAAGGGGGAAAAGGAAAAAGTTTTGTTCGGTTCGACAAGCTGCTCGCGCTATCACCAGGATGACCGATAAAAGTGTTCCTGGTGGAAAACTCGTCGGAAATTGCTGCTGGATCGCGGCCATATTCGCGTCAAAATATCGACGAGTGGAAACAATATTTTACCACATTAATGTCTCAATCGGTTGCCTTTGCGAATCAGTTTAACCGTAATTTTTATTTCTTCTTTTTCTATTTTTTTTATTTTATTTTATCTCAACCAACGCCTTTATCAATCTTTTAGAATGATAAAACATATTAAATCGCAACACGGAGAAAGTAGAATTCGAATTATGAAGGAGTTTCTTTTGATTGCTCTTGTTGTTCTTTTTTTTTATTTTTCATTAGAAGAAAAATTATTCAAATAAATTTTCTTGGTTGGAAGAAAAATAAAAGAAATAAAAATTCCAAGCAAAACGAATCCTTCCTAATATTTAATAGGTTCTTCTCTTTCTCTCTCTCTCTCCCTCTTTTTCTTGTGTTCTTTCGTGCTTTGAAGCAATTCGTTTATTCGCTCCACGTGTTCGGCAAGCAAAATTGCACGTAAATGCCAATCAAGTGCGAAAGGGATGCAGAGGGTGCGTGCATGCACGTGCGCATACTTTAGTCTTGCATAGCTGCATATGCCTAAGTACGTATGCACTACTTACGTCTACCCTGTACGGGGTAAGCAAAAAACGATTACAAATCAATTCATTCTTTAATTCTTATTCATTCATCCAAATTCTAATGGCTCATTTTTTGCGTTCGTTTTCTTTTTTATATTTTTTAAAATATATTTATTATTACAACATTTACATATGAAGATTAATTGCTTTCTAATGGGGTCTGTTGAATAGATCTTGTACGTAAGATATACGTACTGATATATATGTATATAAGATATATATATAGAGAGAAAACAGATTTATGTAACGTACACGTAAGTATTTACGTGTATGCGTGTGTGCATGTAGAGGGCAATCGGGTGCAGCGACAGCAGCGCCGCTATGCGGCGTGTTATTGATCGGTGACTCTTCTCTTCTCTTTCTCTCTTGTCAGCCCTCTACCACCCTCTCTAGCATCCCCTCTAGCATCCCCTCTAGCATCCCCTCTAGCATCCCCTCTCGAACCAACCTCATAGCTTCGAACCTTCCTTCCTTTCTTCCTCGCTTTTCCCTACCATCAACGATGCTCAGAGACGACTTCGAAGATGACCCTAAGGACAACTTCATTCATCCACGTGATCTCTTTCTCTCCCTCTCTCTCTGTCTCTCTCTTTCCTATTTTCTCCATGAACTCATCGACGAATTCGTTGCTTTTCTTAACCACGGATATCTCCGCGTTTTCAAATTTTCAAACAACTTCATTTTTATATTTTTACATTACATTATCTTTTCATTTCTTTTTTTTTTTACATTTGTAATCTTTTTACCTTTATCTTGATCTTAAGTTCACTCTCGAAGTTAGATAACCCTGAAAATAGAAGATAGCTTAGGGGCATCTTTGCGCGCTAACGTCGGTACTTTTGACATTTTATGCGGTAGTTACTTCGGAGCGTCGTATTATCCGAGAGCTCGGCTAAGCTCTTAAATAATTTCGCATGCCATTTTACAAAATGCTCCAAATTGCCTTGAGCGAGTTCACGATACAGGCAATACGAATACAAGAAATATATATATATATGTACAGAGAGAGAGAAGAAAAATAATACAGGCTAGAGAAAAAGCAACTATCTCGTTTCTCTAGTCAAAATTTGGAAAGGACAAAATTTCCTGTAAACTTGACATTTTCTAGTTTTTCTTTTCCCGTCATAAAACTTTGTGATTTTCTATTAGCAGTTATGCGAAATTCTTATTATTCCTTTTAAAGAAAATGAAAAAGATAATCAGCCATTCCGTTTCCCCCAGTTTTCCATTAGAAATTCGAAGAAAAGCAAAAATATCCTCTATCTCTCTTTATTTCTTTCTTTCTTACTTTATTGGAAACGTTAGAAAACTTGGTGGCACTCTCTATTAGTTGTTATTCGAAAACCTTATTGTTCCTTGAATCGTTCTCGATTCGAAACTTCCCTTCCACTTCTCGTCCTTTCGAGTGGCGAATCTCGTTCGTTCGTCTTTCGCACTGGATGACGAAGAGCAAGGACGCGTAAAGAATACTCGAGTTTATAGGATGAAAAGTCCAAGGCGTTCTCTTTCCCTTCCTCTCATCTTTTCCCTCCCTCCTTCCTTTCTTCCTTCCTTCCTTCCTTCCTTTCCATTCTTCTTTCCTCTCTGGCTCGAAGAAATTGTTCGATACTTGGCATTCCGTAGGAGAGAACTTAAAGATGAAGAAACTTGGGGATGAAACGACGTTTTCAGCGTTAATGATCGTCGATTTCTTTTCATTCGAAGAATAGAAAGAAAAAGAAAGATAATATATAGATTTTATGTTCGATTTAACCATAAGTTTAAGAACCATATATATACTACACAATTTTAAGTTAAGTTTCTATATTTAATTTTTCTTCTCTTTTTCTTTTTTTTTTTTTCTTCAATAAAAATACCGACCGAATAAATGAAAGTTTTATTTTGTACTCGATGCTTTTTAAGATCTCAATGCTCGGTCGCAAACGTTGAATGTTTTTGTACTCTCTTTTATCGTCTTCCATTGCATTACACGTACATTCGAAATTTCATTCTCCCTCTTTCATCCTATATCTTTTCTGGTAGTCAAGAAAAGAAAATTGTTACGAGAAGGTACATCATTTTCTCCGGTACTCAGGAAGGACCGAGGAATTTTCTCGAGTTAGCACACGGCCAGCATTTCGACGCAGTCGAGTGTTTTCAATTCGTTCTTTAGGTTTTAGAGAGAAAAGGATGGAAGAGGAAGAGAAGGAGATAGGAGCTTGTACAGGGTCGAACAACCAACCCTAAATGCGACGTGACCCAAGGCGCATCTTCTTTTCACGTAAAATTCTCTGCGATTCAATTTAGAAATTGGGACAACGGTAACTCACCGAACCCTCTATTCTCTATTTTTGTCTTTTTTTTTTCATCTCATGGATCCACCTTGTTTTCGAGAGTACGTACAATTACACCTCTTGCAACGTCACCGAACTCGAGATAACTCGCGTAGAAGATACATAAGTTCAATATCGAAGAAAAAAAAACGTCTTAATGTAATTATTTCAAATATTCCAAGTTGGAAGGGCGTTGATATTGAAATTTGCAAAAGATAAATGTAATATTTGCGGTGAATTTGAACGGTCTAGTTTCGAAGACTTCCTAATTTTCTTCCTCTCCCTCGCTCTTCTCTCGTTTCCAGTTTTACCATGGCGTCTCGAGACCCAGCTGACAGGATAACATTTGTCAGACGATCAAATAACTACCACTTGCTTGGGAAAAGGAGACGAGACAGGCAGCTCTTTCTCTTTCCCTCTCTGAGATCTTACGAAGATACATCGTCTTCTCTGTTCTTTGAACGTTTTAGCGTGCATCATTAACCCTCAACTAGTTACATAGAGAAGGTAAAGACGACGTCTCCGGTGGATCTGTCGAGCTAAACCGACATGGTAGGAGGTCAAGAGTACTTTTTGCGGTCCATCCTGATAAAAGCTATATTAAATGACAAATTGCCTTACTTGCTAGCTGATGCATCGTGGGACTCTTTTTGCGACAAGAGTCAACTCGTGTTTAGAAAAATAACAGATAAAAGATACGATTAATGGTTACAGTTATTCTTATGTCAATGTGGATCGACAATTGATGGACGAAGTGACCAACAAAAGATACCAACAAAAGATACCAACAAAAGATACCAACTAATTCGCAAGATCTATCTCACATTAACCCAAACGAATATAATTACGTATAAAATAAAAGTACACTCAAGAAATGATAGTATAATAACGAATATACTTTCTGTAACGTCATTTAACTTTACAATTGTGTATACCAAATCGGACACTTTAATCGGAACGCGTCTAAATATTTTAGTTATTTATAATTCTTTAGATAAAACATTGCATATTTTATATTTCATATAATTCATTTTTATCACAATACTTTAATCCTTAATTTATATTATATATAGAAAAATTAATATGGAAAAATGATACATTTCACGTTTACGTTTCCTACATTTCTTATTTTGGACGCGACAAAAAAAATTGGGTTATAGAGTGTTTTAAAATAAAAGATAAAGCGGAAACGCGGAAGAGAGATAAAGAGGAAAGGAAAGTTTAAAGATAAAAACAAAAAAAGAGGTAATCATGATCTTGACGCAACGTGAAAATAAAATGATTGTTTTGACCGACGCGACGTTTGTAGCAAGGACAAGGGTAATAATTACTGAAATTAACGCGATAATGGACATTGAGGTGAGAAATAAAAACATCGAGAGAGGAGTAAAAAAAAGAAAACATTATTTTGACCGAATATTCCGAAATATACTGGATATAAACGTGCTGTGGGGGGAGATTGGGGGAAAGGGGAAGGGTTAGAGGTTGGAGAGAGAGAGAGAGAGAGAGAGAGAGAGAGAGAGAAAGAGAGAGCAGGAAAATGCACGTTTCGAATGTATTTCCCAATTGAATGCCGCGCCC